>ML685796.1:4408631-4727670 GCA_007922175.1 Pelusios castaneus
TCTTTCTCTTCTTTGCCTTCCTTTTTCTTTCCTTCTTTCTCTTCTTTCTTTCTTTCTTTCTTTCTTTCTTTCTTTCTTTCTTTCTTTCCGCCTTTGTTTTCCTACCTTCTCTCTTTCCTTCCTTTCTCTTTTTTCTTTTTCTCTTCTTTGTCTTCCTCTTCCTTTCCTTCCTTTCTTTTTTCTTTTTCTCTTCTTTGTCTTCCTCTTCCTTCCTTCCTTCCTTCCTGCTCTTTCTTTCTTTGCTTCCTTCCTTTCTTTCTCTTACTTTTTTCTTTTTCTCCTCCTTCCTTCTCTTTTTTCTTTCTCTTCCTTCTTTTTTAAAAAGCTTTTTTAAAATTAATTTTAAATAAAAATCTTTCTAAAAATTAAATTTCAATTCAAAATTCATTCAAATTAAATTAATTAAACAATTAATTAATTCTATTTACAATCACTTTAACTTCAATTAATGCCTATAATTTCTGTCGTGTGAGTTTGCACAAAAATTTTATTCAGAAAAAGTTTTGCACACGGCTTGAAAATTTTGCACACAAGCCGCCAAACCTAGAGGGAACATTGGTTACTAGTTGCCTACACAACAGCAGGCTAAAATCGGTCAGTCCCACACTCTGGGCCTGGCCGGAGCCCCAGGGCACCAACAAAAAGTGTGTGGATTCATTACCGCCTGCCACCCAGTACCCAGAAACACAGGCCAGCAGCAGACGTGATAGGTACGCGTTCATGTTTTTTTCAAACTATAGTACGGCCCCCCAACAGTCTGAGGGACCGAGAACTGGCCCCCTGTTTAAAAAGTTTGAGGACCCCTGCTGTAGACTGTTAAAAGTCAATATGTTTTACTTCAGCAGTGGTTGGATAGCAGTAGTTACTAAAAATCACTGTATGTTTGCCAAACATTTTAGGATGAAAGGTCTTGTTTTTATTTATTGCCCATTTTTGTAATCAGATTTTGTTGTCCAAACAGAAGTTGGTAGACTTTATAGTGTGTACTGTTTTTGTCATTATTTTTTAATCACAGGAAGCCATGATACCACAATACGATTGTGGGACTTAGTGGCAGGAAAAACGCGTGTCACCTTGACAAATCACAAGAAATCTGTAAGAGCAGTTGTATTGCATCCAAGGCAGTAAGTTTTCCTTGTTCTATCATCTCTTCACAGTTTGTAACAAGTGAGAGGAGAAGCAAGCTAATGTTAGATACATTATAGAACATCAGTTTCACATGTACTGCCCAGTATTGCAAATGAAGAGTTCTAAAATATGTACAAACAGGAAACATCGCAATTAAGGTGTCTGAGAAGCGGTCAATAATAACACTGGTTCAGTTCCGTTGGTATTAGCGTTGTTGTGGAACTCTGTGCAGATTATTACAGACCATAGTTAAATGATCATGCTGAAGAGCAGTGTCACTAGAACTCCCAGTATTGCTAAAACTGATCTAGCTGAATCTTTATAAGAAATAAATGGGAAAGGTTTGCAGATCTTCTTTTGTACACAAGCTCAGAGTTAAGAGTGGTTCGTGTCATGGTGATGGGCCATCAGGTTCCGTATCCTGTCTCTGCGTTTGCCAGTATCAGATGCTTCTGCTGGTGCAAAAAAGCCCTACAGGAGGCAGTTATGGAATATTCTGCCCATTAGAAAGTTTTTTCCTAACTCCTCTCAGTTAGAAGTGGTTTATGCATTGAAGCATAGCTCAAATAAAGATTCTTTAGGGTACCCTATTAATGATACAGAAAAGGAGGACTTGATTATGATATGGCTGCATCTGACTCCTTTTAATTTCAGTCTCCTCACTACAAAACTTCAGAATCTGTGTGAAGTGCATTGATTCCAGTCCATCTCTGGTACTGAACATTTTACAAAGCCACCAAGCATTATCATTATTAGCCATCTGAGAAGTTAAGGGTGTATTGAACACAAGAGATTGAACTCCAGTCTCACACCTAGGAACACTTATATTTGTATGTGTTTTGTGGGATAGAAAACTTTCACCACAAGATCCTGTCAGTTGCACACCATTCACAAACTTTAAATATAATCTGTCCTATTCCTTATCTGGCGTTGGCCAAAATCAGGAGAAAAAAATATACTGGGCTAATTGACCAGTAATCCCCCTGCTGGTATGGCATTTTCTGTTTAAAAAGTCAGTGAACTGTTTCAAGGATGCCTGATTAAAATATTCTAAGACACTTTTCTCCTTTGCTGCACAGATCAAATATGTCAAGGCTCATTTGAAAAGGAGGGAATTAAATTATAGAAAGGTGACTCAGCTGTTCCAAATTATTTTTTGGAAGTTGACTTTCTCTGTAGGAGGTGCCTTACACATTGTCATATAGTTTAGAAGAATTACCATTTTGGCAGTTTTTCTGTAATATTCTCAACAAGGAAATCTGCAAAAGTGCATTTATCCAGAATCTTCCAAAAATGCTGCAGCTGTTACCTTTTATGATGGTATTTCTGTGTATGAGTATTGTCAAAATAAACATGAAAGCCAGTTTAAATTTGAGGTATAGTAAAAGCAAATGTTCATGTGTGGTTATTGAGAATTACTGTTTTTTTGAAACTTTTATTTATTATTTTTATTACTCCATCAATGTATGCCTGAAAATAAAACAAACAGAAATACCTTCCATAAAATTTGTGTGGTTATGTAATCAAATTAATAAAATTTTAAAAAGTAATGAAACATAGCAGAAACAAATGTATAAATATAAAAGATTGCTTTTATAAACTGGTTATTTCAGAAAAACAGTGATATAGTGATAAAGTAATTTAAGATATAACATTCAGCATCTGCTATATATAATTATAGCTTTAGGAATGAGGTGCTACACTGAAATGAATTATTCATAAAATAATATGCCAGGCTTGATTTAACTTTTTTTTTTTTTTTTTTTTAACCTTTCCTTTCCTTTACTGCACTAATCTTGTTCCAGTTATACATTTGCATCTGGTTCTCCAGATAACATTAAACAGTGGAAATTCCCAGATGGAAACTTCATTCAAAACCTTTCTGGTCATAATGCTATTATTAACACACTGGCTGTGAATTCTGATGGAGTGTTGGTATCAGGAGGTAAAATGAAATGTTTTGATTTTTTTAAAAAAAAATTCTTTGATGTATGCATTTAGATCTAAATCCTTGCTGAAAGATGCAGCTTAAGTAGGTGGGCTAAGTAGCCCCGGGGGAGAAAAAAAAGGAGTCCGCATCCTTTTCACCTTTGGGGAGTGACTGCAGGTCACTTTGTGGATCCTATTGCACTCTGAGCCTGAAGCAGCCTTAATGCGTTGTCTATACGTGTGGGTTGGATTGAATGAATTTGCATAGCAATAGATCTCCCTGATTTAATTCTGCCCCACTCCTACCCACTTGCTGCATGGTAATGCACAGGGAGCAGAGATGGGGGCAGAGCTGTGCAAACACAACATACTTGCCCCCCCTCCAGAGCCCTCCACATCCTAACCCCTCTTTTCATATGCAGCAGAAGTGCATTGGTTCTGCTTCCTGAAAACCCTCTGTGTATGTTCTTTGCTATAATGGTGGTAATGAAAGCTGGATAGGCCGTAATTGCTCCTCAATGAATACACTAGAATCCATGTAACTTGGCTCACCTTAGTGTATCAAAGCCTGGCTTACTCAATAAATTTGTGTATGCCAGGCCTCAACAAATCCTCCCGACACCTAGGGACCAGCCCCAAAACTTGGGCACCCCTTGGTATCCAGCAGAGGAGCCGTGTTCCCCCTCCACCCCCTCGGCCACAGAACTGCCACAGCTCCTTTCAGTGGAAAGCCCTTCCCTCCACCACTGAAAAAAAGCCACTGCTGGCAGCTTTTTCAGCAGTGTTTGGGGAGGGAGAGGCAGACGCTGGCACTGGAAGAGCACTGCCTCTCTCGCCAGTGATCGCTCTGTGCCCCTCCCCCACCCCACACTGCTGAGAGAGCCCCTGGCGCCAGCTTTCTTTCGGCAGCTGTGGGAGGGGGAGTTCTTTAGTGTGGTGCCAAAAGAATCCCCCCGCCCCCCGCCGCCAAAAAAATCTGAGGCCAGGAAGAGGGAGAGATGGCGGCAATGGAGAGGAAGTGCACTGCCGGCTCTCCCTCTTCCCCCTGCACTGCTGAAAGACGGGATGGGGAGCCTGGGGGGCCTTTGCCCTGGTGCTCTTAGGCGCCATGGCGACCTGGCACCTAGGATTTGTCGAAGCCTGGTGTATGCATATATTTTAAACTGAAGAAATAACCATATTGCTGTTTTAAAGTTCCATTTCTTGCACTGAATCTTTTTTTAAACGACCTCTGTGCAAATTTCACAATAGCGTGTATTATTTAGCTCAATCCTGAATATTTCCTATCTAAATCTGGTTGTAGCTCTTTTATTAGAACTGTGGTCAGCTCAAACTGATAGTGGCATTTTTTTAATAATGAAGTTAATCAAGTGTAGAAGTATAAATAATTTTGCTAGAATAAGTGCTATCAAAGCCATTGTATCATGTAGTGAAAGGGTGGTTCTGATTTTTAAATGACTAACAATCTAATCAGTTTATTCTGATTGTTTTTAAATACAAATAAGTTGATTTTCTTGTTCTTAAATATAAATTAAATCTATATTTGTTACCATAAATAATAGTTTGTAGCCTTAAGGATATATGCAAACCGTGTGGGTAAAAGCTTTTTAAAAATGGGCTCTTTTTTCTTTAATTCTTAATGATTTTGAGGGATAAGAGTGTTTGTACTGGTTTTAATGTAAAACTGGACTGCTCTTATTCTTCAGGCAGCCCTTTTCAAATATCTGAGGCTTACAGAAAAACAAGTTGTTTCTTTCCAGAGATTAAATATCTTGTTCTAGATAGAAATAAATTTTAAAGACCTTTTATAAAAAATTGGGACCTTACAAAAACAGGTTTTCTTGAAAGTCTGTATACATCCTGCCGCAACTTCAAAGAAACTGATGCTAAAATAAGATAATTACCGGTAATGTTTAAAGTCTTATCTTAGAAAAGACACTTCCTGAAATGTCTGGATTCCTTAACTGGCTGGCATTTGTGGACAAATTAAGCTCTGGTTTGGGTACATGACACATTCATCATAACTGAAACACTGTTTTGATATTGGGTCTTTCCAAACATGGATCTTGGATCCATGAAACTACCCTTAAACTAACATGGTTGGCAGAAATAGTGGCTCTAGTTTAAACTGAAAGAGCTTCTACAGACTTCATACTTATGCAGGGTCATAAATCTAGTTGTGTTTCTAATCAATTCATAGTTGAATATAGAAATCCCCTCCCATCAGTAATGCCATATGCTGCCTAGTGGAGAATTGGAGCTCAAGACTCCAGCACTGTCTGTTTGTTCCCAGACAGACTAGCTACAAGGACCTCATGATGATATACATCAACTCTACAGCTGATTTAGGGCAGACTTAGATGAGTTCCAGAGGGAGTGCAACCTTTGTTCTTCAGCAGGAAGGAAACAAGGAAGCCAACAGGAAATAGGCACCTATTGAGGTGCAGTTAACTATTCTAATTGAACATTTTGGTTAACCTGTTCAGACCAATGGATTTTCTGATGCATTAGACAGAAGTACACAGTGCTACTCTTGCAGAAAGGGTGACAGAAATTGGTTGATTGAAATACTGATTTTCTCTCTCTTTTTCAGCTGATAATGGCACTATGCATCTGTGGGACTGGAGAACTGGGTATAATTTCCAGAGGGTACATGCAGCTGTACAGCCTGGATCTTTGGACAGTGAATCAGGAATATTTGCTTGTGCTTTTGACCAGTCGGAAAGCAGATTGCTCACTGCTGAAGCAGATAAAACCATAAAAGTATACAGAGAAGATGATATGGCCGTATGTTGAAGTTTCTTAATTGCATTTTCCTGAAGTCTGCAGTTTCAAGACAGACTAAATATAGAGCATTAAACTAACTGTCAGGTTTTCTGCAGAACTGTTTTATTCAGGTTAAGGTTGCAGAGGGGAAAATAATAGGGTGTGATAATATATGGAGGCTAGTTTCTGCACTAGTGCAATATAGCAAGCCAGTTTAAAGGAGATCCATGTATTCAAATACATGACTCCCCTTGTGAGGTAATGTGAGGATATCTCATTACAGAAAGAGTGCATGCTGCAAATTGAGGCCAGCGTAATGGTATGCCTGGTTGTAATCTTCAAGACAAAAAAAGATTTGGTTTAAAAGGGATATATTACTCTTCTTTATGAGATCTCTATATAATAGTTCATAAGGTAAGCAGATTGGAATCTCGGGTGGGCAGCTTCTTTTCAAATTATTGCACTCTGTTTAAAAGCTGAGTACATCGAGGAAGGGGATCAGTTACAGTACAGTCACGGTATAATTAGTGTTTGTAATACATGGAATCTAATATTTTTTTGGACTTTCTGGTCCACTAGGTGCTACTATAACATAAATAATAATGGATTAGATACAAATAGGGTTATATAATGTTCCTTGGCACTTATATAGTGCCCTCTATCTGAGGATTTTAAGAATACTTCACAAATAATGAGTCAGTGCTTCAATCTCTCTTGGAGGTAGCTAAGAGTTTTCCCCACTTTACAGATTGGGTAAACGAGGTACAGAGAATGAAAAACGTGCCCAAGCTCCCGTGGCAGAACTAAAAGTAGAGCCCAACTCTGCTGACTCTCAGTCCTGTACCCTGCTCACCAGAACATTTTTCATAACTTGCCATTGACCTCTGCATGATCTTGTTCTCTGACCCCAAAAATCTACAAAAACGAGACTCATTTAGGACTTCCAATGGTGGGAGAGGGAGTGGGAACAAAATCAAAGTGTATATGAAGCCAATGAGCATTCTAAAGAAAAATTCTAAGTTATAAATATTGTGCTCATATGGAATGCATAGTATATATTGTGTAACTGATCTTTTAAATCAGAAACTAATTATAGCTTACTTTACAGTTACAAATAATTTTACTATAATTTCAGTCTTTATTTTCTCTTACTTTTTTTCAGACTGAAGAAACTCATCCTGTCAGCTGGAAACCAGAAATTATCAAGAGAAAGCGATTTTAACAAGGCAACATCTGCATAATTATGCTATCATTTTGTTTTGCTTTCCTGAGAGCTTTATGCTTTGTATAGAACTGCAAAGCAGGAACTCAGCTAAAGTCATTGCTGTTTCACCTTGTGGTTTTACAATAAATTTTGTTTCTATTAGGGTTTTGTCTTTTTTTCCCCTTTAAACGATCCCAGGAAACCAGCTGCAGCTGTTAACTGACTTTATCAAGCTTGTATAATTCATGAATAGGATAGACATGCAGGTGGTTATTTTATTATATATTCCTTGAGTGCAAGAGCTCTGCAGATACTTCGTTGAGCCAGTTTTTTTGAAAGAATCTTGTTTTACTCCAAGAACTAATAACAAGCTTATACGTAGAGGTCATTCTACAGGATTTTTCTTAGAGAATGACATTTTTAGAATTTTAGAGCAGTATTGTTTACTCCTTGGAGCTGTTGAATTACTCTGTAACTGAATAATAAAACCATGAAGGAGGAGGCAGACAGTATGACATTAACGTGCTTTGCTTCATGAACGTGAGCCACTGAGAATTGCCAGTGATTATACTGTTGGGTGAAACTGAGTTTAAAGTCAATTTTTTTTCTATTAGTAAAACTTTTACCTTGTTCCTATAATGTGGGTAGTAAGGTGTGGAAATAAACATCTGTGTGGGCCTTTATAGTGAATATTATACAGTTATATTTTAAAAACCCATTGTGAAAATGTTCAGGACTAAATGATTACTTGTTTAATTATATTTTGTCTTTTTCACTTATCAAAATCATAAGTCATCTTACAAAACATTTATAAACCAGTCTTTTGGTGCTAAAAAAAGTAATAGACTTGGCAGTATCCTTGCAGCTAAAAACAATTGCACTTTGGTTTAAGACTATTGCCTAAAGCGTTATATCCAAAATGTAGGAAGTTTTATACATATATTTGCAATGATTTTACAAGTTTTATTGCTTTTTGGATGAAGATATTAGGACTCAAGGTATAAAAGAAAAAAGTTGGGAAAAATAAACAGCATTTTAAAATTTCTTCAAAAGATGCATTTAAAAGCAAAAAAAATCTGAAACTGAATTTTAAATTTTGGGATAAAGCTGCATTGAAAATAAATGAATATCTCAGTTTTAAAGGGACACTATCAACTCTAATCTTTTGAAATTTGTCTATTTCTTAAAAAAAAAATGCAGGCTTTGATAGAGCATTATGAATCTTTAAAACAAATGTAAAATAAGTCCCTCATTGTCCTTCCCTCCATCTCCTTTCTCTCTGCACATGCCTTGCCTGCGGTCTCTTGCCTGGGCAGTTTCAGTTTTGTTGCTCTTACTAGTATACACAACTTGCAAAGCTTTGGGAAGAGTGGAAGGTGGGAAAATGGATTGTATCATCAACAAATAATAAATCTGATTATACAGATAATTTGGTTCCTTGTAAAATATTACAACGTCTGTATTAATGTGTAAAAATTACATACAGATCACTTCTACATAAATTACTTACATTATTTAAATATACTGAATTTCAAGTGGAAACCTTATTTAAAATTTAAGCAATTGGCTAAGATTCAGAAGCCTGTTGCTGTTGGTCAGAATTACTGACAATCAGAGTAATAGGTGCCATACTATTTATGCAGATCTGATTTGGTGAGTACTGGTGCTCTTTAGAACAACTGTCAGCCATTGTAACCATTTATGTGGAAAATGTATTATATTCTTGTTTGTTGTGTTTCTGTAAATTTATGAAGACCTCAAACTCTTGCTTCCCAGCAATTCACAAGTTTGGATGTAAAAAACGACGAGAGTCCTGTGGCACCTTATAGAGTCTAACAGATTTTCTTTGGCATAAGCTTTCGTGAGCTATAACCCACTTCGTCAGATGCAAATCTGTTAGTCTATAAGGTGCCACAGGACTCTCGTTTTTTGCTGTACACAGACTAACACGGCTACCCCTCTGGAAGTTTGGATATGTTGCAGAATGTTCAGGTTGGGAACAAAGCCCGCTTTAGAGAAAAGGGGTAGAAGGAAATAACTTTTCCCAAGAAAATCTTAGATCACTGTTGAAACACCGTAGTCTCCGTTGTCAGGATACGTACATTTCAAGTAGAAAGGTGAAAAAATGAGTGGTGTGAGCACATGACTCCTGCCTGTCTTTCTGGATTAGCTTCTTACTTTCCTTAACAGCTAATATCATTGTACTGTTGTACTGTTTTGTGAAGATGGATGAATAGTGCACTGCGGGACCAGCACTGCATGTATATAATCCCCATTAACGCACCTAGATTTGGTTTGCAAATTGAAAGGTGTAGTTACTACTGTGTTCTAGTACTAACTTGGCTTTCCTTGCTTTCTTAACATTTTCTTGTTAAATGTCTTCTCAGTTGCTTCATTTTTTCTATTTGTTTTTTTCAATAGTGTGAATATTCATTATACCTGCTTTAGTGCTAATTAAGTACAATACACCAACAGTGCAGATGAATTCATTTTTAAATGTTCCTCTTTTGAAAGGTTTTCTTAGGAAGTTATAGACAGTTGTGATGTTGAAGATGTATTGGATTCTTTTCTATAGATGTGCAGTGAACATCTTAAAAGTAAATCATAAGATAATGAGACAGTACAGGAGGATCAGGCCCATAGCTCAGCTTCCATTTTGCTGGGAAGTGTCATGCTACAATTGCTGTTCTAGTGATTTTGGACTGGAATCTAATCTGATAAATGGATAATTATTGCCAAGTATCTTGTAAAATCCTCTATTGCCTCTGTATATATGGTAAAATCCTACCCATTTCTACCCACCAAAGTTTAGGGTTTGTTTTTTATAGTATATAATGACAGAGAAGTAAGGGAAACAGTTTCTGATTGTAAAATAATTGCAAAATTGTGTAATTGGTCAGGATGATAAATTTATAAAATCAGATTTTGCTGTATAGTAAAGCTTACAATGTAAATTAAAGAGCGCTAGAAAATTGTCATTTGATGGCAGTAAGAAGGCTAGGACAGAAGAGTATGTATTTTACCTGTTTGCAGCATACAAAAAGGAGCCTTTAATAGTCTCGGGGGGGGGGGGGGGGTGTTTTCGGTCCAGTTCCTCTAGAAATAAAATTGCTATGCCTGACTTTAAAGTGACAGCGATTTAATCACCAATAAAATTTTAAATACAAAATAACGATTCCATGTCATTTTTTCACATTTGTTTATAATGTGTTTATAATGAAACAAATGTAGTCAGTGAGTGAAGGTACATCAGATAAAATAAATAACGGGTAGCATCATTTAGTATGTGTTGATTTCTTTTAGTATAGCAAGAATATTTTTTGCTGATTGGATGCAACAGGGAGGAGGCGGCTGGGTTCCTTTTTCAGGTGATTGAACCCTGCATGAAAGTGCGATAAAACAATTGTGGAGTCATTAACAGGTGAATCCATTCCCCTCAACTGAGATAGGCAAAGGACTGAAGCATCTTTAAAGGAGATAAACATAGGGTCTGGAATATAATAGTCTCCAGAACCTAGATACAGCCAAGCTTGTGGAGAAAGTTTAGGTGGTGGGTTGGTTTGTGGCTGGGGTTTGAATTACCAATAAAACGCATCACAGGAAGGGGTTACATTTGTGGTGCTGTTAACTGTACTGTAGACAGGATGAAACCATGACTACACTAAAGTCAATGGGAGTTTTACCATTGATTTCAGGGAGATCAATGTTTCATCTTGAGAGTAGTTTAGGAATGCCACTTACTTCATAGTACATGTGTGTAACAATTTAATGCCTGGGGTCAGGATTTTCAAAATTTAGGCTTCAAATCCATATGTAGATACCCTGCACCCAGCAGCTCCCAGTGACTCAAAGAAACGAAAAGCATACCTATCAAAATTTGTTCCATAAAGTGAGTATTACAACAGCAAGATTTGAAATAAGCAAAGTCAGCTTTTTCTGGAAAGAAATGGTCTAGAGCAATTTTGTCTTGTTATTCTTACCACTTACAATTTTTTATAGAAATCTTTAATAAGGAAACACATATGAGAGTTTATCTGTACACATAAATTTCAGTTCATTGTGGTGTTGCCTTTAACAGAAACCCAGAAAACCTAAATTTTAATTTGTGTCCTTGCTAGTGAATGAACTACTAAATTTTTCACCTTCCTAAAATTCAAAAGTGTCAAAAAATAAATAAATCAGGTATTCTCCAAATATTAACATGTTCCTTTCACATTGTTTCCATATTTTTTATGCTGTTCAAACTTGTTTGTTTTAAAAGAAGCAATTTTTGTTAAGCTTGTATTTTCAATTTGACAAAAACTAGAGATTCAAAGTTTTTTAAAGCAGAGGTTATGAAATAAACCAGGCTCATAGCTACTTTAGTCTCAAGGATAAAATACCATTATATAACATGGGATGTCTGTATATTTTAAATAAATATGTAAGAGCCTAATTAACCACTGGTCTTATGCTTTGCCTATGTTAGTCTTTAAAAGTGCCACAAGACTCTGTTGTCTTTCTACAATAGACTAACACGGCTCCCCCTTTGGAATTTTATTTTTAGAAATTGTGAATATGCAAAAAGTTACTGTTGTGTATTGACATAAAAATGGATACATTGTTATGCTTTTTTTTAGGGAAACAGAAAAATAGTTCACGTTCAAAGATTGCTTTTTGCCTTCTGTTATTATGTTGTTTATAACTGAGGTTTAAAATTGTATTTTGTGTGAATAGCTTGGAGCAAGCGACAAAAGTAATCAGATGTGCTATCATTTATATGCTGTTTTGAACACTGAAAGTATCTTTGCAAAGAATGACAACAGAAATCATGCTGTTATTTTAATAGCAATTGTCCTTTAAATGGCATTAATAGTTTACCGATCAACTTCTCTGAATGTAAACAAACTTCTCATTGAAGTGAATTGGAATGTGATGATGAGGGAGGAGATTTGACCCATTTATCTGTAGCTACAAAGCTTAACAACAGGAAGAGAATTAAATGGATCACTACTACTGATGGAGAGCTTATCACTTCTAGCGCACTGCTTTGATTTGAAGCTACCTTTTTGATAGTGATCAGGATCATTACTATCTGATGGCTTTTGTGGGGGTCAGTATGTGGAGTAAACTTTATCCAGTGCCTAGTATACACCAGTTTATGTAATCAGAATTACCAAAATTGACTGGAATTTTACTAGCAGAGAGGTCAGAGAGTAGATATGGAATGTGGGCTACCATCTCACATTTAGAAATAGAACCTCCAGGATAGTGGTGAGGCATAGTGGTTTGGACCTATAGAATGGACAATGGATCTGGAGATATTTGCATTGCCACCCCCTGCCACTCAGATTCCAGGTGACTGTGTGCTATCAATGGGTGCGTCTACACTTGTAAATTAAATTGACTTAAGCTTGCTTAAGTCGACTTAATTTACTCTGCGTCTACACTACACTTTCCTTAAGTCGATTTAAGCAGCTGCTTAAGTCAACTTAAGGAAAAATTAAGTCGACTTTGTAAAACCTCATTTTAAGTCGACTTTAGAAAGTCGATTTAGCCAGTGTAGACGTGGAGTAGCCTTAAGTTGACTTTAAGTCGACTTAGGGGGCTTCAGGGCTTCCCCACTGCCCTCTCTGCCAGGGTGGCTGGCACAGCCACAGCCTGGCATGCCCACCCTGCCCCTATGCTTGCCAGGGTCCCTGTCCCGCTTTGCCCCATTGTACCAAGGTACAATGGGGCAAAGGCTGAGCCCCCTGGCACGTGGCAAGGGGTGCCCCCCCCTGCCACCCTGGACCTGTCCCAGGTCCACCTAGCCCCTAGAAGTCGACCTAGGCATCCAGTGTGGACACTCTAGGTCGATTTTGTAGGGTCCCCTCTAAGTCGACTTAAAATTTAAGTGTGGACATGCTAAGTCGACTTAACAAAGGCGACTTAAAGGTGACTTTGTTAAGTTGACTTAGCTAAGTCAACTTAAATTCACAAGTGTAGACATAGCCAATGAGATTCCTTTCATTAACACATTTTTCAGTTATGTTCATGGTGATAGAACAATACATTTCCCTATGCTTTCTTTAACCAACAAACAAAAGACATCACACCATACGTCTGAGATTGATCACTTCCATTTAAAGAGTTTCAAGCACTTGAAAAGGAAAAACATTAGAACAAGCATTCATGAAATTGTTTGTATGTTGGGAAATGTGCAAGTCCTTTTCCTGCAAAAATACCACATTGATATAACCAAGAAGTCTTTTTCTCTCATAACTGGAAAGTATCCTAGCAACCACTGAATAGCAAAGTCTATTCAGTTCTCAAAGGTACTATCTAATAAGGGCATGAAAAATATTCTTAAGACTTCAGTTTGAGATAGGGCCTCCCTTTGGTTTTCACACATAGGACCCAATCCCTCAAAGCCTCTGCACAAGAAATTCTCTTTGAAGTCCGTGATTTAAAAGGGAATTTCATATCTAGAGCAGCTGCAGGATCAAGCCTTTGTGAGTTACCTTTTTTCCCTGTATTGCCTATTCAGAAGCCATTTAATATGTTTTTTAATCTGTGCTCGGAATGCTTAAACATAAGTCAACCTGAAATTCAATAGCATTTTAATTTCTCTAAGTGTATTCATAATTGCATATATATTGCATTTTATTTTGCAGTGGATCCTGGACACATTTATTACCTCCTTTATCTTCTTTGGGTGCTATGAATGTTGCTTGCAAGCTTTCACTTTTAGCTCTTCTATAGTAATGGTAACTTTATTTGGCTTTGATTTGTCAAAGACAGATCATTTCTTGCAACACTGGGTTTTTTTAATGGAATGGCCTGCAAAGATGAATTGTTTCTCTCAGGTGTGTGGACAAACCAAGCATGGCTTAACTAAATCTGTCTGTGATCCCAGCAATAGTTCATCTAATATTAGATAGTGAAGGCAAAAATCATGTGAACAAGAGACAGTGGGCTAAAATGGATAAAGTCTTAAACCTGTGCAAACTAGGGGAAACCGTCCTGTAAATCTCTCCTTTAAAAAAAAATGAAAAATTACTTCATGTTTACATCCACGAAATTCAAATAATCCAAATATGAAGTATTTGGTTTTGTCTGTGGTTTCTTCCATGAGCATTTTACTGCACTGTCTCTTCTTATGTCATCTCTGAAACTTTGGGGAGAGATTAAAGTCCTGAGAAGTGATGTTAGCAGTTCAACAATCTGTTAGTTTCCTTCACTTTTTCTTCCCATTTCATTGGAAGAAAAGATTGGGTTTGTTTTCATTGCCCAATTAATAAAAGTCCATTCATGTCATGGCTGATGAACCAATGGATGCGTGGTGATGGATTTAGAGTGGTTTGAGCATGGCTGACCGTGTTCAACAGAAGTTTAAATATTTAAAGAAGCTGATCTTGAGTTAGAGAAGAGCTGGATTTTTATATAGGCATGAGAGATAGGAAAGAGAGTCATTATCAATGGAAAGAGAGGTAGGTGGAAGAGAGGGATAGAAGGAAAAAACTCAACTTAGTTTTGAGGAGAGTGAGTTTGAGATGGTGCGAGGATATTATGTGTGGTTGTCTGGAATTGAGAGATGCCAGACTGAGCTGAGAGAGAGGATAATGATAGAGATAAGTTATCAGCACAGAAATGGTTGTTGAAGGCATGGGAGGGGATTTGTCTCTCAAGGGGGACTTATGAGTAAGATTTTGTCATGGTCATTTTTAGTGAAAGTCAGGGCAAAGTAGGCAGTGTGTGACATCTCCCTGGCTTTTACTAAAAATAACTATGACAAAATGGAGCTGGTTGTGGGGTGAGGTAGGAGTAGGATGAGAGCAATGGAGTGGAGTCTTGTTCCTCTTTCTTCCTGCTTGCAGAAGCAGGGAGTAGGGGGCCATGGTTGGGTGCTCTATGTCTGTGGGGGCCCCTCAGAGCTACAAGAGTTCCAGCCACGCATAGCACCAGTTGGGAGTTCTGGAGTTCCTCTCTCTCCTCTGCAATTCTGCAGTGGCCCCAAGATGGCTTGGAGCTGCTGCAGCTCCAGGATCAGAGTTTCAGGTCCCCCACAGCAGCATTGAGTTCTAGGAGCTCTCTGCTACCTGTGGCGATGGATCCACGCTCCAGTGGGCCCTTCACCACCCACAGCAGCTGGGAGATTTAGGGGCTGCCAGCAGCAACTGGGAGCCTTGGCCACCCATGGTGGTTGGGACCTCCAGGGAACCGCCCTTCCCCTGCTGCCCGTAGCATTTGGGGGCTGTGGGCCATGGCAGGGAGCTCCAGGAGTCTCCTGGTGCTCACTTGACTTGGAGTTCTGGGTCCTTCTTTCTCCTCATCCATGAGGGCCAGGAGCTCTTGCCTGGTTCTGCTTTCTCACCCCACCCCCCAGCAGAAAATGATGAGGATGTGGCAGGCAGTCTCAGATTCCAAGACTTCCATGACCTCTGTGATATACTCTTACCCTTAGAATTTAATACAAATACATTGTTATTCAGTTTCATAAGGAGATCCTAACCAAAGCAGGATTCTGGTGATGTATGTTACCCACTGTGGGATTCCTGCAAAGAGGGAAATTAAGTACAGATATGTCTAAGCAAGGCTCAAGAACTTTTACCTATATGGCTGATATGTAAGTTTAGTACCTTGACACTTCGCTCATTTGGTAAATTATCTACATTCTGGCCCATAACTCAAATAATCTCCCTTAGTCTCACAGTGTAACAGGGCTTCTACGTTTCAAACCCTTTACATGTTTGGGGAATTGTCCTGAATTTGATCCCTTGTGCGAGATACAAAAGCCAGCTGTTTTCCAGTAACTGCTTCATTTGCTACAATAAAGTGAAGTCAAGTGCACTCACCTTTGAAAACTAAAGCAGCATACAGTCTACTAACAAGAGTGAGGTGATTCAGTATTAAATCGCTCTATTTTTAGTCACTGATTCAGTGAAGTTGGCTGAATATAGAATTGACTCTTGGGTTTTGGTTGTTCTATAGCTGATGGACAATACCAGTGGTAGAGTTGGGCTAGTTTAAGTGACAAACTCCTTTTCCATAGATTGCAATGTTTGCTTGTTCTAAATATTGCCCTCCCCCACCCCTTTAGTAATTGGAAGATATAAATAGGTATAACCCTAGACTCCAGCATGATGAAACATTTTAGTTGAGGAATCCTCTGTTTAGGAATTCCTCAGAGACAAGGTGGGTGAGGCGATATCTCAAGCAGAGGAGTCTTGGTGGACCCTGCAGGTTGCTCAATAGCTCTGAAGGAGCTTAGGTGCTGTACAGGGTTGGACAGGTTTCTTCCTTCAGGACCCTGATGTCAAAGTAAACAACCTCTGGGGTTTGGGGGGAGTGGGAATGGGAGTCTGCTCTTTTGTTTGTTTGTTTTTGAACCTTAAGTTCTTTTCATCATCTTCTCCAACTTGCTCAGCCTGCAACAGCTAGGCTGGCTATGTTTTGGTGAAGCTGGGTAGAGAGGTATGGGAAGGAGGAGGCCAGGATGGAGGAAAAATGTCCAGATCCTGGTTATAATGACAGGCTAGTTTCACTTTTGATGAAGGAAAGACTAACAATGTTTTCCATAAAATCTTTTATTACTCTATTTCCATTTTTAAATCTCACAAATAATTACTGTGAATGGCACAATAAGAGATCCAATACCTTAAGTAATGTAGATCACAAAGAGTCAAGACAGAATTGAATGCCATCTTAAAAATGTGGCCTTAAGAATATTCTAAGAGACATTATCTCCCGGGGGGAAGGGTGCATTTAAAATAGACAAACAGCCAATATCTGTAATGCAAGGGGTGGTCACAGTTAACTAAGAAGGTAATGAAAAGCTGAGAATGTTTTAATAGCTTTTTTCCCAAATCCGCCTCAGTCCATATTTTTATATATAAAGAAAGCATAGATGTTTTCATTCTGTTTAAGAGGAAACAGTAGAAAGGAAACAAATGAAAATTAATGGGCATCATACAGCTACATACCTAGGTGCTGTCCTGTAAATGTATACTTTGTTTTGTTTACAATGAAGAAATGCATCAGATTAGAAAACATTTTAACTAACCATGATGTTAAACATAATTTAGCACCTACTTTAAACAGGGGCAAGTGATTTTTTAAATACACATTAACTAAGGGTGAATTATTCTAGGAGGCATTTTTAGGATTAGCCACTGCAGATGGTTTAAAACAACAATTGTCCACTCCCGACTGAGGACAAAATTATATTTAACACTGTGCTAATTAAGAGATGTTATCTGACTTGTTTTCTGACAAGGTGCATTTCCAAAAGAGGTCTAAGTAATGTGTGCTGGAACTTGACCTGTACTGGTATTTATAGAAGCAGCAAATCATCCTAATTTTTTAATGGGTTACCTTTAAAGGGTGTTTCTGTACATTCTTACATGAAGTGTGCATGAGTCTTCCTTTATCCATCAGTATGGAACTGACTACAGCTAATATTACTGAATGAGGGAAAATGGAAGACAACTTCCTTCACTGAAAGCCTAACCTGGGAAAAGAAACATTTTAAAAGGAATTTATTTCACTTAACCCATTGCTCTGTGCAAAAGCTGGGTGGCTAGTAATGTATAGTCTCACATTAATTCATACAACACCTATGAATTTGTTTTAGTTGTCTTTATCCTTTCTGTGCATTCCACTATATTCAGAATTTTTAGACTTCTCTAAATCACATCGCTGGCAGGATTGTTATGGGAACTTGCACCGGGGAGGACTGATGCAGAGATCTGCTATTCTCCCACTCTGCTCCCGCCATGACTTTTCCCATCTTCAGCCTGATCCCTGTAGCAGGGTGGGAGGCAGCTGTCACAAGAGTTTGTTGGCTTTATGCTGTTAGAGAGTTCCTTTCCTACAACAGAATTCTGAACTGGCCAGAACTTGGCCCCTTTCTCTAGTGCAGAATCTTGCCCAGAGTCTGTCTGAATTACTCAAGAAGAGAAGAAAGGGATAACTAACTTAATTGCATTAGTTTGCTATATATGTTTCACACAGCTCTATTCTGCCCTAAGGAAGAGGCCCCCACAACTCCGCTCTCCCCACAGTGACATATATATGTATAAAATATTGGTGAGCTATCCAGCACTACCAACAAAATTATCTGGGGTAGCAGGAGCTATTTCCCCTCCTCTCTCCATTAGATATGGTCCAGCGATGGTGCATGTATTTTTTTCTTTTCTATCCCATAGTACAGGGCTGCCATTAACTAAGCACCCCCTCCTGGCCAGAGGTTCTCCTGTAGTGCCCTTCCTCTTCAGAGCCCCTTATGAGCAACACACAGGGTATGTCTACACTGCACGGGCTGCATCAAGCGCCACAGATTGATGCAGTGGGATTGATTGAGTGGGCAGTGGAGACCCGCACAATAGATTCCAGAAGTGCTTTCTGGCTGATGCAATAAATCCACCCCCAAACAGAGTAATGTTACATCAACCAGAGGGCATTTCCTGTCAACACAGCACAGAAGAGATGCTGCATAAGTTGATGGGAAATACACAGTTTCAGTACATGGCTTGCATATCTCCTGTTGAGGCCGTGGTAGAGTAGACCAGGCCCCAGTCTCTTCTGAGTAGAACCACCTTCCACTCAGGGCAGGTTTAACAACTGCAATCAGTCCCACATAGTCCTTAAAGTCTCAAAAATGGAGTTCAACATTGCATCCCAAGATCCCTCACTCTTCTGCCCCACCTCAGGGAGCTGTTCGGCCAATGCTGTACTCCACAGGTGGTTGCTCCTAGCTGTTAACTGGAACTCGGACTTCTGGCTCCAGCTTCCTTCTCCAGTCAGCATCTCCCCTGTTCTGAGGAAGAAGGCTGTCGCTCTACTGCCCTCCTTCAGAGAGTTCATCTCAATTGGCTGCAAGAAAGAGGAGTCATGCCCCAGCCTACAGTCAGGACTCCTGCCTGGGTCCAGTGGCCTGAGTATTTCCCCCCCCCCCTGCCCATCCAACTACTGGTTCCCCAGGATTCCTCCTTCGCTTCCACTACAAGGCAATTTTTTTGGTCTTTGTTCAACCTGACTTCCTGGAATGGGGTCTTCTGGCCTCCTCTAGTCTTAAAGGGCCAGTATCTCCCATTACTTTGCAGTTTGGAAGGCCCTCCTGCACCAGTAATCCCTAATTCTCTGCATCTCATCAGCCCATATTCCTCTGTAGAATTAATGGATTTGTTGCAGATAGGACCAGTTGTTTAAAAAGTTGCTTCACCAACAATTATTTTCTGTGGTGGTTTTTGTTTTGTTAAAGATTTTATTTGTCTCATCTGAACACTTCAGAGCAATAAAAGTTAAGATTAAAATGCTCTGCCATTCTTCAGAATAGGCCCTGAATGCACAATTTATGCAGAACTGCAGAACATATGAATAAGCTTTCCTTGCAAAGGCCTTGCTTTTGTGCTCATTTGCCTTTGAAATGGGGCTGGGCAGCACCACTCGTCCATTCTATTAGGTTTTAAAGTTGCTATGAGTGATGACAGCACATGTATATCAGAGACTGCAATTGAATATGTACTGTCATTTGCCCTGCAGATAACTGCAAAATCCTTGTCTCCCTCAGCGCAATGACAATTGTAATTACTGTTCCGTCTTCTACATAGCAGGCAGTAATAAACTTACTGGGGGCTGGATGGCTCAGGGGATTGTTACTAATGTAGGGAGCTTTTTAAATCTAGACCATTGATTCATATCTTGTTTCTGTGAAAGGGCTTTTTTTGATAACCTATGTGAAATGGGTTGGTGTTCGCAGTCAAGTCTAGTGGAATTCTTAATTGATGCCAATGACTGAATGATCATGAATAACAAACAAGGAGTCTAGTGGCACTTTTTTAAAGACTAAATTTTGTTAGTCTTTAAAAGTGCCACGGGACTCCTTGTTCATTCTGCTGAACTAGACCAACATGGCTCCCCCTCTTAAATGATCACGGGCACTTCCAGGTTACTAGATGTGGTCAGGCTAGGATACAGCTAAAATATGCTGACAAGCAGCATGCTGAATTTGCATCACTTCTGCCTAATACCAGCTGTTTTGAAGAGCAAGGATGAAATCCTGCTTCCATTCATTTCAATGGAGCCAGGATTTCACTCTGAGAGAAGGTTTGAAGTTCCTGCTCTGCCTTTAATGGCACTGTATTCACTTAAACAACCACAAACAAACAACAACAAAAACCAACTAAAACCCTTTATTTAAAAAACTGAGAAGTCTTTATACTGGATTCAGTGTGTCCCTCCACAATTACCTGTCTACATTAAAGAAAAAAAACAATCAAAAACAACAACAAAAACTCACCCAACAACAAAACAAACAAAACCCAACACCACATGTATATTCCTGAGGAAACAAACTTGGGGAGCGAAGTTTGCAACTCTTTCTTGCTTTCCCCCTTCCCATCTTGAATTATGTATCAAGACAACAGTTCTGTGAGTTAAGCATTGTTTGACTGACATTCACTTACTGTAGCGCCTTCCCAACAAATCTTTATTAAGGAAAATCTCTCAGCAAGAGCTGGTCAGTGAGTTACAAGTGGGAAGCTCATCAAGACAATCTCATCCTCATAGTTGCCTCTGGCACTGCACAACACAGCTTCAGCCTCCCTTTGTTCCATACGTTTATTTGTAACTTTTGCTACATTTTTGTATATAGATATTAGTCTCTCATTTCCATGTAAATTCTCTTCCTCTGTCAGAAAAGGTTGGATATTAGTACAAAATAGTCTTTCTAGCTTTTTAGTTACTTTAATTTTCCTCACAAACATGTTTACTCTGCAGTTTCTTACACACGCACAGTTCTACTTATGCTTATGCTGTTAAAAATTATCAGAACATATGATATGATATGAATATGATATGGAGTTCATAGCAAGCTTCTTTCAGGCCTAATATGCCTTTGCTCCCAGCGATCATTACTGTAGCATGCCACTGATGGAGGGGGAAAGGTCACTGTGAAGACAACCCCCCCTCCCCGACGGTTTTTTTCCACATTAGACCCTTAATTTATGTTCTCTCGCTGTTTGGCTTTTTGGAGATGTTCATTTGTTTTGCATTAGTGGCTGTATTAATTTGAAGAGTTTGTTTCTTTAAGTTAAAATTTTAAATGAACCATCAGAACGTTGAGAAAGCCTTGCCAAATTATTGAAAGATTAATTGCTTAACAAAAAGTTCAAACTCCTTTTTGATGTTTCCCCTATTCTTTTCCACCCACCTTCCTTTCCCTTCTCCTTTTCCCTCCACTTCCTTCCCTGTAGATTAGACAAGGTAGTTCTCCCTCCCTTCCCACCCCCAACCTCCAAAGAGTGATGGATTTTCACATACTTTGCGCTTTATTCAGAACTGAGGGGAGGAAGCAGAGATTCTTCCAAAGTAAACATATACATGACAGGTGTTCTGGGGAGGAGAGTCCTGTTGATTTGTAGGGACGGAATGGAAACTGGGGTATGAGGTTAAGTGGGATGGGAGAAAGGAATGAGAGGGCAAATTAGTTAAAAGGAATTTTTATCATTTTTAGAAACAGTCTTCAGCAGTTTGACAGAGCCCTTTTAAAAAATTTAGTTTACATATATGCTTGTTGGCTTTGCTATTTCAGGAGGAGGAAGCGAAAAATCAGAGTACAGGACTAAATGAGCAGTGAGAAATAATTATAGCAAGACTGTTTTGTTTTGTTTTGTTTTGGTGCCAGTTAGATTTTAAAACTGAAGTCTAAGAGACTAGATTAGCCAATTTACTATGTTTTGTAGCCAATATTGGAATGGAATTTAGTTAGAATACCCAGGGAGCGTTAGTTTACTAGTTTTAATGTTAGGTTCTTTTTAGATCAGCTTTGCTCCTATATAATATTTCTCAAATCAGGATGCTTGGTGTTCTTAACTAATTGATAATTTATTAATTCACCCAAAAGCAGATATGTATATCCTCAGCATTTACATATGAAGTTTCCATACAGCAAATGTTTTAGCCATGTAGTGAACACACAAATGTAATCTTGAGAGCAATTGTTCTAGACTAGGGTTAACATTTCTTATTGCATTTATTTATGATTTTCATTCATTAGCTCTTTAGTATGTTTAACACATTTATCCCATTTCCAGTACTTCTCCAAGGAGCAAGGAGATCTTGTCTTAAAGCCACTTTTAAGAGTGTGGTCCCTGCTATTTGAATGTTTTTGTATGAAAGGGTTATGTTAAAACGATCAAAACCAATTGCTTAGTTATTGTTTAAATCTCTCTTACAACAGTTGGCTTGAACTTTTAAAGGGAAGTGTGAATGTAGCATTAGTTAGTTAAAAGCCCTGTGCCAGACTACAGTTACTGCTGGTACTTGGGCTAGAGCATCCTTGGTGTAAAGTGAGATGGGGTATTGGGAAGGTATTTTCAGTGGAAATCCTTTGGTATAGGAACTTGCTATAGCACTTGGTCTAACATAATGGGAATGACAACAGAGTCTTGTGGCACTTTTAAAGACTAACAGATTTATTAATCGCATGAGCTTTCGTGGGAGAAAATCCCAGAAGGGCATGCTGTGAAGCTAATCTATTTCCCATGGCTTTTGGGAAAGGGAGAGAGCCATTGGGGAAATAAGTGGTTTGGAGTCTGTGTGTGAGAGAGTAGAGAAGAGGAGGTTGCTTACTTGTAACTTCTGTTCTTGGACATGCGTGTCCCTGAGGGTGCTCCACATCAGGTGTCATCGCGTCCCGCGGTGAAGAGCGGAGTCGTCGTAGTGGGGGCAGAGCGCACGCCAGTTGCAGCTCGCAACAGTCTCAGCCCAGCTTGGTGCGCGCAGCACCCCCGCTCCCTCAGTTCCTTTTCTACTGCGGAGCAGGTGCGGAAGTACTCCGAAGTAGAGGTGAAGGAGGGAGGGTAATGGAGCACCCACAGGGACACGCATCTCGAAGAACAGAAGTTACAGGTAAGCAACCTCCTCTTCTTCGAGGGATGTCCCTGTGTGTGCTCCACATCAGGTGACTAGGTAGCAGTTGTCAATGGTAGAAGGAGGGACTTCGTTGTATAGAGAAAACACCGCCCTGCCTACTTTGTCGTCATTTGACAAAGCTTTGTCTATAGCGTAATGGGTCGTAAAGGTATGGAGGGACGACCAGGTGGCTACTCTACAGATGTCCGTGAGTGGGATGTTTTTTAAGAATGCTATTTGTTTTGTCGGTAGGATGTGTGGATGCAATCCTTTATCCATTTTGAGAGTCTCTGATCAGAAATTGGTTTGCCTTTGGATCTTTCTGCAATAGATACAAATAGTTGGTTTGATTTTCTGTATGACTTTGTCCTTTCTAGATAGAAAGACAACGCTCGTCGCACATCCAGAGCGTGGAGGACGGCTTCGTGGGAGTTCCTATGGGTTCGTTAATATGAAATTGTGAAATTACTTTGGGGAGAAACTTGGGGTGAGGATGTAGGGTTACTTTTTTCTTCTGAAAGATGGTGCATCGAGGTTCCGTAGTAAAGGAATTAATTTCCCCTACTCTTCTTGCAGAAGTAATTGTGACCAAAAAGGCTAATTTCATGGACATATGATATTGTGAGAAGCTGCCAAGGGCTCGAAGGGGATTTTCATAATTGTGTTTAGCACAAGGTTCAGGTCCCAGGGCGGTAGTGGGGGATGTATATTCAGGTATAATCTCTGGAGGCCCATTAGATTACGTTTTATTATCAGGTGGCTAAAGACAGTTGAGTCATTGAGGAGGTAGTGGACTACTGAAATTGCTGCTAAATGTACTTTCAGGGAGCTGAGTGACAGACCAGACTGCTTCAGTTCCAGGATGTAGTCGAGAACCTGTGGAATTGAGTATGAGGACAGTACAATATTATGGTGGTCACACCACAATTGGAATCTTCGCCATTTGTGTAAGTATGTCTTTCTTGTGCTAGGTTTCCTGCTATTTAGCAGAATGTGACACACCGGTTCTGAGCATTGTAATTTGTCTCATTGGAACCATCCGGATACCATGCTGTCAGGTATAGTTTTTCAATTTCCGGATGGTGAGAGTAACCGGCATTTTGGGTCAGTTGTAAGGTAATCGGTTTGTGTTGCGATAGAGTGAGTAGCTCTGCAAACCAAGGCTGTCTGGGCCAGGCTGGTGCAATATGAATGGCACAGGCCTGGTCAATTCTGATTTTCTGAAGTACCTTGGGGATTAGTGGGAATGGTGGAAACGCATAGAGAGATTGGGACCAGCTGAGAAGGAAGGCATCTCCAATGGACCTGGGTCCTGTCCTTGCCCTGGAACAAAAGCTATGGCATTTGCGATTGAGGTGGGTGGCGAAGAGGTTGATCGATGGGATGCTTGCCTGGTAGATACGATGCCGAGATGGTGATGGAGTGTTGAATGCATCAATTCTATAGCCTGACTGCCTCTGCGCATAGGGATGGCGACCGTGCTCCTCCCTGGCGATTTATGTAGAACATGCAGGCCGTGTTGTCTGTCATTATTCTGACTGAGTTGTTTTGGATGATGGAGAGGAAGTTTTTGCAGGCGTATCATACTGCCCTTAGTTCCAGAATATTTATGTGAAGGGTTGATTCATTCTTTGACCAAAGGCCTGGAGTGGTCAGTTGATCAATGTGGGCTTCCCATCCTAATAGTGAAGCATCTGTGATTATCATGATCGTTGGTTGTGGTGGTGAGAAAGGTATTCTGCACAGGACATTTTGCAGCTGGGTCTACCAGTCTAGAGATTTCCTTATATGTATTGGGATTGTGATGCGTTTGTTCACACTGTGGAATTTTGGTTTGTATACCTTTGCTAACCATGCTTGTAGAGCTCGCATGTACAACCTGGCATTGGAACTGCACTTGTGGTGGCAGCCATGTGCCCCAATAGTTGTGCATGTGGTGTGCGTGTGGTAACATCGGGTGCAGTTTTTACCAGGTCGATCAAATCCCTCAATGCGATGAATCTTTTGCGTGAGGCCTTTGTTGTTGTTGGATTCAGTAGAATCTTGATGAAGGTGATCTCCTTGGTAGGTTTGATGATCAATTTCTCTGTGTTTATTTCTAGTCCTAACTTCTGGAAGAGTGTGATGGTTTGGATGGTGGCCACGATTGCAGCTTCCCTGGACTGTGCAGTGATCAAACAATTGTCGAGGTAAGGGAAGATTTTTATTCCTCCGGTTCTCAGAAAGGCCGTAACCACTGCCAGGAGCTTGGAGAACGTTCAGGGTGCTGTCGAGAGCCCGAAGGGCATTACCTTATATTGGTGGTGTGAGTTGTTTACTACGAATTGAAGAAACCATCTGTGCAGGATGAATGGTGACATGAAAATATGCATCCTTGAGGTTGAGGGATGAGAACCACTCTCCTTGACGCATCATGGGAATTATCTTGTTTAGGGTAACCATTTTGAACTTCTGTCTTTTCACGTGTCTGTTTAAGGGTCTCAGATCTAGAACTGGTCTCCATCATCCTGATTACTTCTGTACTACAAAGTATCGGGAATAAAAGCCTCTTGTGCTGTACAGGAATGGGTTCTATTGCTCTATAGCTAGAAATTATCTGATTTCCTGTTGGAGGACTTGTACGTGACTGATGTCCCTGAATAGAGTAGTAGTGGAAGTAGGCGGGATATGAATGGGATGGAGTAGCTGTTGTTTACAATTTCTAGGGCCCACTTGTCTGTTATGAGGGTGGTCCAAGCCAGGTGGATTTGCCTGATATGGAATTTGAAGTTTATGCGTGGTGTGGTAGTTGCTGTGTGGCAAGGAGGAAGTCTCAAACCCTCGACCAATGCCTCAGAATTGAGGTTTTTGTGGTGGAGGCTGTGTCTCGGAGGATGAATGCGTGGGCTGTTTATGTCTATATCCCCTTTGTCTTCCCCTCTGTTGGTTGTCATAATGTCTTCGTTGGTAATGAGACTGGTAGTATGGTTGGTAGCGATGAGTGTATGATTGGAACCTGGTTGCTTTCTCTTGAATATTGGTGTATAAATCCCCAGGGTGCGCAGAGTAGCGCTGGAGTCTTTCATGGAGTGCATGAGTAAATCAGTTTTTTCTGAGAAAAGGTGCACCGTATCGAAGGGCAGATCTTCAATTTTTGTCTGGAGGTCCCTGGGTAGAGCTGCTGCCTGGAGCCATGATGTTCTGCGCATTACTATTGCTGTGGCCATGACTCTTGCTGCTGTGTCAGCTGTGCTGTGCTGTGCTGGTATGTTGGCTGGGGTTTGCCAAATTATGTTCGCTGGGTCCATTAATGCTGCATCCATTGGTATTGCTATCTTAGAGGAAGCTGTGGTGTGAAGTATCCTTAAGAGCTTATGCTGTGATTCACTAACCTCTTCTAATGGGATCTCTAGTTCTTGGGCCACCCTTTTAAATAATTCGTTTAATTGTTTTGAACTGTTGGTGGAGGTTGATGTATAAGGAATTATTGTCTCCCCTGTAGAAGAGAATTGCTCTGTGCCTGTGGTTCCCTATCTGTAGCGTCAATTGTTAGAGCTGGTCACGAAGATCGCTCCGAGAAGGTTGAGAGGGTTAGACTAGGTGACCTATGCGGAGAGCGGGAGTGATGGTGACTGGAGTGTCTACTGTAGCAGGGTAAGCCGTATTCCCAGTCTGTCCAGGACCTGTGTTGGGGGTTGCTGTGATACATGGCTGTTGCATCGTGACCTTGACTGGTAGTGCCAACGTGACGTGGATCTGGTTGGGGATTGGTACTCATAAGATCGATGAGACCAATCCCAGTCAGTGCAGCAAGGGGAGCACTCTCGTAGTGACCAGTCGGTTGGTGAGTGGAGAGGAGGTAAATGATTCTCCTTTCTTGCTTTTTTACACGGTGCCACGGACGGTGCCATGGTTGGTGCCGCCGGCGGGGTGTTCTGCGCTCCCTGAGTCTGTGGCTCTGCTGAAGAACGTGGTGCCGGTGTGGCTTCCTGTGATATCTCTGGCACTGTGCTCTCAATGGGTACGTCTACACTTGTAAATTAAGTCGACTTTAGCTTGCTTAAGTCGACTTAAATTATTCTGCATCTACACTACAGTTTCCTTAAGTCGACTTAAGGAAAATAAAGCCGACAATGAAAATTAAGTCAACTTTATTAAACCTACTTTTAATTCGACTTCAGGCTTAAGTCGACTTTTTAAAGTTGACTTAAGCCAGTGTAGACCTGGAGTAGCCCTAAGTCGACTTAAGAGCCCTGCCCACCCTGCCCCTATGCCCTGCCAGGGTCCCTGTCCCCTTTGCCCCATTGTACCCAGGTACAATGGGGCAAAGGCTGAGCCCCCGGCACTGGGCAAGGGACACCCCCCCTGCCACCGTGGACCTTCCCAAGGTCCCCCTAGCCCCTACAAGTCAACCTAGGCATCCAGTGTGGACGCTCTAGGTCGACTTTGTAAGTTCCCCCCTAAGTCGACTTAAAATGTAGGTGTAGACATGCTAAGTCGACTTAGCTAAAGTCAACCTAAATTTATAAGTGTAGATATAGCCAATAGGAGCTGTTGACGGTTCTGTGGTCTGGTGCTCTGATAGAAGCACCCTTGTCCGGAGCGATGCCTGAGGAGGAGGAGGGGTGTTTGTTCAACAACCTCGACTCTTCATGAGGACGTTTGGAGTCCTTGTGCTTCGCGGCTGCATGTGTACCTGAGGAACAACAAGCCTTTAGGGTACTCTTTTTCAGAGGCTTTCGGGATGGGGTGTGACCCCTTTTTGAGGTGCTAGTCTCTATTGGTGAGGACACCTTCATATGTCGAGTTGTTGGCTGGTCCATGAGGTGTTTTTCGGAACCCGAGTCCAAGACAGGTCCTAAAGACTTTTCCATTAAAAACATTTTTAGTCTCAGTTCTCTTTCTTTTCTGGCTCTCGCACTGAGGTTATTACAGTGGGAGCATTTCTGTGGGACATGGGAGACCCCGAGGCACCGGACACATTGCAAGTGTCCGTCTAAGGCAGGGATGGGCTCATTACACGCACAGCACCTCTTAAACCCTGGTGAACTTGGCATTTTGAAGAATGGCGAGTTGGTAAGAAAATGTATCTGTTCCATTACTGAAAGGAGAGAACAGAAATGTAACGTTTTTTTTTATGAGGAACAGAGAGGTAAGTAAGAGAGTGAATAAACACTCTGTTTTCCTTGTCTTCTTTCACATTTCCAGGACATTTGATGCTGAGGAGAACACTCCGTCTTCCCCCGAGGGCGGTTGAAAAGGAACCGAGGGAGCCGAGGCGCTGCGTGCGCCAAGCCAGGCTGAGACTGTCGCGAGCTTCAACCAGTGCGTGCACCGTCCCCACTGCTACTGCTACGAAGACTCCACTCTTCACCGTGGGACACGATGACTCCTGATGTGGAGCATATACAGGGGCATCGCTCGAAGAAGAAGGTAAGGTTATTGACCCTTATAGTTTCTGTGGTTAGGCTATTCTTGGTTTGGGGGAGGGGGATGTAATTGTGAAGTTATCCAATACAATAATTGTATATTTTAAATGGCCATGGGCTCATACAGCTAGGGCTAGGCACTGTTTTATTTAGGTATATGAAAATAAATTCTTTTGTTCATTGCAAGAGCTTATGTTATGCACTGTTGTTTTAGTAATCTAATGACGTGTAATTTTGAATGGTTTGGATAGCACACCAGTTTCTAGCTGATACCTCTGCTGTAACTTTTGTCAGGCAACCAGTCTAGAAAATAACAGCATGAAATTATAGGAATAAATAAGCATTTTGGATAAGCTCTATAGTGCTGAGGAGTTGAAACCTACAGGGATACCTACAGGTCTTTCTGATCCCTCTCGAAGATAATCTTGGCCACAGAGCACCACTAGTTGTGTTTATACATATATGTGTGTTTTTCCCTGGTTAAGCCATACATGAATTCTCCTATATATTAAATTCTCAGAATAAATTATCAGTGTCTTTGCTAATGTTTTGAATTAAGTCCTGTCAATGACTTGAGGGAGGAATGTGGTCTAATATAGTGATACAGGAAAAAAACTAATAATCATACATTTTATTCTATTCTTCTCGTGACATAGGAGTTGATCCAGAACCTCCTGCAGGCAGAGGGAGTCCTTTCATAGACTTCAACAGGCTTTGGATCAGGCCTTTCACTGGATGACCATGGGTAAGTTGTTTATCTTTGTGCTTTGGTTTTTCCATCTAGAAAATGAGTTTACTTTACTTAATTATCTGACAGGATTATTCTGAGGCTTAATTCAATGAAAAGTGCTTTGGGATCTTCAAATAAAAAATAAACCAGCTGCTTAAAATACTTCTTTTGATGTTCCATGCTTTACCAGCAATCTCTTTCATGCTTTGAAATCTTGACTGTCTCAGTGAGTGAAAGTAGCTCTTTGGTGACAGAAAGAGAAAAGTAAAAGAAAGGATAGACTTCAGTTATGCTTCTCACAGAGAATCTGTGATTTGAAGGGTCTCACTGTCTGTTATAATAAAATTTGTGACAGTGGTTTAAATAGCCCTTCTCAAAAAAGTGCATATTAATTTAAAATCAGTGTAATTTTTTCACTTCTTTGCAGGATAAACCCCATCCTGATTCCTGCTGAAGAGTGAGATAATATTACATGACTGAGCTGCAAAGGAAATATCAAACTGTTCCAAGTACAAGAGCCAAAGTGGCTGTTGAGAAAGGGATCACTATGTTATGATCTCATGCTGGCAACATTTTTTGGTATGGGTGTGAACTGCGTTTTGAGCCTGAGAGGGAACACAGATTGAGCCTCAGAAGAACATTTTAATGTGTTTTTTTTCTTTAGCATCAGAATCCAACGTACAAGCTGATCTGAAACTAAGAAATTATAAACTAGTCATCAGTGGGTCGAGCTCTCTGACACCCCTGTCTTTTCCTCCCCCTTGAAACAGAAAATAAGCATGAGGAGGTGCATAAAAAATGATTGGGTTGCACTGTGCGCACTATATTGTCTTATAGCTATTAAATGGTTACCTTTCTATGGCCCATAGAAAGGTAACCATTTAATTTGGCAGTCTAAAACAACACACATGGATGAATTTTGTACTTGTGCTTTTTCTTTTTAAAATACTATTGTGCCAAGATACATTATCTAAAAATTGAAGAGTTACAAGTAGAACTATCAGAAACCAGGTGTGAAGATGGCTGAGTGATACAGGAGGTGAAATGATCAGATAAAACTAATAAAAGAGAATTTCCCCCCACTCCTTTCTATGCTGCCACAAGAGGGCAGATTTTTCAGAAAACTGCTTATGATTGCTAACAACTCACTCATTTTACGTTTTTCTACTCATACATGAAGGTTAGCATAAGACTGTGCTGGAAGTGCAAAGCATGAGTGTATTGAGATATAAATGGTACTGGCAACACATTTACTATATACTGCTCTTTCATAAAAACAAACCTTTCTTCTTACCTCCAACTGTGGGGCTTCCTATCATAATCCATGACAATGGAGGAGAAAAGAGGTAAAAATAATCCATAACACATATACTGAAATGAAATCAGGCAAAAAAATAAATTCAAAGCCTTGATAAAACCAACAAGGCTAAAAGATTTCTGGGATATTTCCATGTTAATGGCAGAAGCCACAAAGGCTGCAGTGGTTAAGATGTTTGACAACAAGAAAAATGTTATGTAAGACAATAAAGGTTCTGTCTGTGCTACAGAAATCAGTGTTTTGAAACGCTGCTTAAATAGTACTGCCAAACCTATGTTAGAATCTGTTTTTTCTTGCCTATGTAGAGAAGAAAAACATGTTCTAGCCCTAATTCCGTAAAGCATTTAAGTATATGCTTAAGATCCATTGAAGCTGAAGTTAAGAATGTGCTTAAATGCTTTAATATGGAAATGGACTGCAGAATCAAGGTCTATGTTAGTGTACTAGTGATATTGTGATTTGTGCCATTGTGAACACAATGTTCCCATAGCCATAGACATTTAATAACAGTAGAGTAGGTCTACTCTGAACAGGGTCTACTTTGATCTATCATTTTTTTAAATCTTGTAAAAGGTCACAGCTGTTCTGCAGTGCCCCTTCTGTTCCTCAGAGGTCTGTGCATAACAACACCACTTTGCACATACAATATACTCAAACATGGTCACCTTCACCCTCCTTTCCCCTCCTTTCTGAGGTCTGTCAAATACAGACAGCTTCAAATAGTGAATAAAGGCCGGAAGGCACAGGCCACAGGACTTCCTTGTATTGATTCCTCCTCGAACTCCAATAGCTGGGCTTCATCTAGAGTATATCTTTTAGAAAAATATCTAGTTTTGATTTTTAACATTTGCAATGGTGGAGAATCCCCCATAACCTTTGGCAATTTATTACAGTGGTTAATTACATACTCTGTTAAAAATTGTGCCCCATTTACAGTCAGAATTTGTCTAGCTTCAACTTCCAGCCATTGGAAGCCATTGGCTTTTGTTATACCATTGTCTGATAGACTATCAAATGTGTGTTCTCCATGCAGCTCCTTATAGATTTATCAGGTCATCCCTTTCTCTTTTCTTTCATAAGCTAGATATTAGACTGAGCTCTTTGAGTCTTTCATTATAAAATGTTTTCCAGTCTTCTCATCATTCTCATGGCTCTTTTCTGAATCCTCCCCAATTTTTCAACATCCTTCTTGAACTGTGGATACCAGAACCAGATAAAGCAGTGTTGTACCAGTACCACATACAGTGGTATTATAACATACCTATCTTCTTATTAATCCCTTGTTTATTTACCTAAGGATTTTATTAGCCCTTTAGGCCACAGCATTGCACTGAGGTTCTCTGCCAATGGGGATTTGATTTGATAGGCATCTGCAAAAGAGATTTAGGATGTTTGCAGGTCAGCCTCTGTGTGTGAGAGGATGACACAATCATTTGCATATTGAAGGTCAGTTACACCAATTCTTGTCAATCTTGATTCCATCAGGAATGTGGTTGTGGATGAGAATCAGGGTCACAGTAAAGGAAAAGGAAAAGAGTGTTGGAGCAATGACTCAGTTCTGCTTGACACCAGTGTGAATGATGACTAGTTCGGTCTCTGAGCCATGGCACAGAATGGTGGCAGTCGTTCCATCACAGTGTAGTCTAATGATGGAAATGAATTTCTGTGGACAGCCATGCCTACACAGCACCTTCCATATGGCATCCTGATTGATGGAGTCAGAGGCCGTGGTTTGGTTGATGAATGCTTGATGTTGCTTTCTGCACTTCTCCTGAATCTGTCATGCCATGAAGATCATGTCGTTTGTACCTCAAGATGGCCTGAAGCCACACAATGATTTGGGAAGAAATTCCTTAAGGGGAAGGAGTAGGTTTAGTCAAAAACAGGCAAAGATCTTCCCTGTGATGGAGAGGATGGCAATGCCTTTGTAGTTCTTCCACAAAAATTTGTCCCCTTTCTTGAATATTATAACAACATTGGTTTTCTTAATGCCTGGTGGAATTTCTTTGCAGCATTTCTTTTGTCAAGGATTGGTAGTTTGTGCTGGAGCAATCTTCCCCCAGCTTTCTGGGATGCCATCTGAGCCAAGTGCCTTGTGATTTGTTGTCTGGGTGATGGCACATCAGACTTCCTCAGAAGATGAGGGATCAGCACAATGTTCTATTGCTGAACATTGTGGAATAAACTCAATGGTGTCTTCAGAGACCATGGTTTCAATCTTTAGTGGGTTCTCAAAATGCTCCTTCCAGCATTGTTTAATGATTGCACTGATCTTACAGAGGACGAAGCCATCCTAGGAACATATGGGGATGGCCTTTGGAACCTGTACCACTGTAATGGGGCATTTAGCAGCTGCTCAGGGTAACACCATATATAGCTGCTGTTGCTTGAAAGAAGCTTCTCATGTCATCCTCGTTTATGAAATCCTGGATTTCAGGGACTGTCTCTTGCCACCACTTGTTTCTGATGCTGCATAACCTCCTTTGGACTTTGTGTTTGAGCAGGTGATGGGCCTTATGTTTTCACGGGGGTTAGGAGAGTCATTTTGCCAATTACAGAAAGCATTTCTTTTCTGTTGAATTAATGCTAGGATTTCCTCATAGTTTTCATCTAACCAGCTGTGGTGCCAGTACATAGAATATCCTATGACTTCAGCACATGCCCTTTAAATGGTATTTTTAAATTGATCCCCATGTCTTGAATATCAATGATATTATCAGGTATGTTCAGGGCTTTTTTTGTGCTGGTAGGCACCGGTACGGTGTACTGGCACCAATTTTTCCCTGGCTGGCCCCGCTGCCCAGCTGGGGGCTGGGATCAGCAGGGGAAAGGAGCGGATGTCAGGCTGCACCGGAAGCTGCACTACATATGCCAGTCAGCCCCACCACCTCTGGGGACAGACTAACCAGGCTGAAGCTTGCTCTGGCCCCAGGGCCCCTCCAGCACTGGACTGTGGCTCAAAGTGTGTGTGGAGGGGGGGCGCCCCAGGCAAAGGGAAGGCCACCAGTGGGGGAGGCCCAGGTGTCCTGCAGCCCCTAATCTGCCTCTGATGAGACGCTCTTTGGCTATGTCTACAGTTGCAAGTTTTAGTCTTTGTCCACACCAGGCTTTCGTTAAAGTCGAGGTAAGGGCGTTCATAGGTTGACTTAATAAATCCTGCCCGTTAGGCCGACCTAATGCTAAAGTCGAGTTTATTAGGTCGACCTAAACCCAGTGTGGACGCCTTAGGTTGACCTAACTGGCATCCTGACCTTCCTCCCAGGGTTTTTGGCTCCAGGAAGAGCCGCCCTGGGCTCCCACAAAGCAGGACAAAGCCCTGCCCACCCTGCTCCTCAGAGCTGGCCAGGACTGCCATATTGGCAAGATGTCCCAGGACAGCAGCAACAGCCAGCAAAGGAGGAGGGCCCCATCCTGGACCCACGAGGAGCTCCTCACCCTCCTTGCCATAGGGGGAACAAGGCAATGCCCTCCCGGTTGCAGGACAGCCACCGCAACTGGGAGGTATATGCCGCTATCTCCTGGGCCCTGGCTGCCAAGTCGCACACCCGGGACACCCAGCAGGTCTGGGTGAAGATTAAGGCCCTCCGGCAGTGGTACCAGAAGGCTCAGGAGGACAGGCAGCAGACGGGAGCAGCCCCCACCATCGCCTGCCCTTACTTTGAGCAACTCAATGCCTTTCTGGGGTGGGAGAGCACCGGGCTCCCAGCCCACCCTGTTGATTCCACCGAGTCCCCCTCTGTGGACGACAACCAGGAGGAGGGCTCAGTGGACAAGGATGTGGTGCTGCAGCCAGGAGACACCACCCAGCAGGAGGGCACCCACCAGCCCTGGACCCTGGAGCCAGCCCGGAGCTGATCCCTGGCCTGGCAGAGGGCCAGGTGTCGCAGGAGGAGGAGCAGGGTCCCCTCGCTGAATACCACCAGGGCGAGGGGACAGAGCACCAGACACCTGCAGCAGCTGACAGTGAGTGCTCCCTTCCTCTCTTCCTCCTCCACTGTGGGCTCGGCTGGGCATGCCTGTGGGACAGGCACTGTGGGGGGACATGGCCCAGGGATAGGCAGGGTCCCAGGGGTGGGGGTGCGGAGGCCCTCCCATGGGGCAGAGGGGCCGGGAGCTGTGTGGTGGGGGGGACCCAGACCCGAGCAGTGTGGAGGCGTGTTGGGAGATGCGGTGTGGGGACAATAGGTGGCAGTGTCAAGACCAGACAGCATGTGCCCCACACCGCTGGCACGTGGCCTCAGGAGACATGTAAACTGTTAGTTCATGTCTTGATCTTTTTATTGGTTTGGGGACAGGGGGGTGAGTGGGTGGGAGTCAGGAATGGGCGGGTGGGGGAGGTGAGGGTGCCCAGTAGCAGGGCCACCCCTCAAGACTCTTCTGTAAGGAAGTGGTCCTTCAGCGCCTCCCGGATGAGGACCGCTCACTGGGTCTGGGGCACAGCGTCAGGCTGCTCAAACTGGCAGCGAGGCGTTGGGCTTTGGCCTCCCAGAAGTGGGGAACCCATTCCCCCCGCAGCTTACAAAGATTGTGGAGCACACAGCAGGCACTGACGACCTCCTCAATGGTGTGCTCCGTGAGATGTAGGCGCGTCAGGAGGGCCCTCCTGAGCACCTTGAGCCAGCCGAAGGCACACTCGATGCCCAGGTGGCACCTGTTCAGTTGTCAATTGAACAGCTCCCTGCTGGCATCCATGTTTGCAGTGTAGGGCTTCATGAGCCAGAGGAGCAAGGGGTAGGCGGCATCTCCCACAATCAGGACAGGCACCTGCACATCCCCGAAGGTGATGGTGTGTGGGGGGAAGAAGGTGCCCACCTGCATCGTCTGCCTTCCCTGGCCAGCCCACATAAATGTTTGTAAAGATCCCTCTGTGGTCCACGAGGGCCTGCAGGACCGCAGAGCTGTTGCCCTTGCGGTTCTGGTACTTCCTGGCCCGGTGGTCTGGGGCTCGGATGGGGATGGGGGTCTCGTCCATGATGCCCTCACAGTTTGGGAAGCCGAGTGCAGTGAAGCTGTCGATGGTGTCCTGCAGGTTGCCCCGGGTGAGGAGGTGGCTAGCAGGACCCAGTTGATGGCCCTGCTGACGTGCAGGAGGGCATCCCCCACAGTGGCCTTCCTGATCCCAAACTGGTGGGCAATGGAGAGGAAGGAGTCTGGGGTTGCCATCTTCCAGACCGCGACGGCCACTCGCTTATCGATAGGCAGGGCAGGTCGGAAGTGGGTGTTGCTGCGCTGCAGGACCGGGATGAGCTCACGGACCAGCTCCAGGAAGGTCTGCTTGCTCATCCTGAACTTCTGGATCCACTGCTCGTCGTCCCAGATGGTGAGGACGACGCATTTCCACCAGTCACTGCTGGTTTCCTGTGCCTAGATGCAATGGGGCATGGGGGGCACCATCAGCAGGGCGGCTTTCAGGCTCAGCATGGTGGTGGTGGTGCTGCTGTCTGCCTCTGCGCTGTTGGGGTCCAGGAAGAGCATGCTCCAGCTGAGCAGAGCACTGGGCACTGCATAGGAGGTATCAAGCACCCCCCTGGCAAGTTGCATCACCGGAGAGCACTCCATGCCCTCCTTGTGCTGCATGTTGCCAGGCACAATGGAAGGTGCTGAGCTTACTTCCTCTTTTATTGGGATTGGCTGGGGGACTGGGCCCTTCTCAGGTGCCATGTTGGCACACCTTCCATGATGCACCCCTCCTAAGTTGACCTAGCAAGTGCCTGCATGGACATGGTAGGTCAACTTAGTCTTCTAGTATGGACATGCTACGTCAATTTTGTTAGATCCACCTAACTAAGTCGACTTAGTGTTTTTAGGTGTAGACATAGCCATTGATCCCACAGGGAAGCACCAAAAGCTGACTGGCGATCTTATTTTTGGTGGCAAAACCAATCCCATGAATGCATCTCTCTTTGGTGGCTTTCCTTTCCAGAAGAAGGGATAGCCATCTCCATCCTCTTTTAATTGGCCCCTCATTAGTTTTGCAGGTCTCACTAATGGGTTGCAACATCAATATTGAGTCTTGTCAGTTCTATGGCAATTATGGCAGTTCTTTCTGGGCATTCACCGTTCTGAGAATCTATATGGGCACACAGAGGTGACGAAGTTCATTGTCTTGTATCTCTTATTTCAGCCCCAGAGTTGAGTGATCCCACTGGATGCAGCAGTTGGAGGAGTGTGAGGCATCCTATATTTGGGACATCTCTTCTAACCCTTTCTCCATTTGGCTCGGTTGCAGCTGCTCCTGTCAAAATGGACTTCTGTCACATCCAAGCACAAGATGATCATCCTGGGGCTGCTTCCTGCATGTGACTGAAGACTCCCAGTGATCACTGTTCCTGTCTTCACCGCCACTCACCTGTGGCATGAGCCCTTTGTCAACAACCTGCACGTGAAATCTTTTAATGTTAGGAAACCAGTGTGCAGGTGGTAACTGTACAAAACCTGACAGGAGGAAAACCCGGACCTACTGGCCAGGAGTTCCAAGAAAAGCAGGGGCCTTCCTCTTGCTGCAGCCCTCATCCGCCTTCACAGCCGCAGAGTTCTAAAAAGTTCTGTTATGTGCCCAGTTCACTGTTGGGGTGTTGTGGGGTTTGGAAAGTGTTTAGGCAGGACCCTCACCTCAGACCTTCTCCTTCCAGGAGTATGAAAGCTCTGGATGGCATAGTTCTGAGGGTCTTTAGCTCAGGGAAGCCTCTCCACCATGACAAGGTTGTGGTCCATCCAGAGAGGACTTGATACTCTAGAGAAGACGGAGCCAGCGAATGGATGCAAAAAGAGGGGTGAGTGGTCACTCCCAGAGCTGCTGCCAGAGGGTAGAGAACCTGGCCCCTGGAGCCCAATTTAGAGCCAAGAGCCTAGTGGCCTTAAGTGTCTGGGCTCTAAGGACTGGCAGGCTCCCAGCAGCAGAGACTGACTTTCTTGATTCTCTAAACAACAGCCATGAACTGGATAAGAATATTGATTTTTACTTTTCATATCAGTAACAGAATATTTCAGTGTTCCTTTAACACAGTATTTGGGGATCTCTTGTTCACTGAGCCATTTTGGGTAAATTTACTTTCATTCTGAATCAGAATGAAAGGAAATTTGACAACACTGAAACCTCCAAAATCAACCCCTCACCCCAAGTTTTGTTCAGCTCTACTTAAAAAAATCTAGGTTGGTCCCTTTCTCTGCCACAGACTTTGTGTGACCCTGGGCAAGTCACTTAACTTTTGTACTTCCATTCCCTTTCTGTAAAACGGTGATGATAAACCTTCTCTGACTCACCAGGGTGTTGAGAATAAATTCAATCAAGTATATAAGGTGCTCAGATATTTCAGTGACAGTCATCACCAGAAAAGCCCATGCCAAAAAAAAAAAAACATTCCCACATAAGCTCTTGGAGGAAACTGAAAGAGGAGCTGGTTGACATAAAAGTATATTTGAAAAGATGAAATATGCAAATGCTATAATGGTATTTACTCAAATGGACTAAATGAAAACCAGATAAGTCTAAATCAGCTCATGCTTTCAGGGTTCACATATGGTTCAAATGCAGGTAAATTTAATCCATTAATGAATTAGGATTTTCACAGTAAAAAACTGACTATCCAAAAACTTACTCACATTGCAATAGTTACATATAAAATAAAGAGCAGCTTACCCTTACTAACAGTAAAACTACCCCCTTGCAAATCATACATTCCCTTTTTTACACATATAGGGGTTGAACCCCATCAAACCTCACCTTCCATAGAAACTCACACAAATAGATACGCCTTGTAGTTCACCCTCAAAGTCAACAGAGCAGGGGCTGTTTCAGATTGGAGAGTCAGTTTGTGTTTGTTTATTTTTTGTCTTCAAAGGGGTATTTGAGTAAAGTGCATAGGCCTTTTGGAATCATAATAGTAATGGTGTCAATTAGACCATGGCAGTTCAAGCTTCCACGGTCAAGTTCCTTGTGAAATTTTCATCTGGAAAAAAGGAGGCTGAGGCTCAAATGCCAAATGACTTGGTTGTTTTTTATTCTTTTTGTAAAAATAGCCAAAGGTCTTAATTCACATATGGATTACTGCATATTTTAGTTGTAAGAGCAAAGTCTTTTTTTGATTTATAGCTTCTTTAAATAATTACTTAGCTAAAAATAGCAAGGGAATGAGTGGCATAATGGCTCAGCACATTAATGATATGTTTTCATGTGTCAACCCCCTGATCCCATTGTCACAAGCTTGAGTTCCCAGCAGGGACTTGAAACTGTTGAACTGATTGAAGCAAGTTTCCAGATCTCAAATGCACCATGTAGGCTGTTCTTTGGTGAAGAGGGCAGCTGCCCCAGGAAACTGGATTTTCATAGATTTTTGAAGCCAGATGGGAACATTTTTATAACCTAATCTGACTTCATATATAACGCAAGCCTCAGAATTACACGCAGCAATTCCTGCATCAAGTCCCACAACTGGGGGTTGAAGCTGAACATATCTGTTAGAAAGACATCTAATCTTGATGTAATGACCCCAACGGACAGAGAACTATCATATTCCTTGGTAAGCTGTTCCTGTGGCTCATTACTCACACTGTTTGCTTCTTTTTCCAGTCTGAACTCTGCTGACTACATTTTGATGTCCTGGCACTGGACACAACATTGATCAAAAGTCAGTATTTTAAATGGTGGCTATTGGGGGGCCTGAATCTCATTGCTTCTAGGAGTTATTTTCCCAGAAAAGCATCCCCTTACCTTTAGGACTATGATGTGATTTGGGTGAGAGGGAAGAATGATCGGAAAAATCCATGCACTGTGCATTTGATAGCTTCTGATTACACTCATGTATTCATGCAGCTCTGGGTGGAAATTTGCTGGTGAAATTTAGTTATGTCAGAAAACACTGACTTGCTGGAGTGAAAATTTTTGCTGAATCTAGCAGATCGCCAGTAGAAATCTGCCAGAGTTGCGGGGATGACAGCTCAGCAGCAGAGAGCCTGGCTGATATACTTCTAGCTATGCAACAGGGAGCCTGCTAGCCCCTGAAGCCCTCATTGAAGCTGAATCTCTGAGGGCTGCTTGGCTCCAACCCTCTTTCAGGACCTCTGGTCCTGCTCAGGCCTACGTCAGCCCCAGAAGCCATTTGATTTGTGTCTGTAAGCACTAGGGTCCCAGTCTAAAGCAGTCTGCATGCCCTGGAGTTGAGGATATGGGGAGCTGCTCCTCGGACCTCTGGTCTCCCAGCTCTGTGGCAGGACACTGAGAGCTCTGGCTCAAGTGAGGAGCCAGCAGCCCCAAGAGCCTGGGGCTCCAGCAGGATCCCTGCTGCACAGCAACTGAATGTCAATTTCTAGTATTTTGTTTCAAGAACACTGTGCTTTGGTGTTTCCAAAATGAAACGTTCAGGGATCTTCCGTTTGCTGAAATTTCAGTAGCTTTGCCTTCCTTCCAAACTGGAACAAAAATGAATTGCGAAATACCAAAATTTCTCCCAAAACAAACTGACTTTTGGCTAGCTCTATATTCAAATTTGGAAGGATCAATTTGTCAGCACAAAGTTTACTCTCTCTAGAATCTGGCATTTTGTGGCTTCACAATGACTATGTCTGACCCTTAACTTTTTTTTTAAGTGGACTGATGTGCTTCAGGGCCTACCATCCTATAGATGTGTATTGAGCTCCCAGTCCTGAACTCACTTAACTGACTTGTGAGAAGGCATAAGGATGAAGAATGGTACAAGAGTGGTAACCTTTTGAGTCAAATTCGGTCATTCTTCAGTACAGTAGAAACTCAAGAGTTAAGAACACCTTGGGAAGGGAGATTGTTTATAACTTAAATGTCTGTAACAGTGAACAAAATGTTATGGTGGTTCTTTCAGAAGTTTACAACTGAACATTGACAATGCAACTTTGAAATTTTACTATGCAGAAGAAAAATGCTGCTTTCTCTTTATTTTTAGTAGTTTACATTTAACGTAGTTCTGTACGGTACTTCATTTTTTTTCCTTCTGCTGCTCCCTGACTGCATACTTCGTTTCAAATGAGGTGTGTGGTTGACTGATCAGTTTGTAATTCTGGTGTTTGTAACCCTGAGGTTCTACGGTATGTAGAATTCCTTTAGAAGTCAATAGGAGTTGCATGCATTTCCAATGGCAGAATTTCACTGTAGTTTATTTCTTGACCTGTATCTTCCCCACATTCCATTCCATCTCTCATGCATGCACAAATAAAACCCAACAGAGCTCTGCGTGGCTCTAGTGGACATGATTGGACCCATTTCATAGAATCATACAATCATAGGGCTGGAAGGGACCTCATGAGGTCATCTAGTCCAACCCCCTGCTAAAAAGCAGGACCACTCCCACTAAATCACCCCAGCCAGGGTTTTGTCTAACCAGGCCTTAATACATATCTAGTAAGATACAAGTCAAAGCAACTTGAACAATCCCTTATTTAGGCAAAGAAACAGTATATCTAGTCACAAATGAACAGTTTTAATGTAGAGGATGAGTGAGTTTGTGCTACTAGGATTAGTTCAGGAGAGCTAGCTTCTTAACAGATTTTCTGGTGTCCAAGTCCAACCTCATCAGACCCACTGTACTTCGATTCTATCAACTGTAGGTAGGTGGCACAAGAGAACTCAAAGTGGGATTTTCTCCCACAAAAGCTCATGCAATAAATAAATGTTAGTCTTCAAAAGTGGCAAAGGACTCTGTTTTTGTGTAAAACAGAAATTGTACAGTCAAAACTTCATTTGTGGTTATTGCCTGATGACAAAATAAATGCAATATATAAAAATGGTGAACTCTTCTCAGAAAAATCTTGAAGGGATTGTTTTAAATGATCATTAATTGAATCAGGATAATAGGCAGGGACAGAGAATGAGAAAATCTTCTAAACTGTCTGTCAGAACTTCCTTTTCATTGTAAATGATAAAAGGAATTTAATAATTAAATATCAGTGATTTTGAATATGGTACTCTCTGTCTCTTTTCTATTGTACATATTGGAGTGGAGTTATAATGAAAATCTACAGTTAAAATCAAAAAGGGCATGCCATCCTCTTGGTTAAATTACAATGTACTACTCAACATGAGTGTCTTACTCTGTGAATGGCCCCTCTCAGTTTTGACTTATGCAATCATTTGTAGGATAAGGAAATATTCAGTGTGGGTAAGGTTATCAGAATCTGTCCATAAATATATCCGAGTACTACTGAATTCCTTTAACATTTATTTTTGTATTTCACTTTACTGTAGTTTTCCAGAAGTGTATTTTATAAAAAGAAATCAGATGGTGTCTTTATGCATCAAGATTAAACATCATGATCTTGTTGGGAGAAGAAGGAACATATTGTGTGAAATTATGAACCCTGATTCAAAATACTTGAGCAGTGTATTCTGACTAATGCTGGCTAGGACAGAGAGAGTGAGCGACCATTAATTGTCCCTCTAGTTAATACAGAAGAGTCCGAGGAGAATCTTGTAGTTCTAAGAAAGACAGCTAGCAGTAACATCATGAAGTGTGAGTTGACAATGGTAGTCCAGATAACAGTGAGAGAAGGCATGGGGCAATGAAAGCATGGAACAAGGTCTGCAGGAGTAAGAAAGAGACCTGAAAAAAGAAAGATAGCCTTGTAGCCATGACTGATTCTAGGTGCAGGTGAGCGGTATGGGCACCCAAGGGTGTCATCTTGCTGCACTACTTTTTTCCCCCATCTCCTGATTGGCCAGCCTTTCCCTTGCCCCATGGCTGCTGTTGGTGGGGTAGCAAAAGGAAACAAAAATGGTTTCCACCGTGTCCAACAAAATGGCTAAGACCACCCTTGCTTGTAGTAGAGCAAAAGGGCCTACACAGAAGGAGCAAAGGAGAGAAAAGAGGGGAAAACAAGACCAATGGGGAAAATAATATGATGTAAATATTCATTTGGGCAACCCTATTTTGATTGTTGTTATCTGAGAGATGGATTCTGATAGCCTTACTCTACAAATAATCCCATTGATTTAATGAATAAGGGTAGCAATAGCTGATCCTGAATGATCACCACATCCAGATGTATCAAACAGTGAAATTTCCAAAATGGAGACATACCTACAAGGAAACTCTCTTCTGAGAACAAATTGAGTTCCACTCACATTTTACCTGCAGCCACATGGCATCAAAATTCCTTCCTGCCTTTGAAAATAAATAAAATCAAAGAAATTATTTCCAATCTGATTCTAAGAATGAATTAGGAAGGACCAAACATCAGCTTCCGAAATAAATGAGTTGTGCAAAGCAATATGTAAACAGAGCTGAAGGATCACTACCAGCAGAATCACTTTAGTCATATTTTATTGTATCCTGCACGCAACCAGTTCAGTAAATAAGTTATTAATAACATAGTAATGGTGACAATTCTCATTGGTTGCCACAACATCTTTAGTGACTCTTCTTTGAAGAGGTCCTGTAAGAGACCTGTAAGGAACCAAACAGTTGAGGGTCTATATAGCTGAGGCATTTTCCATCCTTCACAGTTTCCAGGCTGGATATCCATAGTGACTACGGTCACAAAGGGAGGCAGGTTAGGTAGGGAATAACTCCTAGCTGTGAGTGTATTAGAGAGCCTCCCTTCTCAGTAATGAGTTTACTGCAGGCAAAACATTCAAAACCGAGAATTCCTTGTACCTGCTGTAACAGAATGGTCTCTAAACTACTCCTGTCATATTCCTCTAGGAAGTGAGGCTGATACAATACTGCTATTATGCAGAGTCTTCACAGCAAAAAAACATGTTCTTAACTTGATCAACTAACTTGAGTTAGCTAACTCAGATTAAAATATCAGTGACAGCAAGTCTGTTTCTAACTCAGTTTAGCAGCTGGAGTTCAATGCTTTATGGGAGCCTTGGGTTGAACTTGAGTTGCTAACAACTAAATGCCAAGTTGCTATGTCTTTGTTATTTTGACACAGGAACTAATCTGAGCTAAAGAACACCCCATTTTTTTTCTCCAGTGAAAACATACCCTTAGTCTATAATCTGAGCTACTCCCCTTCAGGTAGTTCTTGTCACACTATAGTGAGTAATCTGAGAGGTGGCTAAGTATATCATTTAGGCTTCAAGGATCTGCTCAAGATTTTAAAACCTTTCACTTGTGCTTTGGGGGAGAAAAAGAAGTGATCATAGACATGGGAAAAAAGCATCAGAAGTGATCATAAACATGGGAAAAAAGCATAGAATTGAGAGGGAACAGAAAGCATCAGAAGAAGAAGTGGAGGAAGGCAAAGATGAGAGAAGGAAGACTGGCAAAGGTGGGGGAGAAAAAACTCCATGAGGTAACATTAACATAGCATGTACATAAAACATTTCTACTGTAATTAGGATACAGTAATTCTGGAAAAACTTAATGCTGCAACAGAAAAATTTACTATTGGCCAGCTGGATTTTATTCTTCACATAGGCAGGTTTACTGGATAAAAGCAGTGAAGAATCACCCAGCTCCTTGCAAACCCCAGGGACACTCATGCATGCATCAATACTAATAGATCCATGGAAATTAGGGAAAATTAGATCTTGATGGATGCAAATATAATCCAACCAAACATAGCCATTCAATGTGTTTCTTCACTAAATTGTTGTACCTATAGGCGTTTCCACTGATAATATCTGAATACAGACCATCCCCATTTACGCAGACTGTGCTTGAAAACAGCAGGTTTTGTTTAGTTCCACAATACTGCCTTGCTTGAACATGATTCACATGTTTCCTTAGTAACTGCATAGAGTGAATAGGACATGGCTTTTTTTCAAAATGTGCTGTTGATTCAATATGATCCAGGCACTTTCATACTGAACATCTGTGACTTGGGAAGGATCCATGTGTTTTCTCAATGAACGTTAGTGGAACTGCCAAGGCTCTGAATGTTTCCTTCTTCCTTCCATGCCTGGAATTATCACTATAATATACATTATCAGCGTGTTTTGCTGCATTTAACAAGATGACTAGATCTAGCTTTTACTCTGCCCCACCTTCTCTCTTCAAAAGACATGCCATGTTATAAAAACATGGAATAAAAATAGAAGTAATTCTCAGATATTCTCTCCTCCCCTTCCTTAGCTAATTTCCCCAATTTTTAGGAGAGTGAAAGCGAGATGTCAGAAATGAAATACCTATGACATCTGGATATGTGGAACTGTAACAACACTGGGGGAAAAAAAAACCCTCTCCCCTGAAGTTGCTATTTTAAATGATGTTATAACAGTCAATATTAGCCATTCCTAAGAGTAATGTCATCCCAGGAGCGGTACTTAAGAATGATGTAACAAACAAACAAAAAACAAACCAACAAATGATGGTCATTTTTACCATTCTTCAAAAAGAGGCAAATAGCAAAACAACTTCTCTACAGTAAGTCCTTCTGAAACTTCTTTTACTCACCCTGTTCTTGTTGATCAATGCCAAATTGGTCTTTTCTGACTGCTAGAAATGGCAAGATTCAGCACAAAGGCCTAGTAAGAAGAGCAGGACACCTGAAAATGTTGAAATATTGTCCTTAGCTTTCACAGAATGATAAATGTTACACTACTTAGAATGTATAGGGTGTTGCAAATTCTCAGTGTCACTATAGAAACATTACTGATTAATCCTTGTGAGATGCCCAGTTAGGTAGACACATGAAGAGTGGGGAAACAGACAATGGGTAAAATTCTGATCCCACTAAAATTTTGCCACTGACTTGAACAGGATCAGAATTTCACCCAGAGGGAGTTCAGACTACTTGCTCAAATTTACTAGATATAATAATAAAGGAGTTCCTGGCTGATAAACCTATATGTAGTCTAGAAGGCCTCATGCTATAAAATCCCAAATCCCTGATGTTTCAGAATAAACCATCTCTCCAATATAACATTCCTGAAAAAGATGCAGAAATTTCTGGGGACTAATGTGATTCGCTTTAACCAGGAAAATGAGAAATTATTTTAACAGTAATCAGTTCTGACAATTACTTTGTGACATTAGAAATAAGAATAGCTACTGCCAAGAGCAACAGGGATTTTAGACATTGTGGCAAATGATGTGACAGAAAAAAAATTATATGGATCTTAAGTTTCACTTGCCTTCGAAGTTATTTCTGGTAAATGTTTCCCTGTAGTGCTTTTCACTATTTACTGAGCTAATAATGATAGGATAAAGAGCTAGCATTTGCTTTATGGAAAATTTGGACCAGAATATAAAAGAGAAGAAAAATTTGCTGAATGTAATAGAACTATTTATTCTTGCAGATTTTGTATGATTTAACTTCTCTCTCCATGAAGCATATTTCTGCATCTAAAATTAATCTAAACTTTATTTACCACTTTCATGGAAAAGCTCTTCCTCCAGCACCCGCTCTCCCCCAAATAAATCTTGCCAAAGACATCTCCTGGTTCAGCTTCGCTTTAGATTACTGAAGCATGACAAAATTATACTAAATTTAACAATACACAACAACAGGGCTGATTACTGGAGGAATTACACATCATAGTGATTTATTTGTATAAGTAGAAAGCCAAGGAAATATATTACCCTTTTAAAGTGCCTGTCTCCTGGGTTCTAAAGGTGTCTCCATAACTTCCTACCTAAGAAATATATTTTCCCCTCATGTGGTCTGCGTGTTTTGGGTGGAGGGGGTATGAAGGGGGGAGGGGGTAAATATAGTATTACACCATATTTACCCAAGAGTGCAATCTCCAGACCTTTGCATGATTTCTCCTTCTAGGAATTTTATAAATAAATTAGTACAATAGTTTTTGCATTGATCATTTAAAAGAGGCCAAGAGCCTAACCCTAGGGACTATAGCTTCAATTTTACTCAGCTAATGACCTTGTACCATTATATAATAATTTGTGAAGTGCTTGGGGTTCCGCTTGGCTGAAAGGTTTTATAGAAATGCCAGATCATTATCAACTTGCAGTCTAGAGTGCCACAATCCGCAAGCAAACTTCATTGCATTGAAATTATTAAGGCATGAGACAAGAATTTATCCGATTGTCAAATTTCTGCGTTTTAAGGACCCTGAGTCTGTCTTCCCCTAAATCACTTTCAAATGCAGGTACTATTGTGACTTTGATGAAAATGAGAGCTCAAAGTCAACCCCTTTTAGCCTCTGCCCTGGGGGCTCTGCAAGAAGCTTGTTTACCATCACATTTAATAGTTTCACAAACAGAATGATTGTGATTCCACAACCCTGAGTTTACTCACTTTTTTTTTATCCTCTATATCAACTCCACAGGCTAGACATCTATTCTTTTAGTGCAATTTATCCTTCTATTGAGTTTATATCAGCAGTGATTACTCCTGTGTCTGATCTATAAGGTTATTCAAGCTAAAAAGTGACTAGAACCCTATTTCTCTCCCAAATCCCTACCTTGCATGGGTCAATTGACAGAGGGCCTGCCTGTCTCCTCTTAGTAGGATCTGGCTAGTGTGTGCTGTTCTCCCTAGCATGTGGCTTACTAGCCAGAGAGGACAAGGGGACAACTCCCTGCTGCAGTGCTTGTTACAGCCACCCGTAGGAGCAGAGTCTGCCCTTGTCTGAGAGCCCAGTCACATGGGGAAGAGTCGGGAGGGGGTGTGTGTGAGACGTTGCGCGTAGCAGCCTAAACAGGAGCCTCGGCTGCAGCAGCAGCAGCAGCCAAGGAGCTGTCCCCTCCCTTCCTCGCCGCACTTGTTATTCTCCGCACTAACTTTGGCGAGTGTGCGTGTGGGGTTACAGGATTTCTTTCTGCTCTGGCAACAGGACTAATGCACCTGACTCCGGCGGGGGGAAGCGGCCGGCCGGGCCCCCGCAGCGAGGCAAGGATGCGACAGAAATAAAGGAAGCCGTGAGGAAGGAATCATCAGCCGGCAACAGCCGGCGAAGGGGCGGTGATTGATCGTGGAGGCGAGGGGCCCCGGCAAACGGCTGAGCCGCAGGACTGCAGCCCCCTCGTGTCATTGCATTGGGCTGCGAGCTCGGCGCGTGGAGGCGACGACCAGGGAGCAGCCGACGCTCGCGGATCTTCCCGCTGCGGGGAGACCGGGCTCGGGGCTCTCGGCGGAGGGAACAGCGGAGAATGAGGCAGCGGCAGCTCCCCGCGCGGGCGAGCGGCAGGTGCCCGGGGCGGCGGGCCCGGCCGATCCCTCAAGGGAGCAGGAGGCGCGGGGGTCTCGGGGAGTCTCGGCCCGGGCTGCTGGAGCTACTCGTGCCCCTGTGGCTGTGCGCGGCGGGGAGCTGCTCGGCCCAGCTGTACCACCTGCGTCTGGCGGTGGATGAGGGGCTCCCGGCGGACACGCTGGTGGGGGACATCCGAGCCGGGCTGCCCGCGGGCGAGGAGCAGCCGGGTGGCTTCTTCCTGTCGGAAGGCAGCGGCGAGTCGGCGGTGCTGGCCGATTTCCACGTGCAGCCGGAGAGCGGCCTCATCCGCACGGCCCGGCGGCTGGACCGGGAGCGGCGGGCGCGCTACAGCTTCGTGGCGGCCACACTGCGCGGGGAGATGGTGCAGGTGGAGATAGCGGTGGGCGACGTGAACGACCACCCGCCCCGCTTCCCGCGGGACTCGCTGCGGCTCGACGTCTCCGAGTTCAGCCCGCCCGGCACCGCCTTCCGCCTCCCGGCCGCCCGCGACCCCGACGCCGGCAGCTTCGGCACCCAGGGCTACACACTGCTGGCCGACGGGGAGGCGGCGGCGCTCTTCCAGCTGCGCTACGGCGCCGCCCCGGAGCCACTGGACCTGGTGCTGCTGCGGCGGCTGGACCGCGAGCGGGCCGACTCGCACCGCCTGGTGGTGGAGGCGTGGGACGGGGGCAACCCGCGGCTGCGCGGCCGCCTGCGGGTGGAGGTGCGGGTGGCGGACGAGAACGACAACACGCCCGCCTTCAGCCAGCGGGAGTACCGCGCCCGCCTGCGGGAGGATGCGGCGCCGGGCACCGTCGTCTGCCGCCTGCTGGCCACCGACCCGGACCTGGGCGCCAACGGCGAGGTGCGCTACGGCATCGACCGCCGCCAGAGCGACCCCGCCGCCTACTTCGCCGTGGACGAGCGCAGCGGCGTGCTGCGCCTCCGCCGCCCGCTGGACCGCGAGGCCCGAGCCCTGCACCGCGTGGTGGTGCAGGCGCGCGACGGCGGCGCCGAGCCCGAGGTGGGCAGCGCGCTGGTCTCGGTCGCGGTGCTGGACGTGAACGACAACCGCCCGGCCATCCGCCTGCTCTTGCTCACCGAGGGCGGCGCCGCCTGGCTCTCCGAGGCCGCCCGACCGGGCGACTACGTGGCCCGCGTCTCCGTCTCGGACGCGGACGAGGCCGGCGGCGAGCTGGGCCTGAGCCTGCAGGGCGGGGACGGCGCCTTCGCGCTGCGGCCGGGCGGCGCCGTCGGGCTCTATTTCCTCTGCGTGGCGGGGCCGCTGGACCGCGAGAGCCGCGACCTGTACGAGCTGCGCCTGTCGGCCACCGACGGCGGCTCCCCGCCGCTCGCAGCCCACGAGACGCTGCTGCTCCGCGTGGCCGACGTCAATGACCAGCCGCCCGCCTTCCCGCAGGCCCGCTATCGCGCCGCCGTCTCCGAAGCCGCCTCGCCAGGCACCGCCGTGCTGCGCCTCAGCGCCTCGGACGGCGACGAGCCCGGCTCCCCCAACGCACAGGTGCGCTACGCCCTGGAGGCCGCGCCGGGCGCTGAGCTCTTCCGCATCGACCCGCTCAGCGGCCTCGTCAGCACCCAGCGCGGGCTGGACCGCGAGCGGGAGGCGGCGCTGGAGCTGCGCGTGGTGGCCCGGGACCTGGGCGAGCCGCCGCTTTCCGCCTCCTGCTTGCTGAGCGTGCGGGTGGAAGACGCCAACGACAACGAGCCCGTCTTCGAGCAGCAGGTCTACAACGCCAGCCTGGCCGAGCACACGGCGCCCGGGCGCTGCTTGCTGCAGGTAACCTGCGGGGGAGCCACCCCCTGGCGGCCCTGCTGGGCCTGGAGCAGGAGGGAGGGCTGGGGCCCAGCTCCTTGAGCGTCTTCTCCCCACACATGGGTTCAGGGGCTGTGGATGGGGGACCACGGGCCAAATCCAGACCGCCTGTTGCTTTTGAATGGACCCTGCCAACTTTTAATTTTCTTAGCATGATTGCTTTTTAATTGCTTGCTCTGGAGTCTGGGCATTGAATATACTTTGACCAAGAAATTTGGATCCCATCAAAAAATAATTGACTGCTGGGCCTGGGTTTGTGCTACTCTGCTCCCCATGTGGGGTTAGGGAGCCTCTGCGTACTGGGAAGGGATGGGGCCAGAAGCCACCTTGACAGGGTTTGCATTGTGATGACAGATATGGCCAGTATAGAATAACTCACCTATTATGATCTCTAAGCACAGCTATCAGGGAGTATCTGAACTCATACTGACAAATTCCAAAGGGATAGCCCTATTAGTCTAGCTCAGCAAAACAAAAAAGGAGAGTAGTATTCTGGAGTCTTGTGGCACCACTCCTCTTGTCAGCCTAACTGTAGTCACACAAATCACAACTTGCCCCTCCATGCATGTCTTGGTTCAAAACACTGTGTGCATGCTGATTGGAAGGCTAACATTTCTCTGCTTCTCTCTTCAGCTCTTTGTAAGAAGGAAGCCAAAGAACTTATTTCCTTTTTGCAAACATGATCACATTTTCAAAACTATAAACATTTGGTAAGTTATGCTGGTGATTTGGGGGAAACAAAGAGAATTCATTCAACCCTTCCAAAAAAGCTTCCTTCATGAGCCTCTCTGGAAAACTTCTGCAGATTTTTATGCAGGAGGCACAGAAATAGAGCATCTGCATCATGATGCACCCCTTTTCCTAATACCCTAGACGATATGCTATAAAGGTTGGGAAAATATGTCTGGCCATGTGTTTATGGAATGTCTGTTATCCTCAATCCTATATGAATTCAATAGCGTAGTGGCAGTCAGAATTAACATCAGTGTGCTTTTCACTTTTTCCTTCATTCAGAGGAGTTTCTGGAGGAATAGAATGGCTGTAGAGCAGCACAGTTCTATTGAAGTTGGTCTACTGTGGAGCCAAGGAAAAGCACAAGGAGTTCTTGAAGCCATGCAGGAAAACTGTGGGTTTTGTGGTGTGGGCAGACCCCTGTACCCATTCCATATGAGTGAGGCAAACTTTGGCCCTCAGCAGAACAACAGTGTTCATGCTCATTGTGGTTTCTCTGGGGGAAAAATCTTTCTGGTCCCAAACTGTTCTAAACATTCCACAGACCCAGGGGATACATATTGTTCTTTCTCTTCTGCAGTATACTTTTGCTTTCCATTGCCATTTGCCACATGTGGTAGCAAATGAAACAGAACTACTTTTTATCCCAGTTGTGGCTTTAAAACCTTTTGTGTAGTTCTGGTTCTGTTGGTACAAGGTGAACAAACTGAAAAGGGCGTGGAATGAGTTATTTTTGCACAACTCTTATAGGGTAGATGTACAACATGCAAACACTTCAGTCTGATTGCTTTAAAAAGTGTAACTGCCAAATTATTAGTTTCCATTTTCAGAATTGACTGTTCGGGTGATTTTGATGAACTAGATTTACAGAGGTTGGTGTAACACAGAGTGTCTAGTTTTTCAACACAGACATAATAAAATATTAAGGCCTAACTCTGCAAGCACTTACATGTGAATAACTCCTCACATGGTTTCAATAGGGCTGCTCACATGAGTAAAACAACTCAGACCTGTAAGTGTCTTTATGATCTAGCCATTAGGTTGCAACTAACAACAAATAATGAAGGAAGGAACGCTCACAACGAGTACACTTTTCACGAGTTTCATGTGTTGCAACCAGGATTTATTCACACCATATTTCTATTAATGGAATCCTTTTATTCCAAAGCATTGTGAGGTTTTTCCTAGTGTTTGGTCTCTTTAGCAGGGAGATGTGCTTTCAATTAAATCCTAGTTGTAGCATATGGTTCACATGAGTGATAGATTTTCTTGTGTGTGCTTTCTGTCAACACAATGATGAAGTATTTTGTATCTGGTCTTTATAGCATTAATTGTGTTCCTTTAATATGAAGAACCTTTGCAAAAATTAAAGGAATGTATTGCTTGTCTTAAATAGTGCCAACAATGTGCTAGGCATTGCAATTAATTGACGCTTTTTGTTTTACACATGGTGAATAGCAAGGGCGATTGCCTGGCATTCAACACGTAACTGACTTGCATACTTATCCTTTAGTGCTCTTCATTTCAGCTCTTCCATGGTCACGCTGTCTGGCTTCTGCTCTGCTGTGAAGCCATCAAATATGTTTTTTTACAATGTCACCAGCTCATTTTTGAGCACCTATTCAATGATAAGAGCTTGCTCCAGTAGGGCTCAATGTGTTTATAGTATTAGGTTTTGTAAAGTGTTTTTTAAAAGACTTAATTTGTATCTCTTGGCATATAAATCTCTTTCAAACTGGCGCTAGATAATAAACACAGAGCTGGTTCTAATGGTAGTTGTTACAGAATGATGGATTCTGGAGCTTTCCCTGCAGGGAGGGATCCAGACAGCATGACCCTATGGGAACCAAAATGCAGGAAAAAGGAGTAGTCAGCTTTGCAATATGATCATAAAAATTTACCTGCCAAAGAAGAGGATCAATTCATTCACCCTCTACCATGATGATTAAGGCTAATTTTAAAAAAATGCTTTATGTGTCTGTCAAACAACTGCACCTCTGCAAGTGGGTTAAGTAGAATTTTGCAAGCCCGTTATTTGCAAAATAGCCCTGTCATTGGGAGTTTCAGCATTAAAAATTAATGTGTTAAAATGCTGTTAGTGTTTTAAACAATTAGTTCATATTAGCATTCAGATGTACTGCAACCAGCTCTTTACTGAAGATAGTAACCCTTAGACCCCCCAGTTTTTTCCCCTCAGACTACCTCCTTGTTATAAGTCAAATGATATGTTTCCTGCTGGGTTCATGTTCTGAGAAACAAACTGAAAAGTTGGCAAAACCATTTGAGGAGTTGTTTTGCTGCTAGTGAAGAAATAGTGAGACACTTCAGTCACATTAGGGCTGTGAATGGTAGCATTAGTGAGGAGGAATTTAGCCAGCAGTCCATGGTGCTGAAAGAGAGGGTGGGGTTGGTGGGTGGGGGGTTTTTTTTTTTTTTTTTTTTAAATTGATGTGGCCTCAATCTACATTGGGCACTGATTATTTCTGACATGTAAGATTGATTTAAGTATGTATGTATTGCTGTCTTCAATGGGACTTGGAAACCTAAACAAATGTAATATACATATACATGGTTATTTTTTAAAAATAGGTTTAAACATACAAGCGGAGATTGAAGGTTTTCTGGCAAGTCATGAACATGTTTAATGTACTGTACAGTACACTTTAAGATTTTGCAATTTTTAGCAGAGCTTGAAAGAATTGCCAGATACCTACCAGCTAGAGAACTAAACGTATTAGCCTGAGGTATACACAAAAGTTGAGGGTGGGGCCCAGCAACAAGGTGCAGTGGGAATACCCAGTGAAGTGTACACTGCTAGGAATGGGGAGGGTGGTGGCAGTTTTACCTGGTTGTTGACCATGTAGTCTAGTTGAGGGCTACATCTTTTTCATCACCTTGCATATGACTAATAAATTCAAGCCAGTTTAACAACCAGGTGAGTAAAAAAACTTAATTTTCTTCCTTCCGCTCGCCCCCACCCTTTCAGGCTCTTCCAGTTGTAAGGAGGATAGGGTTGCTTTGCACTAATTGGTCTTAGAGAGGCAGTAAATGGTGGGGAGGGAAAAAGTTTCTGGTTTGTCTCCCCCCTCCTAGCCATGTTCACAGCTGTAGGAGCTTAAAAACCTTTTTAAAATGAAAATTTAAATTCTGTAGAAACAAATGATTTAATTCTTTTTGCTCACCAGGGAAACCTTTCCACTCTCTGATGATTAATTTTTTTAATCTGGGCAGGTAGAAGTCTATTATTACTTTCTCTCAACTAAACTGATGTCTGGTAATAATTATGTTCTCGATCTTGCCAATTGTCTTCCTGCTCTGCCATTTTTCTATAAATCTAAATCAGTCACTAAATGTTGGGCATTTTCTTCACCTATGTTCCAATGACAAGATGTGATCAAGAGTTTTTGCCTGTCAAGGAATTTTACTTTTATTTTGATTGCTATTTTGGTTTCCTTCATCTCTAGTTTCCTGTTCGAAATGATGTCTCAGGGACTAGTTGTGCGGATGATACTGGATCACTCTGCACCTAAATCTGAATTTGGTTAATTTCACTGGCTTTATAAATAGCCATTGCTTGAGTGAATCAGCACTGCACCTCCCATGTAGAAATAACATACGCCTTCAGCATTACAGAACCTACTTCATGGGAATATGTCATTGTCTGTGCTTTAGGGTCTTTCTGTGCAGTGTGAAAATTTGCAGTTTGCAATGAGAAAAATGTAGAACTTTGTTCATCTCAATTCATTTTATTCAGGCAGGTTTCCTTGCAAATCCAGCTAATTTAATAGAAGTGGCTGCTCCATCTGGTTTGATATAGCTTCTGACACAATGTGGTGTTCCGCAAGCACTCTGATAGGTTATAGAGATACAACTTAACTATTAACTGCATAGACACTCAGATCAATCTGAGTTTGCATAGGCTTCTGGAAAAATCTAGTTTATGCTGGGTGTTCTCAGAGGCTCAAAAAAAGCATTTGTATAGGTATACTGGTAATGTGATCTGTCCTTACAATATCCCTGTTGCTCAGTGAGAGACAAAATAATTTCTGCAAACTAAACTGAATTTATATGCAGCATCTGAGGTCAGAAGTTATTAATTCAAAGAAGCTGACAGCATAATGGCTGCATCACTGAGAAAAGCAATAGGTTGGAATAATTTAGAACCACCACCTGAAATCTAAATAAACAAATAGGAAAAGCCTGGTGGGGTCAGAGGAGAATAAAACAGAAATGAATGGGTTCTTGGATGTTGTGAAGTAGAATGGGAGAATATGCATCAAAATGCACAATAAATGTATTAGTTACAAATGTGATGGATTTTTAAAAAATTATGCCATGCATACTTATATTCAACCCATTATAGGGTATAAGCCCACGTATCTTGAATTCAGTGTTTACCAGTGGGATGACAAAGCTGAAACAAAACATAGCAACAGACAGATGAGCTCGGTAGGAGAAACACTCTGTAAACCCAGCTAGGTAACATGCGCAAAAAGTGTTACGTTTAAAAAAAAAAAAACAACAACCTAGGAAAAAACCCACAATCAGTGCTCCTCAGCATTGCCATCCATCCATCCATCCATCCATCCATCCATCCATCCATCCCTTAGAGCATGGATAAAAAGGCCTGCCTTTTCTCTGGATGAGCATCTGGATCATGGACAGGGTAGCATGGGCAGCCTGAGCCCAGGGCACTGATCTCAGAACCTAGCCAGACCAGGTGAGGGTACTATGATGAATAGAGCCCTGCAAATTCGCAGATACCTGCTTTATATCCTTGGATCATTTTTGTGGATCATGCATAGGATGCAGATACAAATTTTATATCTGTGCGGGCTCTAGTGATGGCCCTGCTGGTCTGGCTGAAGATTGAAGGCAGGGAGGGCTGCTGAAAGGATACCAACCGAGGATACCCAGGTAAGCCCCTGGTGGGCTGTTAAAGATAGCAGTGCCTCCAGGAAAGAAGCCTTGGTGCTATGGCCCCTATCAGCTGTTCTAATTTGTACCAGGTGCCAGTGACCTCAGTGGAACAATATGGCAGCGGGAGACTGCTGGGGTACAGAGAAAAACCAGCCATGCCTCCTTTTCCCTTTGCTTGCTGTGTTGGTATTACTTGTAGGGTGGGTGTGGTTTAGGAACCACAACCTCAACTTTGCATCCTAATGCCTGAGAATCCTTTGTTGGTAATTCTCCCCATCATGCTGTTCAGGGATAATGTATGCTGGTGATTGCAACAAAACCCAGGATCACTACTAACTTGAAGTTCAACATAAAATAACAAATTAGGGCATCTATTTTAGTATATCATGTACATTATAGTGCCCTCTGTGGCTGTTCAGCCCATAGGCTCAGTTTTTGAAAAGTATTTAGCTGTTGCTGCTTTTAATGTTCCAATACCTACCTAATTTGGAGTCTGACTGTCTCTTCACTGTCATGGCAGTAGGCATTGATGCAACGACATTGGTTGTCTGGGTCTGTGTAGATTCGCTCAGTCGATTGGAGAATGCTCTCTGGTTGACTGAATTAGCTGACCTCCTGAAAGGAGTAAGGCTGTGTCGATGGGAGGACATCATCCATCAGTGCAGCATTGTGAAGATGCCACGCTACATGAATGTAAGTACATCAATGGGAGATACGCAAGCAAGGATACATAGCTATGATACATAGCTTGCGTATCTCCCATCAACCGCTACCGCCAGCACAGACCACCCGTAAATCTCATTTTCAAAAGGGATTTACGCATTTAGGAGCCATAATCCCATTGACACCAGTGCTTAAATATTTTTAACTGAGCCATAGTGCCTGAAATGGTTTCCACTGAAGGATAAGATTATAGCTGATAGTGTATTTGTACATGCAGTATAAAAGGAACTGCATATATTCTTATATGAAAGGTATAACAAGTTATATCTCTAACAATAGTTTGAAGAGAAGACAAATTGTGACAAAATTACTGTCGATGTTGTGTTAAGGTTAAATCTTCCTGGTGTGATTTCCTTTCCATAAAGGGATACTAATGCATTAAAATATTGGTAAATGAAAACATAAAACACCAATAGCGAACATGCAGATGAAAAGATGGAAGTTTCATTGTGGCACTTTGAATGCCTCTGTATTCAATTGTGCTCATAAAAATACATAGTAGGCGCAGTAAAAGAAAAATCCAAACTAAATTTTATCCTGCTTAATACACACATGGCTAAATTCAGCCCTATGTGCATTTACTACGACTACGGGTACATATTAACTGCATAAAAGTGCCATTTATTAGACACTTGCTCTGGCTGGTGACATGTGGGTATAAAATCTCTATTCAGCTGCCCTTGTGATTGCTCGGCCAGGATTATAGAGGAGGTGAGTATTTAAGATGTAGGAATTATGTGTTAAAGTATATGAAATTCATCTCTGTGTGAAACCAGCACAAGGCCTAGTAACACATACATCCCATTTAAATAGTTCTAAGGCCTTATAATTCTGTAGATGGGTAAATTTCACCACACAGCCCAAAGCCTTGCCCTGCTCTGTAGCTTCAGCTGTTGAGAACCTTATAGAATGAATCGTGCAGTATTTTATGGGACCATACAAAAGCTGCAACTCTTTCTTCCCCCTCCAGTGGAGCCAGATGTTGCAGTAAGCCAGGACTGAATCAGGACCCAGAGTTTTGAAAGTCTTTTTGTTTAGAAATAGTTATTTGAGGATAGTTCTTTAGTTTAAAAATATGGCAGTAGACATGCATCTCTAGAGTCTCTCTTTTTCATTCTCCCTGTTGGCTTGCTCAAACAAAAGCATTTTTAGGTCTGCACCCGAGTTCCTTAGCTCTTAAGATTTCTGTGTATGAACCAAGCTTATAGGTTAAAATTACTATGACAGTCTTAGGCCTATGTACTTGGAGTCAATGTCTGTACTTTGAAGTCTGGTTTATTTTAACTTTGAAACTGTTAATAATGTTGAGAGGAGTTCTTCTACAGAACAAACAAACATACCAACTTCACCCCTGAAATATGTCTCCTGCATTAACCTTGTGAGACTCTTACGTGGTGTTTTGCTCTCCCTCCTATGAAGAAATTAGATTTTCATGCTTGTGTCTGCTCCACTTCCAGTGATTGTACCTACATCTGGTACTGGGAAAGGGGTGACAGGAAGGGCAATTTTTAAACTAATGTCTGACTAAATATACCTGAAACAAATAATTTGTATGTGCTTTATTTTTTTTATCAATATAAATAAACACATATGGTTTAGTGTAACATCCAAATATACACTACCAGTTAGAGAAACTGTTTGTCACTGTTATTCTTTATCTGGTCTTTTGCTTTTAAGTTCTAATAAATCTCTGAAGAGTAATTCTACAACTTTCATATCACATGGTACATCACTGAAATTGTTTCTTAGTGCATGCTATAGTTTATTAAGTAAGTACTTTTAGAGTAATATTTTTCCATTATTAATACTTTTTGTCCTAGTGCATTTCTGCTTAATATATTGGAACTTCAACAGACCTGTCATTTGTTTGGGAAACTGTTTTTGTTTTCTCTTAATGTTGATTCATTGTCTTCATTATATATACACCCATATTTATACTTGTATCTGCTCTTTGTGAAAATAGGGATGCATTTTGTGTTGAATAGGATATTAGCTGCATAACTCTTGGTAGTGGGTGATACAGGACTGAGCTTCATACAGCCTTTGAGCCTCCATAAAGTTTTGGAGAATTTTTTTCTTTGAAAGATTTTCTAAATTGGACATCCATATGTCTGAGCTTGCATATAGCTGTTTAATTAATTTAGCACCAGTGTTCTCCATGTGATGTTAATGTGCTGTCTTGATGGGAAGATGGGCTTGTTATACAGGCTTCTGAAATTTCTCATTTCCATGCCTTAAAGAATTTTCACGCAAAGCTCAGTTACTAACAAGTGGAAGAAAACAAGCTCTCTGGGATATGGCCTGTCTTGTTTGTAGATCTCTGTAAAGTATCTTGCACAGTAGGATCCTGATCTGTGATTGGGTTTCCTAGGTGCTATAAAAATAATACAGAAAATATTTTTATCTCAAGAACACTTATTCATGTACATGGGACCAGAGCTGGCCTTAGACCAATTTGCACCCAACACCATATGTTAAACTTTTGAAAACCCTCATTTTTTTATTGCATTTGTAGCCCACTTCAGAACTTCATTGCACAATTTGCATGAATAATTTATTCTTGTCATATTAAGATGATAAATTTGCACACAAGGTCATATGTAAATCTGTATTTATTCATGCCATCTGTAAGCAAATAAAAATTCATCTCTAAGATTATAGAAAAATTTTAAGAATAACTGAAATGTACTATCATCAAGAAATTGAACTGTGCACCAACATAGGGTGGACCAGTAATAGTGTTACAATGAGTGCCACCTTAGTCCTCTAGTTCAAAAGATTGCTTTTCTTGCCTTTGTCCTCATGAACTAAAGCACAGCATCAGAGAAATCCAAAGATTGGCCAGTGGCATTTCCAAGTGATAAAATAGCAAGCAATGGGTCATTCTTTTGTTGGTCATTGTTGGTTGAAGATATGTGCCTGAGCCTTTTTAATGAGCCTGAACTTCAAAAAGCTGCACTCACCACCTGCAGCTGGAACTATAAGTAAGAGCAGAGTCCTCAAAACTAACCACATATTAGGAAAAGTGTCTGTCAGTTCTGCATCATGAATGGATTGGAGAATTTGGATTGGAAAGTGCTTCCAGTGTGGCAAAATGTGACAGATGTTGTCCAGTTCAATATAGAGGTCTTTATCATTGATATCTGAATATTCCCTGTGCATCAGCATCCAGTGAAGGTACAGATAATTATTCAAGAGTGTTTTCCTGTCCTCCAGCAACTTATTAAGGTCATACAAAAAACCCTGTCTTTTTCATGGTGCTTCATTTGTTGAAACCTTCCTTTGAAGGACACTGTAGCAGTGTAAACAAGTGAGCAAAAAACCTCCCTCTTAAATTTTTCTTCCAGGCTTCCCATCATCTCATCTCTGCCTCTATAACCGAACTGCCTCTTCTTTCAATTAATACAAGTTTCCCTGAAGACAGGTTCAACTGAGTTTTCTGCCATATCTTTGGCAGCATATCTTTTGTCTCTGTAGACCACAATGAAATCAAGGCAACTTCTTATCAAGGCAGTAGTGGTTGTGATGTTCATCAACTGAGTTTGTAGTGCCTTGCTTACAGTGTTTACTTGGAATAAGATATTGTGCCAAACCACAGTTCTGAGCCGCTTCCACTCACAGCCGCTTCCACTCACAGTGCTCTCCCGGCAGTAGGAGCAGCTCCCGCCAAAGTCTTGCAGCACCGGTCCCCAATGCCTTAGGCACCGGCGAAACACCGGCACCATTCCTGCTCCCCGGTGCCCAAGAAGAAAAGGAAGCGAGATGAGACAGGGTGCTCATCTCTGACTGGAGACAAGGGCAAAGTGGGTCCTGCGCCGGGCCACTCAGCCCCGTCACAGTGCCAGGTGGCACCGTCGACTCTGGGCCCCGAGAAGGGGACGTTGAGTCCGGTGTCGGAGCCATCTCTCACCAGGGGTATATTGGGGGAGGACTAACAGCTTCCCTCCACTCCTGAGACGTTTGAGGCAGCCAGGGACCTTATTGAATAGATGACCTCCCCGGCACCGGAGCCAATATCAGGCCAGATGCCCAGGCCTTTGGTGCAGATGCACGGCAAGCCAATGCCGATGAAGCCACCTTCACCTTGGCACTGGTCCCCAGCACCGATGAGGGCAGATAGATCTCAGTCCCCACAGAAGACCCGGCTGGATCAGAGGGAGGAACCCAGCACCGCTCCAGCCCGGCACCGACCACCGGGCACTGCGGTGAACCGGCACCGGTCACCTGTCCCCCCCATGGTATAGCCGCTGCGGGGCGCCTCGGTACCGCACGCTAGCCACATCATCATCAAGGCCCGCACAGCACCGATCACCACTAGCACCGCAGGGCGGGACAGGGTACAAGGCCCACCACGAGCTTCCAGCACTGAGGGACACAGCTCCGCCCTGGTCACCCAGAAGCGTTTTCTCTTCTGCCTCAGACGAAGGCTCGGTGGTCTTGCGGATCAGCAGATCCAGCGGGAGGGACAGAAGGAGCTGCCAACGGTGCCAGCATCCCTGCCAACAGTGGCAGGTCCCCCCACAATGGCCCTTCTGGACCCCATGGGCCCACCACCAAATGCAAGGCTCCACGATGAGCAGATCCCGCTCCTCAGTGGGGACCAGACAGAATCTGGCCCATTCATTGAGTTCCCCACCAGCCCCAGGGGAGGACTCAGATGGGGGGTCTGGCGACCTGGAGGAGCAAGGGGAGAGGGGCACCCTCTGAAGAGATAAGTCCCACCCACCGAGCATAAGGAGCCCGGAGGAGACCCAAGGGGAGTCATTATCTTCTCCCCCGGATGAGGCTGTTGCAGGAGCAACCCCAGCGCCTCTACCAGATGATAGAAAAGCCCATCAGAAATCGCTAAGGAGGGTGGCACGCAACATGGGGCTCCAGGCGGAGGAAATGGTGGAAGACACCAATCCGATGGTGGACATCCTGGTCCCAGAAGGCCCATCCAAGGTGGCCCTCCCCATCATTAAAACCATAAGGGACACGACTAGGACCCTCTGGCAGAGTCCTGCTTCCATCCCTCCTACAGCGAAAAGGATGGAACGTAAATATTTTGTCCCCGCCAAGGACCATGAGCACTTCTACACCCACCCAGCCCCAGTGTCCTTGTTGGTGGTGGTGGCTAATGAGAAGGAGCGCCAGGGACACCAGGGCCCAACCCCGAAATCCAAAGACACTAAGAGACTGGATCTGTTCAGCAGGAAGATTTATTCTACAGGGGGCTTGCAACTGAGGATAGCCAACCAACAGGCTATCCTCAGTAGATATGCATATAATTCCTGGTCGGCATTGGAGAAGTTTACCAACTCACTGTCGCAGGAATCGGGGGCAGAGTTGTCTGCGATGGTCAGAGAGGGGAAGGTCGTCTCCAGAGCACTGCTCCAATCAGCCTTGGATGCAGCGGTTGCGACGACAAGGACAATGGCATCTGGGGTAACAATGAGGAGGCAGGCATCTGGATGCAGGCATCTGGCATTCCCCAGGAGGTACAGACGACCATACAAGACTTCCCATTCGAAGGGCCAGAGCTCTTTTCTAGTCAGACAGACAATAAATTACAAACCCTCAAAGACTCCCGGGCCATGTTGAACTTGCTAGGGTTGCACACCCCGGCATGTCAGAGGCGACCGTTTCACCCCCAACCACAGAGCAGATAGTACCACAGATCGGACTCAGCGTGGCGTGGAGGCCGCAGCCAGCACCGCCCAAATCAGAGGACTTCAGACCGGAGTGGCAGCCGCTCGCAGAACCACCCAACTCCAAAGAAGAACTTTTGAGGGTGCGCCCGAGGACCCCATACCAGCCATGCAAGTGGATCCATGTTCCCCACTATTCGCGAACAGACTAGCCCAGTTTTACCGGGCGTGGTTCAGTATTACTTCGGACCAATGGGGGGGGGGGTCCGCATAGTGAAAAGGGTAAAACACTCCAATTCTCCTGTGTACCCCCCTCCCTCCCACCCACCTCACTCCTCCTTATCCCTTTTCAGGGACCTATCTCATGAGCAGCTCCTAGGAAAGGAGGTGGGGAGCCTAATCTCCCTAGGTGCGGTTCAGGAGGTCCCACTAGAGTCGTGGGGAAAGGGGTTTTACTCCCGATACTTTTTTACCCCCAAGTCGAACGGGGACCTACGATCAAATTTGGACCTCCGAAGGCTGAACAAGTTCCTCCTCAAACCAAAATTCTGCATGATTTCTCTGGCTGCGATCATACCCTCGTTGGATCCCAGCGACTGGTATGCCGTCCTCGATCTCAGGGACGCGTATTTCCATATCTCTATCAGGCTGCACCACAGGCACTTTTTACGTTTTACGATTGGGGGATGGCACTTTCAGTTTACTGTGCTCCCCTTTGGACTGTCAGCGGCCGAGTTTTCACGAAGTGCCTTGCAGTCATCGCCGCCTTCCTCAGGAGGCAGAGAGTGCAAGTATTCCCATACCTTGACGACCGGCTGATAAAAGGTCGCTTCCAACAAGAGGTTGTCTCTCACCTCAAAATGATCCGAGCCACATTTGACAGGTTAGGCCTCCTAATAAATGAAAAGAAATCTACATTAGCACCACACAGCGCATCAAATTCATAGGGGCAATCCTGGACTTGAGGGAGGGGAGGGCCTCACTTCCCTGGGCTTGGTTCGCAACCATAGGGGAGATAATCAGAGAAGTGTCTGCTCACCCCCTCACCACGGTCCAAATGTGCCTGAGACTGCTCGGCCACATGGCCTCATGTACGTACGTGGTGGAATTCGCACGCCTGAGACAACGCCCTTTGCAGGGGTGGCTGGCGTCAGTATTTCGCCCATCGCACGACCCCCTGGACATGATAGTCCGCATTCCACACGAGGTAGTGGAGTCCCTCCAATGGTGGTGCACCAGGGGGCTCCCAACCCCTCAAGGCAGCTAGCCATAGACGCCTTGGACATGGGCTGGGGCACACACCTTGGCGATCTCTGCACACAGGGAAGGTGGACAACTGAGGAAGTGCAGTTGCACATAAATGTGAAGGAGTTACGAGCCATTTGCCTAGCATGCATGACCTTTCAGGACAGGTTGCGAGGCAGATTAGTACTAGTGCAGACAGACAATACAGCGGCCATGCACTACATAAACAAACAGGGTGGTGCCCACTCTTCCCCCCCTGCCAGGAAGCCTGTGACCTATGGGACTTCTGCATCCGACACATGATTCGGCTGGAGGCATCCTGCTTACCAGGCTCCCAGAACATACTGGTGGACTCGCTGAGCAGACGGTTCTCAACTCACGAATGGTCAACTCGGGAGGATGTGCTGCAGAGCATCTTCCAGTAGAGGGGAACCCTCCAATCAACCTGTTTGCATCAAGCACCAACAGGAAATGTCCCACGTTCTGCTCATTCTAGAATTGCAGTCCGGGCTCCCGGGCAGATGCATTCCTGATCACCTGGTCGCGTCGTCTCAGTTATGCGTTCCCCCCAGTTCCACTAATCCACAAGGTGCTCCTAAAGGTGAAGTGGGACAAGGCGAAAGTCATTCTGATTGCCCCAGAGTGTCCGAGACAGCATTGGTTTATGATGCTGTTGGACCTAGCCATCAGAGACCCGATACCCCTACCGCTAGTCCCGGATTTGCTCACACAGAACCAGGGAACCCTATGGCATCCCAATCTGAAGTCCCTTCACCTCAAGGCTTGGCTCCTCCATGGTTGAGCCCCAGCGAACTTCAGCGCTCAGCCCAAGTGCTGGAAGTCCTCCTCAATAGCCGGAAGCCATCCACCAGGGCTACTTATCTGGCTAAGTAGAAGAGATTTAGCTTGTGGGCGTCAGAGCGAGGGGTCATGCCTACGTCAGCCCCAACCCCCATGATCTTGGACTACCTCCTTAGCCTTAGGCAGCAGGGACTGTCAGGATCCTCACTTAAGGTCCACGTGGCAGCGATCTCAGTGTTCCTTTTGAGCTCGGCAGGGGGTTCGCTGTTCTCGGATCGTAGTGGCAATTACATCAGCTAGAAGGGGTTAGAGCTCAAGGCCCTAGTGTCCGAACCTCCTTATACCCAGATTTTTAAGGACAAGGTACAGCTCTGCCCTCACCCTGCTTTCCTTCCCAAGGTGGTCTCCCAATTTCACACTTCCCAGGACATTTTCCTCCCAGTGTTCTACCCGAAGCCTCATGCCTTGGAGGAGGACTGCAGGCTCCACTCCTTAGATGTAAGAAGGGTGCTAGCATTCTACCTTGACCGAACAAAGCCTTTCCGTAAATCGACCCAGTTATTTGTAGCGATCGCGGACAGGATGAAGGGGCAACCGGTATCTGCGCAGCGGCTATCGTCCTGGATCTCGGACTGTATCGGAGTGTTATGTACGTGGCAGGGTCCCTGCCCCTCGCATCAGAACCCACTCTACACGTGCTCAAGCGTCCTCCGCTGCGTTCCTGGCCCACGTTCCGGTGGCGGAGATCTGTAGAGCGGCAACGTGGTCATCAGTACACACCTTTACTATCCACTACGCGCTCACCCAGCAGGCGAGAGACGATGCAGCGGTGGGCAGAGCAGTGCTCTAGTCAACAAGGAGATAGAATTGTGTCCCACCTCCAAGGTAAGGCTTGGGATTCACCTGAGTTGGAATGACATGAGCAATCACTCGAAGAAGAAGAAATGGTTACTCACTTGTAATTGGTGTTCTTCGAGATGTGTTGCTCATGTACATTCCAACACCCGCTCTCCTCCCCTCAGCTGGAATTCCGGCAAGAAGGAACTGAGGAGGGAAGGGGTCGGCTGGGATATATATGGAGGGTCGCAGAGTGCCTCCAGTGGTGGCAGCAGACCCTGCAGGTAGTCTAGGGGAAAACTTTCCAGCGATCTGTGCACACGGCGCGTACACACCTGAGTTGGAATGTACATGAGCAACACACCTCGAAGAACACCAGTTACAAGTAAGTAACCTTTTCTTCTTATGTTTGCATCAATAGTTTTGCCATAGCCATGGATTTTCAGACCTGTTATATTAAAAGGAAACATGAGTCAGAGCATGAGATTATCCTCTGCACCTTTCAGAAAATTAACTATGAAAAGGAAATTAAATATTTCTTGTTGTACAGAACTGACGTGTGTGTGTGTGTACACACGTGTACAGCCCGGTGTTGCTTCTAACTCACTGATTCTCAGTCAATGGTCTATAGATCACCAGAGGGCCATTATAGGCTTTCTCTCTTGTAAAGTGAGTCACAGAATGAAAAAATTGGAAAATCCTTATTTAAGGTTACAGTTGGAGTGGTACTTAATTGGGCCCCATGCATTCATTACTGGTACTTTTTCTTTACTTCTAAGCTAACTTTAGCCCTTTTATAAATTTGTGTGGCATGGTCTTATCTCTCTTTTGTGTTTCTTGAGATACTATCTCTTATTGACTGTGGCCAAAACACTAAATTTGGCCTGGTTTTAGTGTCTTATCATGAGAAACTTGATTCAATTTTTAAAATTTCCATATTCAGTCCTTTTTTGTGGGCAGGGTGGAGAATGTTTTTGGCAGTCCACCTGTTTTCTCTTCTGTTTATCTTGTGGCTACTTCTATAGTCTAGCAGGATGGGAAGTCTTGTGCTGATGCTGATCCTGGAGTTGTTTCTCTGGGCCATCAGAGATAGAGGGGGAGCTGGATAGTGTTATATTTCCCCATACACAAAGACCAAACATTTCTCAGTTTGGATAATTTATTTCAGATTTAGGTAAAAAGCAATAAAGAAGGAAGTCTCCGTATGGGGGAGGTAGGGACATGGAGATGGGGAGAAAGAGACAGGATATTGTGAATCTGTAACATCCTGCATTTGAGCAGTAACCCAAAATTGCAGCTGTTCCTACAGCAGGCAGGAACTCTAGATTTTAAAAGTGCATAGAAAGGAATGAAAACATCTCATCTTAGGGACTGTCTAAATGACAGAGCTCCAGTGTGCCATATACTGTCTGTCAGTGCACTCTAGGGAACTTTTAATGTACTGCAGCGTAGTCAGCAGGGACAGACAAGAGTACAATGTGCTGAGATGCTGTAAATTTACACCCAACCTTGCTCATTTAGACATGCTCTCAGTTATATTGCTACATATGCCAAACCAGCTTCCTGTCAATATTAGTGTCAGCATTATTCGTGATATATAACCTGGTCTTTTTCTTTCCAGTGCATGGTTTTTCTGTATGATATATTCAGGGCAATAGCTCATGCTATTTCATATAATGATATTGGTTAAAAGCAACTCGTAAGACAGGGGGGAAAAGTAGGTTAGTTAATATTTGTCTACATTTATTCTATAAATAACAACTGAGTGAGTGCAGTAGAAATAAAATATTGCCCAAAGGCGAATTAGTGCTTGAGATACTTTGATGGTCCCTGGGCAATGTGCAGAGACAGTAAAAATTCCTCTCTGAATTCTTTATTTTTTCCATCTGTGCCCTAGAAACAGTTACTATACATATTTGATGTACTTTTAGATTTTATTTATGTCCTGATGTTTTTAAGGTTTTAGGAACATCAGTAAGTAAAATGTCTCTCTTGACTGGAAGATGTAAAGGCTACTTGCTGGCTCCTCTTCCCTGTAGAACTAGTTGGGATGTCCAGTGGACTCCTGTTCCATAGGAGACACTGGCAAACTGTCCAGCTCTTCTCCCTAAAAGGAAGTTGTAGAAGAGACTTTTGATTCCTGACCCCCCATCCAGCGACATGAGGGGACCTGGCTGATAAGTTGACCAATTTTTACAATGAGCTTGACTGATGATCTCAGGTATAGATTATTGTCTTCTAGTATGTGCTGCTGCCTGTGTAAGAAGAACTGAAGCCAACCCAAGCAAGTAATTTTTTAATGGATGAATAAAATATCCCCTAGATTTTTTTCATTCTCATCAGTCTTCATAGTTAAGGAGTGAGTATAGATTTTTGTGTCTGGGTGGTAGACTTCCATGAAAATTTTTTAAGCCTCCCGTAGAACTATCCATTTGTCATCATGTGACCAATTTCTTTTAACAGTTTACCTCAGCTTTACAGAGCTGAAGTGTCATGTCGTCATTGAATGGAATTGCATTCCCCTTCAGTGAGGTAACTGGGGGGCTATAAAATTACGATATGGATGCTTAGACTGGAGCCCAGGCTCTGGGACTAGCTTGAGCCAGATCATGCACATAGCAATTTTGTCATCTTTAGGAGCACAAATCTCATTGAAGGTGAATGGGACTCATGCACCAAGTCTCCAAGGCAGCTCTGAAAATACCATTCGAAAGTCTTGTGTGGTATTCATAACATTATAGGGAACAAAAAAGGCCAAGAAAAATGTGATGCAAATGTAACTTACTTTTCCAAAATATGGAAAAGTCATTAATGTCATATGTAAAAATACCATGCTGGTCCTATCATTAGTAATTTTAGTATAATTGTATTCCTAAAAATTGAATCTGAAAACCAAATCATACCAACATTACTACTTTGGTGGCTTCTCATTAATCCTGATTTTACACTGACATAATTTTAAAAACAATGTAGAGGAAAATTTTCATGCTAGCCTGAAAAAAACACAAAATATTTATTCAAAAATGTATTTGGTCAGTGTTTTTATTTGTTCCCTTTGTTACTATTAAAGCAGAACTCCAGTTCCTGCCATAACAATATTTTTTCTTCAAGTTGTCTTTGATGCCTATAGCAATGGTTTTGACAGCACTGTAGACTCATAGTGACTTTATGCTGCGAATAGCTTGCTTTCAGTATTCTCTTAATTTACAAATAATAAAAACAAAATTTGCTTTTGTAATTATAAACTAAAAGTTTAAACTGAATGGTATTAACTAACAATTTTTTAAAACTCCATTTGAGGAAAAAATTGAGACATTTCAAACACAGTATTTGAAGCAGTTAAGCATTTTTTTAATTTGAAAAAATGTCTTTGTAGTTTTTGTTGTTTCGTTTTTGTAGTTTCGTTTTTGCAGCTTAATAATTTAATTTACTGAGTCAAAGACTTCATTCACGAGTTAGGGCGTGGCGGTATTGCATTTCTGGGATTGTCATTGTAAAGTGCAAGTAACAAAAACCTAAGAAATCCTTTCATTAGAATGTCCTGTTGCTAATATAAAATGGAATCCTCACACAGAAAAAGGAAGGCTGTGTGTACTGTGAGATTATTTCTTTGTGTGTGATCTTTTTGACAGCCACTTAGAACATGAAAATTATTGTTTTGAGGTTTTAAATATATGCAATAATATGTTTAACACCTCATACTGCAAACCATGCTATATTCATATGGCCATTAGTTAATAATGGAGTATTTATCACAAGAGTGGAGGGAAGTTAGAAATACCTGCTGTGGTTGACAGGAGAAAATTGTACCATTCAGTATTTTACGAGAACCTCTGTGAGATAATTTGACACAATCATCTCTCATCAGATTTTTGGGGAATAAGGAAGTGTGGTTGCCTGCCTAGAAAAAGAGACATTTGGATCAAACTATAGACTCGTAAGGGTATGTCTGCACTGCACTGTAAGCCCAGGGCTAGTAGAGCTTGAGTTAGCGGATCCTGTGTTTGTTAATTTAGAGCTTGAGTGCTTATACTCATTTGTAAATCCAGGTTAGGAATTGTTGAACTCTGGGTTCTAGCATGGAGCTTCTCATTACGGGGACCTGATATTCCTGACATCCTAGCACTTCCCCACAGTGTGACTGCTCTAGCCCTTTGTAGTGCAGTGTGAGAAAGAAAGTTAACCATGGGATTGTGTGGTGCTTTTGATGGACTCCCAGAGCATGAGTACAGTGGGGCCGAGTCTACACAGTGAAGCAATACGGCTTGAATCCTGATCCTAGCTGCACTCTGGTTATGGCTACATTATAGTGTATACCCAGGGTTTGAACTCAGGATCAGACCTGGCCCCTCTTTAGTCTAAACATAAATGGACTAACCCCTGGGGAAGACCCAGGGTCCCAAGACCCCATTAATGTGGAAGGTCCAAGCCTGAGTCAAACTGTGATCCAGGGAAAAACAACAGAGTCCTGTGGCACTTTTAAAGACTAACAGATTTATTTATCGCATGAGCTTTAGACTAACACGGCTACCCTTTTGAAACTTGACTACATGTGATCCAAGGTTTATTGCTCACAGTATAGATGCAGCTGCACTGGACTTGTGCTCGTGGAGTACAATGAAAGCTTCCTGCTGTCCCGCAGGATAACTTTGTCCTCTGGATAGTCAAGTTTGGTGGACAATCAAATTTTCCCACACTGTACCATGAACAAAGGGCGAATGCAGCCGCCTTTGGGAAGAGTTCTACGAAATTTGGGGTATAAGTGGTTGGACAGGGACTCACATAATGAGACCGGAGTCGAAGGTTGGGGCCTGGAGTTCAACAATTCCTAATCTGGTATTATAAATATTTAGATGCTCAAGCCCTAGTTTAACAAACACAGGGTCTGCTCACTTTAGTTCTTTTCACCCTGGCCTTACATAGCAGTGTAAATATACTCTCAGACTTGGCCTCTGCACTCACATGGGTTCCTGGAGCCCTGGATCTGAGCCATGGGTTAGTGTGATTTTTGTGTGTTGATGAAAGTGTGGTTAGGCATGAGAGTTAGTTCGAACCCTGGGCTTCAATTGAAGTGTTGATATACCCTAATAGTCTCATGAGGTGCCTTCAAGAGTGGTGTGTGGTGCTATGGCCACAAACTGAAGATCATTGGTGTAAAGACCTTACAGTCTATACTTCATTAAATTTCATGCAGATAATAAAAGCTGCTTTAAAAAATCTTTCTGGAGGAGCCAAAAACAAAAAACCCAACCAACCAAAAAAAACCCAACAACTTGGTGCTATGGGGAAAAACTAAAGGAAACAAAAAAAACCTACCAGTGATTTTTAGTACAAAGGTTCCACAACTATTAAAAACTTATCTTAGCTGAGACGTACCACCAATCTTTCTTTTTGTTCACAGGCATGCATGTGAAGCCATCCCTATGCTTTATGCAATGCTGTGGTTAACGAAACATTATCCCTTTACTGTACTAGATGGAAGCAGAATATCTTAACTGTGTGTCATGAGCCCAAATAATACTCTCTCTCCAAGAGGTTTCTTTTGTATCTCAGATGGAAGGCATCCTTGAAAATTTAATAAGAGAATGGTTATAAATATATATGCTTTTAATAACCATTAAATCAGTCTTTAGCACTTGGCAGAGGGATATAATTCTCTGTTAAAAATCAATACTTTTGTTTAAAAATACTATAGAAAAATACACTCTTTAAATCCTCTAGGATTTAAGAATAATTTCTTTAGACTCGTATTTGTTTCATCCTTATTAGGGCTCTGTAGGAGTTTTATGTAAGAGAGAAGAGATAGAGAACTGTAATTTTGGAGAAAAATATCTAATTCTATCTGTGAAGATCCTGAATGCACAGTATGATGATTATGAATTGTTAGGTGGCTATGTATCTGTTACATTTCAGCCTACTCTTATTTTTGTGGGCTGCACAGGCAGTGACGTTCATAGGAATTCTGTACTCCTATGCAGAAGTCTTAGGCCATGTACACACTACCAGTTTTATCGCGCAACAATCCTGTAGCGCATTAAATGTCCCGTTGCTGCTGTTGTGCGAGATCGCGTACACACTTGGCTGGCTCTAACGGAACAAAGGCCCCCCCCCTTCTTTTCGCAGTCCTCCAGAAAAACAAAGTGAACGGTGGGTATCTATCCCACAGTCCCCAATTTCATTTCCCATGGTGCATTCTGCTACGGACGCTACCCAGCAGTTGCCAATAGCAACGAGCGTGAATTTCAAATTGAAGCAACCGTTTTCCGGAACTGCCTTTTCAGAATCAACATGGATTCAGCTGTGATCTTGCATACTGCGTTCTGCATTGTAAACACAGCACAGGGTCTGATGCAGTACGCCTTTGGCTCTGACTCAGAGCACGACTCGGACGACTCCATTTCGGATAGTGACAGCCTTGAGAAGAGAACTGATATTCTGATCAGTTTTGCGGACCAGCTGCACAGCCTGAACCGCCGTGTTTGGTCCCGGCAGACAAGCACAGACTGGTGGGACCGAATTGTTCTTCACCAGTGGGATGATGAGCAGTGGCTACAGAACTTTAGAATGCGGAAAGCCACATTTATGGAACTTTGCCTGGAGCTTGCCCCTGCCCTGCGGCGCAAGGACACGAGGATGAGATCCGCCATCTCCGTGGAGAAGCGTGTGGCTATTGCCATATGGAAACTGGCAACTCCGGACTGCTACCGCTCGGTCGCAAACCAGTTCGGGGTCGGACGTTCGACCGTTGGAGTTGCACTTTCACAAGTGTGCAGAGCCATCAACCGTCTTCTGCTAAGGAGGACGGTGACCCTGGGGAACGTGAGGGAGATCATCAATGGATTTAATGACTTGGGCTTCCCAAACTGTGGGGGTGCAATAGATGGGACTCACATCCCTATTCTCGCGCCCGACCATCTCGCCTCTGAGTACATAAATCGGAAGGGGTACTTTTCTATGGTTCTTCAGGCACTGGTGGACCACCGTGGTCGCTTTACGGACATAAATGCAGGTTGGTCTGGAAAGGTGCACGATTCCCGCATATTCAGAAACTCTGGACTATTCAGAAGGCTACATGCGGGCACCTTCTTTCCAGACGAGAAAGTGACAATAGAGGGTGTTGAGATGCCCATAGTTATCCTTGGGGACCCCGCCTACCCGCTGATGCCATGGCTTATGAAGCCTTTTACCGGGAAGTTGGATCCTGCCAAGGAGCGGTTCAATTACCGGTTAAGCAGGTGTAGAATGGTTGTGGAGTGTGCCTTTGGCCGTTTAAAAGCACGCTGGAGATCGCTGTACGGCAGGCTTGATCTACATGAGGACAACATACCCATGGTCATTTCTGCGTGCTGTGTTCTTCACAATTTATGTGAAAACAGGGGGGAGAGACTTCATAACTCGTGGACCATGGAGGCAGAACGTCTGGAATCTGTCTACCAGCAACCAGACACCAGGGGTATCCAGGGGGCGCAGCTAAGGGCTGTGCGCATAAGGGAGGCAATAAAGAACCATTTCGGGATTGTAGAGTAAAAGGCTACCTTCTAATAACAGTTTTTGCTATGTGTAGTATACCACTGAAACTGTAAGAGTATCAGTGGATTCATTTTTTCTCTTTTGTATTTGTGCAAAACCAGACGTCAGGGGACTATTATACAATATAATAAAGACAGTCACAAACTTTGAAAACTGTGTCTACTTTATTAATATAACAGTAATGGAAACTTGGTTGTAAGGGGGGGACTAAAGGTGGGTATAGGTGCGGGACTCAACAACATATGTGGGTGGAGGGGTTGAGGTAACGTTATACCATGGGTGTCCATGGTGTTCTGAAAACTGCTTGGGGGGGGGAATGTTGTGTGGGTGGAGGGAAAGGCAGATGATGCTGAGGGGGGGGGGGCGAGCCTGGAGCAGACCGACCATAGTCTTCAGGAGGTTTGTCTGCTCGTGAAGAATGTCTATTAGGGCATCCTTCTGCTTCTCCCTCCTGGCGCTGCTCTCCCTCTTGTCCTGCCTGCACTGCCTCCTCCATTGCCTTGTCTCCATTTCAGAAGCCTCCTGGGACTGCATGAGGTCTTTGAATATATCTTCCTTGCTCCTGCGAGGCCTCCGCCTTATCTTTCTTAGACGCTCAGCAGCAGCTGTACACGGTCCCTCGAAGGTCGTTCCTGTGCAGATATGAAACAGTTTGAATGCCGGTATTGTTCTCCCCACTTTCTGGTGAAAATAAGGATGTTCTCCCTACACATTCCTTGTCAACTCCAACGAGGACATACTGGGGGGCTTAAACAACTTTACCAAAGCTTGGTACGGGTTGCTGTGAGTTGGACCACGGGACAGTTGACTATTGACACAGCTTGTTCAGATCCTGTGTCATAGATGGCTGCAATACAAGCAGATATCACACTGCTAAGAGTGCCTCTGCAAGCGAGAATGCATCTCCTGCATGTGGCTGACTTCCAGCCGGGACCGTACACTGCAGGGCTGTGCGCTGCAATGCTTCCCGCGGCAGTGCTAGCGAGCATGAGAGGGAGAGTGTCCCTGAATGGGGGAGGGCAAAGGATCGCTCTACCATCCAATTTCAGGAGAAGAATCTGGAGCTACTTGGGGTACACGTTCAGTGACTTGACAGGGAACGACTACCTTGCAATCGAGGCATGCATTGATGCGGTTTTTATGTAACGCCAGTGATACCACGACCCATCATTAAGTCACAGAAAAGAAGACACGGAAAAGTAGAACTCCATCATTAAGTCACAGAAAAGAAGACACAGAAAAGTAGAACTCAAAGCATAACTTTCCTGTTCACGCTAAGCTGTAGCTGCTAGAATAGAGAGCACTGCGAACGTTACTCACCAGAGCTGCCATTGGCCGAGTCCAGGGAAGGTGTTGAAAAGGAATCCGTGGAGCTTGTCTCTGGCGGGGTGGCGAATAACTCCTGGCTCCCCAGGTCGGTGGCTCCGATGTCACCATCCTCGTCTTCTTCATCCTCTGCTTCCTCATCGACGACTGCATCGTCGCCTTCCACTGCATTCACATTTTGGGATGCTGTCGCCGAAGTGTCCACGGTAGAGATCGGGGTGGTTGTGGGATCGCCGCCCAGAATCGCCTCCAACTCCTTGTAATACCTGCATGTAGCTGGCGCGGAGCCAGAGCACCGGTTAGCCTCTCTGGCTCCGTGGAACGTTATCCACAGCTCCTTGACCTTGGCCCGGCATTGCAGAGTGTCTCTCTCGTAGCCCTTTTCAGTCCTCGCTTGAGAAATTTTTCCGAAAATATCGAAATTCCTCCGGCTGCCACGTAACTGTGACTGCACGGCGGACTCTCCCCAGATGCCTATCAAGTCCATCACCTCTGATGTTGTCCAGGCTGGAGCTCGTTTGCTGCGCCGCGACGATATTGTGAGCGGAGCACACAGAGGCAGCAGCACCGAACAGCAAGGCAGAAGGGAGAGTGTGGAATTCAAAAATTCGCGGGACAGAAGGGGAGGTCGGGAAAAATGACGTCACGGCAATAGAGAACGGACGGAAGTGCAGAAGGGATGTGAATGGAATTGTGGGCCATTTCCGGAAGTTTGCCATTGCGCGAGAAGCGTACACACACGGGCTGTCGCGCAATAGTTGTTCCGCGTTAGCAGCAACCACGCTCATTTTGGTGGTTTACATTTTGCGCAACAAGACGGGTCTTAACGCGGAAAAACTGTAAGTTGTGTGTGTACGCTCTGCTTGTTATTGCGCGATAAAGGGCTTTATCGCGCAATAACTTTGCAGTGTGTACAAGGCCTTAGAAATAAAAAAGAACTGAAACATACAAGAGTAAAGAAGGCAGGCAGAGGTAAAAACACACAAATGGGACCACAACATCTGTCTTGGGCAAGAGTAGGGTTACCAGATACCAAAGCATGGAAAGGAGGACATGGAGAAAATGTAGTATTAATATAACTGTCATTACCATATTATGTCATGGAAAATGCATAATGATTAATGAGTGCATGGCAGCATGAAAAAAATGGAGAACAAGTTGAACAACAGAAATATTCTTAGGCACATTAACTATAAAAAAAGATGTATAATACAAAACTGTGTAACACAGTAAACCTGAGTATTGTTATGAATATACAATTTGTCAGCAATGTCACGATAGCATTTATTAATTGACCAAATTATACCATTCAAAACAGTAAAGCCTATTCTTGATATTTATCAGCTGAACCTATTTTTGTCAGTAGGCTATCATTGTCAAGAATATTTGCGGCCCCTTTTCCCGCTCCTCTCGCCCCCCCATGGCCCCTTTTCCTGGGTCCTCTCATCCCCCACGGCCCCTTTTCCTGGGTCCTCTCACCCCATGCAGCCCCTTTTCCCGGGTCCTTTCACCCCTCGCGGCTCCTTTTCCTCCACTCCTCTCACCCCCACGGCCTCTTTTCCCCACTCCTCTTGCCTCCCTCGGCCTCTTTTCCCCGCTTCTCTCGCCTCCCGCAGCCCCTTTTCCCTGACTTCCCCCCCCCCGCAAAATATGCTTCTGTTACTTAAGCTCAGAGTAAATTTCTTAAGCTGCGAGGAGTAATAGATTGTTTTATCTGGGTAGAAGCGGGGACAGCCATGAAAGTGAGATGATGTCACAGCATTAAACACTTTTGTCCACCAATGTGTGGCAGCATAAATTTAAGAACAAATCAGACCCTGATGCCAGATCCTAAGCTGCTAGGAAATCAGCACAGCTGATTTTGCTCCTCTTAAGCTAACTCACATTTAAATATTGTACAACACTACTCCGCAGGAAAATCGTGATCATTGATGAAGATATTGAACAGAACTTGACCCAGAACTGATCCCTGTGGTACCCCACTCAATATGCCCTTCCAACTTGATTTTGAACCACTGATAAGTATTCTCTGGGAATGGTTTTCCAACCAGTTATGCACCCAGCTTATATTAGCTCTGTGTAGCTTGTATTTTCCTGATTTGTTTATGAGAAAGTCATTGAAGACAGTATCACAAACTTCACTGAAGTCAAGATATACCACATCTATTGCTTCTCTCTATATCCACAAGGCTTGTTATCGCATCAAAGAAAGCTATAAGGTTGGTTTGACGGTATGCTTTTGAGAAATCTCTTCTGACTGTTACTTATCACTTACTTATCTTCTAGGTGTATGCAAATTGACTCCTTAATTATTTGCACCATTATTTTTCTCGGTCCTGAAGTTCAGATGATCAGTCTGTAATTTCCTGTATTCTGGATTTCTTGTTAATATTATAGCAGTATCCACAAGCAATATTTTCTACCATCTCTGGTTGGTTAGGTTACCTCTATCCCAGTCTTGGTGGATGATAACCTAGCCTCAGTTATTCATGCCGTTGTCTCTCTTCAGCTGGTCTATGGACAGTGTGATATATCTGGGCATGAAGCATTCAGCCTATGAACTCCAGCTAGTAGTGAATGCTGCAGCGCATCAACTCAGCAGTATGGTCTACCACAAACATATCAATATGGCTTTTCATAAACCATCAAGTCAAGTTCATGATCTCAGTCCTTGTCTTCGGGGTGCTCAGCGGCCTTGGCACAGGGTCTCTATAAGATCACCTACAGCTCTAGGATTAAGACACTTAATACTCCTCTGGCAAAATTAAACTTCCTGCAGTAGTGATAAAACACATCTGTATGGGACACAGAGTTTTCTTGAGGGCTGGTCTTAGGCTGTGGAATGAATTCCCACAGGAACCATCTAAAACTTCAGTACTTTCCGCTGTAACTGCAAGGCACATTTTTTTTAAACCTTTATTTCTGTAACAAATACATAGCAATATGTATATCTTAAAAACCTCATTGATAACAATGAAAAACCAACCCTCACATCAAAATAAAACATTCCACTGCATACTCTTCTACTGGGGAGAGATTGAGAGAACAAACAACATGTCACAGATGTTAGTCACATTGCTTAATAAGCTCCTGGAAGGCACTCAAATGCTGTGATAATGAATGTGATATAAGAACCTATACAGAACAGATGAGGAGATCCACTCTGGACTGGGTAACCGGATCGAAGCACATACTTTATAGAGAGTGACACATACGATCACAAGTACAGATTAGATTCTGACCACAGTTTCTAAAAGCACACCCAGATCTGATTTCCCTTCCCATACCCAGATCTGCACACATGAATCTGACAGACTAGAAAGCTAAGTGTAAGTAGCTATTATGCAAACTCTGCTGTTCTGTCTTTTTCAAACTGGGGGTCACATTTTGTTCCATTTTACATGTGTGATTGAAGTCACTTTGAAGTCAGTGGGATTGCATGGGTGCAACTCATAGTAGAGTATGACTCTATGCAATTTTTACTCAATCCTGAAAGGACAGAACTGAGACCTTTAAAGACCTAATAATGAAAACATTTTCATTTAAAAACAACCAACATATCTTGGGGAAAATAGACTCTAATATTACCTACTAACACATAATCCAGGAAAAAATTCCTTCCACCTCCCCTCCCAACAATATAGGAGAAACAAGTGTTCTCCTTGATCTAATTTTAATTTTTCTGAGTGGGGAAAAGACAGTACTATCAGATTCCTTACCCATGTTACCATTTGTTATGCTACAAAGAGCATAGGCCTGGTTAAAACATAGATTTTATTGTACTACCAGAAGCTACTTGGAAATGCTTTTTGAACCTGATTCTGATCTTATTTACACGAGTTTTACACTGTTATTGCTCCACTAATTTCATTGAAATTCCGTGTGATAAACACCAATGGGAGATTGGGATTAGAGTCTTTGTCCTGTAGAAAATTGTGTGCCTGATTAATAGTGTCTTAGGTAAGGTAGGTTGTAAGTGTAGGTACACAGTGGTTAGTCTAGGGGCCAAGGGTTCCCAATGTTTTTGGCTTGTGGGCCACAGATATAACTGTTACAACCTTGAAGGACCACCAGTCTCTGCTAGAAGCCCTCACCCCACTGCAGCCAGACAGAAGCAGTTCAGTGAAGAGGCTGCCTCCCTCCACGCTGCTCTCCAGCCCCCTGCCTGCAGCAGGGAAACAGCACACATCCTGGGCGCCACCTGGGTCCCTAGGCAGTGGCTCCCTTCTGCAGCCAGGGGACGGGAGATCAGTTCTCCCCTTTCTCTGGCTGTAGCCGGGACCCAGGTGGAGCACTTTGCCGTGTTCCCTGCTACGCCTGGGGGAGGGGAACAGGGAATCTCCCGTCCCCTTGGCTGCAGCAAGTAGCCTGCGCTGGTCTTGTAGCCCTGTGGCAATGCACTACGCCTGGGTCCTAGATAGTGGCTCTCTTCTGCAGCCAGTGGGGGGGGGAAAGGGGGAGAGGACCGATAGTCCAGTTTGAAAGCCTCCATGGGCCACTTTTGGCATCCAGGCTGCCAACCACTGGTCTGGGCTAATCAAATACCAACTGTATGTTTGAATCTTGCCTTGTGGTGCACTTCCTGCACTGGTGTGTGAGGGCTAGAAAGGCGTATAGGCTTTCTCCTTGTGTACTGTAACCCTAATCAGCCTTTCCCTACATAGGTTACCAGAGTGTCCTGGCTACAGTTCCAAAGGAGGCATAGTGTATGGATCAGAAAAAGAGTGAACTTTTGAAGCTAGGTAACGTGGAATGCCATTGGCAACAAAGGCAATCAGGTAATAGAATCCATTTGCCAGCTCCCCCCTTTTGAAAGGCATGGTGCCTCTTGTGTTGGATATGCAGCCAGAAATTGCTTTTTCCTTCTCTCTGTCATGCTAGCTAAGACCAGGCATTAACCCTAATGCATATATGTGGAAGATGTTACATGGAATAATGGGCATACATCAATAAGCTTCTGATAGTGAAGCCAAAATGTAGAATTTGCAGTCCAGAAAGAGCACCACAAAAAAGAAGAAAGTTTGGTTGTGCTTCAAAAAGAGAAGGTTACTGTAATATTTGGGGTTTCTTTTTTTCCCTGTCCAGTTACTTCTATTGACTTCATTCCCTCATCAGCATCTTTAGTACTGGAAGCCGGACTTGCTTCTCTTGCATTTAATGAGTTCAACTTTTAAGTGTGGGGCAGTGACCATCAGCTGCTGACCTGAGGAAAAGACATGCATTGAAGTTGTGGAAATGGAGCACATATGTGAAAATCTTCAGGAACACTTTCCCCTCCCTGTACATTATGGTAAATCTTTCCAGGCACTCTCTTTGGAATGATAACTAGTCATTTCTGGACCTAATTGCCTCGTCCAGATGTTAACAATCTTTAAGGGTACAGCCTCAGTCCTACTTACTGTACTGGGACATAACACTTAGCAGGTTGAATATAACACAGTTCACTTCTGCACAAGAGAATATTACTGTATTCGTTACAGTTCCCTAGAAGTTTCACCTGTTCTGCATTAATATACTTCATTCCTTCATTTTCCAATAGTAGAGGTATTATGTCTTCAATATCCATTTCATATTTCATTCCTTTCTTTCTCTATTTTAGTATGTATAATAAAACAGAAAAAGGGAGTTATGAACTAGTGATGTCCAGAAGCTTAATACTATATTTTGAAATTAAATGTCATTCACATCATCTTACATTGGAGGCATATTGAATACCTAATTAATCACAAAGCTATGTGCCCTATTATGGATGTATGTATGTTTTTGTGATTTCAGATTATATTTTCTGTTAACTGGGATCATATTTCTATGAATTCTGTTTGACTAGAACCATGTAACTATACACTATTAGAAGCCAAAGATGGTGGTAGAAGATATTCTGAATCATAAAATATTAGGTAATTTTAAACAGTCAGGCCCCAGATTAAGGCTCAGTATAGCATGAAACAGTGTATCCTTTAGAGCAATGGTTCCCAACTCTTTTGGCTCAAGGGCCACAAATATAATTTTTAGAATCCTGAGTGGCCACTAGTTTATTTAATAAAATTTGCATTAAAATTAAATTAATCAAATTCAAATTAAATTTAAGTAAAATTAATTAAAATAAATTAATTAAATTTAAATAAAAATTTTAATTAGACTAGTGGCCCTTCAGGGTTCTAAAAATTATATTTGTGGCCCTCAAGCCCAAAAGATTTTTTTCTGTTTTCAGTCAACTCAGATAGCTACTGTATTAAAAATCACTTAAAAACCTCTGATGCACATGGCCAGTATTTATTACATCAGAATGGGTAAACTATAGCAAATTAGTATTTTACAAGAAAGTTGGAGCTGGTAGATGTGTAATGATAAATTGACTTTTACCTAAGGCATTTAATATTTTTTTTAACTGTTGGGAGTTTTAAAAAATGCTTTGCCTAAATACATCTTTTTGGGAGCTATCAGTTAATGTTTGTGAGGCACTTTGAACATGCAGAGTATTACATACTTATTTAAATAATGTCAATATCATTTTTATATTACTTTACGAACAAAACCGATGGTCTCTCAGTGAAACACACATTTATATAGATGTATACTTCCATGAGTATTAGGACTAGGACTTCACAACTTGGGAAGGAGATGACTAAGGGTGGATATGATAGACTCAGGTCTATAAAATCATGACAGGTGTGGAGAAAGCAATAAAGGAAGTATTACTTACTCCTCATAACACAGTCACCAAATTAAATTAATAGGCAGCAGGTTGGAAACACAGAAGGAAGTATTTTTTCACACAACGCACAGACAACTTGTGAAACTTCTTGCCAGAAGAAGTTGTGAAGGCCAAGATGGTAACAGAATTCAAAATAAAACTAGATAAGTTCATCGAGGATAGGTCCATCAGTGGCTGTTAGGCAGGATGGGCAGTGACTGCTGTTTGCCAGAAGCTGGGAATGGGTGACAAGGAATGAATCACTTGATGATTACTTGTTCTGTTCATTCCCTGTAAAGCACCTGGCATTGGTCATTGTCAGAAGACAGGATACTGGGTTAGCTGGACCATTGGTCTGACCCGCTATGACCATTATTATGTACTTATGAGTATTCTTATGTAGGCAAACTCAGATGCAAGCCAGCAGCACTAAGCAATGTGCCTAAAGCCATAAATGGGGTGAGTGAGGATAGTCACTATTAGTACTGAAATTACAATTCAGGAGTTCCTGCTCTCAGATTACAAGAGTTCATCTCCCTTTCTTTTGTGCTCTCTGAAATATTTCATTTTACAGAGGTTCACACTGTTTCCATTTGTTCAACATGTGATCAGCTGACTTTCAATTCACAATTCAAAGAATTGAAATTCTTCGAAGTTGTCTTCATGTTTTCTTCTTGAACTGCATCAAGTAGAAGAAGGCATTCTCTCTCTTTTTAAAAGTTATTCATATAGTAGTATATACTGTCACTTCTTTTCTGTTTCACATGAAATTGTTACTATTGTAAGCTATAGTAGAGGACACCAATAGATATATGAACTGTGAAGATTGGATCAAGCAGTGGTTTACTAGGCTAACATTTCCAAATGTATTGAAACGTTTCATTTACATGAAGTTTCTTTTATTGTCCCTGTTAAAATTTTGGGTTTTAATATGCATCAGCTCAATATTTCTAGTTTAGAATATTTAATACTATAAACTAAAAACCAAGTGATGATTTACTTCTTTGCTTCTAAATCTAAAGAATTTACTCAAATGAAAAGTGTGCTTTTAATAATGCAGCTGGCTTCGGTAGGTGCTTGAAAAAGCTTTTATGTTTTTTGTCAGCAGCATTTGCAGTTTCATGCTTACCAGTCAGGAACACTTAAAGAATGTCATCATGACAAATGCAGAACATTAATCCTGGTGTGATGTATTTTCAGTGTGTTTCAGGGTTTTTATTTTCTAATTTAGTCACCCAAAGCCTTTTTTTTTTTTTTTGGTCTTTTTGTAACATTGCCCCAAAAGCACTCAAGCACAATCTGTCTCTTGCTTTCAATCTCAGACAAGAGTGATGCAGGTTAGATTTACTATTTTATCCTGCCCCTTAAAAAAATACTGGCAAGCTTTATTACATTAAACTTTCATACTTATTCTGTATTTCCCATCCTGTCATTGTTTATTGCTAAAATACTCATGTGAAAATGTTAAAATACTTGTTTGAAAGGTTTTCTTCCTCATCAACTCTTCCCTTTGTGCACCCAAAATGTATAGTGACTTGGTTGGAAGTTTTGGATGGGTGAGATAAGCAAGAATTGGCCCTTTGTGATGATTTCTTGCCTACGAGATCTCATCACTGTTCCCTTATTCTTCTTTCTTCTCCCTCTAACTATTAAACCCACTTGTTATGTCTTGTCTTCAGATTAGGAGTTAAAAGATTGGTTGAAGATCTGGGCTGAGACACAGTCATCACCTCTATTCCTCAGTCACAATAGAACTTTCTGGTATAAGGGAAAAGCTCATCTAGGCAAGAGACAGAGCTATCTTGAGGTGGGGTGGAGATGAGCTACCACATTAACTAAGGGCCATCATTAACCTTACTGTCTGCTGCTGCTAGAATAAGATGCACTTCTTCAGTCTTGCCTTCTCTAACATAAATGCATAGGGTGTCCATATATCTTTATAAAAATCTACTAAAAACACTACACTGTGTGCATAATACTGTCCCTGTGGGTAGAATGAGAGAGAGAATAGAACCACTTTGCTTAATGCATTAGTGGAAGGAACTCAGATACTATGGTAATGAAGAGTTCCAGAGGGGTAGCCATGTTAGTCTAGTTCAGCAAAACTAACAAGGAGTCCTGTGGCACTTTTAAAGACTAACAGAGTGCACTTATAAAGTTTGTGGATGATACCAAGCTGGGAGGGGTTGCAAATGCTTTAGATAGGATGACAATTCAAAATGATTTCGACAAAGTGGTGAAACGGTCTGAGGTAAATAAAATGAAATTCAATAAAGACAAATGCAAAGTACTCCACTTAGGAAAGAACAAAGAATTGCACACATACACATTGGGCAATGACTGCCTAGGAAGAAGTACCATGGAAAGGGAACTGGGTGTCATAGTGGACCACAAGCTAAATATGAGTCAACAGTTTAACACTTGCAAAAAAAGCAAACATCATTCTGGGCTGTATTAATAGGGGTATTGTAAGACACAAGAAATAATTCTTCTGCTCTACTCAGCAGTGATCAGGCCTCAGCTGGAGCACTGTGTCCAGTTCTAGGTGCCTCATTTCAGGAAAGATGTGGACAAATTGGAGAACGTCCAGAGAAGAGCAACAAGAATTATTGGAAAGTATGGACCACTTGACTTATGAGGGAAGAGTGAAAGAATTGGGTTTGTTTTGACTGGAAAAGAGGAGACTGAGAGGGGACACAATAACAGTTTTCAAGTACCCAAAAGATTGTTATGAGGGAAACGGAGAAAAATTATTCTCTTTAACTGCTGATGATAGAACAAGAAGCAATGGGCTTAAATTACAGCAAGGGAGGTTTATGTTGGACATCAGGAAAAGAAATCCTAACTGTCATGGTGATTAACCACTGGAATAAATTGCCTCGGCAGGTTGTGAAATCTCCATCATTGGAAATTTTTAAGAGCAAATTAGACGAACACCTATCAGGGGTGGTTTAAGAGGGATACGTGGTCCTGCCATGAGTGCAGGGGACTGGACTCGATGACCTGTCATGATCCCTTCCAGTTTCTATGATTCTACAGTATTACTCCATATAACAAGGTCACTCGGGTGTGACTGACCCTCACCCCTGAGCAAGATAGTTACACTGACCTCAGAGCTGGTGTAGACAGTGCTATATGAGTGGGAGAACTTGTGTAGCTTCTCCTCCGCTAACAATTTTGTATCTTGTGGAGGTGGATGAACTACGACAGGGGAGCTTTCCCATCAGCATAGAGTGTCTTCATTAAAGTGCTACAGTGGCACAGGTCCACTAATGCAACCTTTTAAGTGTATACCTGTCCTCAGTGGGCCTTTTTACGGAATAAGGTGCTGTGACAAATGTCGGAATGTTAGTAATATTTTTTTATTCCTGTACCTGCCTCAGTTGCCCTCTGAGTTTTGCACTGCTAAGCATTAAAATGTAAAATGGAAGGGATGAGGTGTCACGGTTTATAGCCACTATCTGAGAGAAAATTTCCTCCATCTCTCCTCAGGCAGGGAAGCAGAATAAAGGCCCTGACCTGGATAACAAAGAGGAAGGGCATCAGGTGTTTTGGGTAAAAGATGAGCTCACAGAGATACAGATTCAGAGAGAGGAAGCAAAGATGGTTCCCTACAGCAGCAAGGAACCCCAGGCGTCAGCAAGTCTGGACTTTTGTCTCAACCTTTGCTTCCCAGTGCTAACCTAAGGACTTCCAGATTCTGTGCGCCAGGTGACTAATGAATTGTTACAATGTTTTGAAATGGCAGGCTGGAGTCACTGCAAATACTGATAGAGATAGTTGTGCAGAGGGACAAAGAACAAGCCTCCCGCAGAAGTCTGGTTTGGCACGACTTGCAGGGGACCATGAACAGAGGTGGAATTGCTGGTGCCCCGCTACTCAGTTGTGAAGGACACTGGACTGTCCCTGTGGAAATGTGAAGATCCTTGGGGTCCTGTACACTAAAGGAGTACATCCTTAGGACTGGTTACAAGCTGTGGCATAGACCAGATCCTGTCAATCTGTGACCGGTACTAATCAATATAAGGATGGTAGGCTCAGGCCCTGGATTATAAAGTCTTCAAGGCAAGGACTGTATCTTACCCTGATTAGCGTATTACAAAGCGCAAAGGTTTTAGTCCTGACAGGGGTTTCTTGGTGCAATGGTAATACAGATAATAAACAATTATAACTTAACTAATTCAGGGAGAAAAAGGGTGACTATAAAGGTGGTTTCGTTCCTTAATACACAAAGGAATTTGCACTATAGATGTGCCTAAATTGCATCTCTTGGATCTAAATACGAGTTTCTACAAGGTGTGGGAAATTAAAAATATGTAGTTAGGGTTGGACTCATTTATGCCATATACACAATGATGAAAAAGACATAAAGAATACAATGGATTTAATTTTTAAAAAAAAATAAAATAAGCTTTTATGAAGTTACTAGAATATAGCATTGCTTTAAATCTGGACTTCCCCTTTCAGTTTTTCTTCATTCTTGCATTCTACTACTCTTTTTTTCTTTTTTTTTGGCAATAGAGAACCTCTTCTTAATCCTGTATCATCCTCTTCACTTTACTTTACCTGAGTTGGAAAGCTGTGAAGAGTTTCTCACTATGTATCATTGTGTAGTACGTGACCAGTCATTTATTAAACTGCCCATTCAGGAAATGTTTGCAGTGATGTAACTGTATTGATACCAGACTATTAGAGAGGGGAAGATATCTTTTATTGGACCAAGTTCTGTTGGTGAAAGAGACAAGTTTTTGAACTACATAGAGCTCTTCTTTAGGTCTTCATTCAGGAAATAATAGTCTAAGATTTTAGCATTCCATCAATCTTGCAAGGTACTATTGAATACAGTGCACATCTGAAAAATGTAGCAGCATTAAAGGTGGCAACTGATTGCATTTAAAAATAAGACTAAAATGCAGAACTCTTTGCTTAATGTGGGGAATTTGAGAAGTATATTTACTTCAATTCCGCATTGTAGATATTTGTGCCTTTACTTTAGTTGAAGCAAGACAACAGAGTCCTGTGGCACTTTTAAAGACTAACAGATTTATTTATCACATGAGCTTTCGTGGGAGAAAATCCCACTTCGTCAGACGCTTTGAAGATAGGAAAGTTACAGAGTGGGAGGAAATTAAATGCAGGGGAGTGTATGACATAGCATCTGGTCAGGCTGTAACAGCAAATCAAAATAGGTGTTAGGATTCAAAGCACTGGGGAACAGCACATAGAGGAGGGGGAGGTCAAATCACCTGTTGTAATGCGAGAAAAATCCATAGTCCCTGTTTAACCCCAAGACAACTGAGTCAAATTTGCATATAAGTTCGAGTTCTGCAGTCTCTCTTTGAAGCTGTGATTTGTTATTCATCTGTTTCAACACAGCTATTAACAAGTCGTCAAGGGAGTGAGCAGGGAGATTGAAGTGTTCCCCTACAGGTTTTGCAGTGTTGCAATTTCTGATGTCAGATTTGTGTCCATTGATTCTTTGGCGCAGAGACTGTCCTGTCTGTCCAATATATAAGGCAGAGGGGCATTTCCGGCACATGATGGCATAAATCACATTGGTGGATGAGCAGGTGAACGAACCCTTGATGGAGTAGGTGGCATGATTAGGCCCTGTGATGGTGTCATCAGTGTAGATATGAGGGCAAAGTTGGCAGCGTGGTCTGCTGCAGGGCTGTGTTCCTGCTTTAGTGTTTCTGTTCTGTGATCTGTAGTTGCTGGTAAGGATCCTTTTAAGATTAGGGGGCTGTCTGAAAGCAAGGAGAGGTCTGTCTCCTAAGGCTTGAGAGAGTGAGGGATCAACTTGTAAAATAGGCTGTAGATTTTTGATGATGTGTTGAAGAGGTCTGGCTTGGGGGTTGTAGGTGGTGACCAGTGGCGTTCTGTTGACAACCCCCAAAATCCCAGCAAATAATCAGTTCATATGCTGAAATATAAAGATTGTGACCTCTTTTAATTGTATTCTAGTTAGATAAACATATCCTAGTGTAAATGCAATTGCTGGTCTAGACACTACTCATGTTGGGTAGCATTTTTCTTTGCAAGCAGGCCCATTGACTTCAGTGGACTATTCATAAGGAACTATTCAATTTGAGAAAGCTTATCTGACCTTAAGATTTCCTACCCTTTTTCAAACTTGAACATTTATTTGTCTCACTATTTTACTGTGGGGATGATTTTCTTATATTGTTTTTGTGTATCTTAGGGGTTTTGGCTTCTTAATTTTTTGTTGAGTAGTCTTCATGTCCATTGTTTTGATTTTTTTTATGAAGACAGCTTATTGATGAACAAATCAGTTTGACCAAATATTTAACTGTGTATAGTGTGTCTTCAGACGGGTATGCTCCCAATGATAATCTCTCTCACTCTCTTAAACCAAGTCCCATTAATGTGAAAAACAAAGTGTGGAGCCTGAAAGCTGTATCTCATCAGAACTGGAAGAACACTGTGAGAGGATTTATTTTATCTCACAGTAGCGATCAGATTTTTCAGGTGTCTGCATTGCTGGAAACATTCAAACCCAGCTCTGCAGCCTGTTAGGGTATCTCACAGATGCAATTACTCAGTGGTCATGCAAATATAAATTTTCACTTCACACAGTTTATACCTTTAGCACAAGTAAGGGCAGCATTTTATTACAAAATTAAATTTGCTGTCTTCCGGAGCTCAGCAGCTGTAGTGTGTCCAACTGCCTTTGTCTGATGAGCTCCAAACCCAACAGGTCAGGTTCTCTAGTGAAAAATAAACCAGCCACCCACTTTCATTGTAAAACAGGATACTGAGTCTTCACTGTGAAATCAAGGCTTGAAGGAGACTGAGAAATAACAGCTGCTTTTCTGTTTCTTCTAAGAAGTTTCACATGACTCTGAGGGGCATGCGTTCATTGGCCTTAGATACCAAGTAACTTGATTGCGTGACAAAAATGTCTTGTTCTCTCTGGATATCTTTTTCTGCATTTTACCTGCATGATGACTGATTATATCGCTGGTGGTTCTCAATTCTACCTTTTCAGAAATTGCAGTTGCAGATACCATAAAAGAGGTGTTTTCACAAGCAGTTTTGATACTGAATCTAAAAAGTGAATGTGGATTTCTTGGGGAAAAAAAACCGAGACAGAATTTGGAACAAGCAGTAATAAGAGGTTTGTTTTTTTTCTTGTCCCTCTGGCATTAGAAACTTGGCAGATGTCATTACAGTAATGATGGAATTCTGCATGCATTGTCTTTTTGGACAAAAGCAGTCTGTGTTGGCAAGTTCTTGGACTAGTGTTACTGATCTGTTTTTTCTCTAGATTAACAAGTGTTTATGTAATGTGACAGGCAGAGCTTTGGTGCCACTTTCTTGTTCAGACCCTTGTATTGTATGCTTGGTACTACCAGATGACATACACAGAACAGCTATTAAAGTAAAATGAGACACCACTGTGTAACATTAATGATTAGGGAAGAGCATATTCAGACTAATTACAGAACTAGTCAGTGTTTTTTATATGGTGATTTAGGAGAAGAATCTGTTTTTCGTAAGCATCTTGAAAATAATACATTTCTGTGGAATGTTTGTAGGGTTTGGTTCTAATTTTTTGTTTAGCTTAATAGAAATCATTAGACTGAAAAAACACATTTATTGCTTTTCAGTGTATTAAAGTAGTAATCTATTAACACTGCACCCCCTTATATAACATAAAATACTTCAAAATAGCATGGACAAAATTCTACCTGAAGTTACACTTGCATAGTCCAGCTAAGTCTATGGGATTGCATGAGTGGATGTGAGGGAAGAATTTTTTAGCTCTATATAATTTAAGTATGGGAGTCTTTCCGCATAATTCATCAACTCTTGCCCTTCTTCTTTGAGTGATTGCTCCTGTCCATTCCATATTAGGTGTGTGCATGCTACGTGCACGGATCACCAGAAATTTTTTGCCCTAGAGTCCCTGTAGGGTCGGCTGTGGAGCCCCTTAGAATGACGCCATTGCAGCGTTCTATATAAGTTCAGCTGAACCTCCCCTCCCCAGTTCCTTCTTTACCGCCCTGACGGTCGCTGGAACATCTGCTTGCTCCTGCTAGCAGCTTCCCCGTACCTTAGAGTTAGCTTAGGTCCCCATTAGTATTGTAGTTATTGTTGTTAGAGTAGTTTAGTCTGAAGGACTGTGAGGGAGCCTTGGCACCGACACTTGCCGAAGGCACCAGCACCAGTCACTCTTGCCTGGTCCCTTGAGAAGAAAGAAGAGGTTGTGCAGAGGTCGGTCTCCAACTAAGCCTGATAAGGCTAGGAATGAGGTGGGACTTCAGTTGAGCCACTCAGGTCAAAGGTCCCAGAATGGATAAGCCTTATTGGGCCTCAACCTCGAGCCTGCAGCCCTCCTTTACAGCTAACATGCCTCTGGACACAGGGGTGGGGAGGTGTTGGATATTGAAATAGTTGGGGGAGACCGCAGGGATTCTGGTCACACACAGTTGGGACCTCAGACTACCACAGTCACAGAGAGTCAACCTCTGGATCCCTCTGGGGAATCCTCCTCCTCACCCCTGGATGAAGTGGTGACGGGAGACCAGCCAGCAGCCATTCCTGATGATAGCAAGACTCATCAAGAGCTGCTCAGAAGGGTGGCACGTAATATGGGTCTGCAGGCAGAGGAGATAGTGGAGGAGGCAGACCCCATGATTGATATTTTACTCCCCGAGGGCTCATCTAGAGTGGCCCTGCCTCTGATAAAGACCATACAAAACACCACCAAGACATTGTGGCACACTCCGGCCTTGATTCCATCCACAGCCAAGCGGGTGGAGAGAAAGTATTTTGTGCCAGCTAAGGACCATGAGCACTTTTATTCCCACCCCACTCCAGGCTCATTGGTAGTAACGGCAGCCAACGAGAAGGATAGGCAGCGGCCCCAAGGTCCCATGTCCAAATCCAAGCACACAAAAAAGCTGGAGCTTTTCGGGCATAAGATTTGTTCCACTGGGAAGCTTCAGTTTAGGATCGCCAACCGGCAGGCGATCCTTGGGAGATACGCTTATAATTCCTAGGTGTCCTTGGAGAAGTTTTTGGAGAGGATGGGCCAAGAATCAAGGTCTGAATTTTCAGCCATGGTCAAGGAGGGCAAGGTGGTTTCTCGCACTCTCCTTCAGTCTGCCCTCGATGTGACTGATGCCGCAACATGGGCCATGGCCTCAGGCATCACCGTGTGGAGGAGCTCTTAGCTGCAAGCCTCAGGCCTTCTGCAGGCGGTTCAGGCTACTATCCAGGACCTTCCCTTCGAAGGCCCAGAACTTTTCTCCTCCCAGACGGACTCCAAATTACAGACTTCAAAGGACTCGAGAGCATTCTGAAATCCCTGGGCTTGTATACCAGCATCTCAAAGGAAGTCCTTTAAACCCCAGCCCGCACCTCGCCCATATCAGCGGTAGCAGGACTTAGATCGCAGAAGGAGTTGCAATGGGTGAAGGAGCAACCACCTCCCATCAGGCCAGAACCAGGGCAGCTTGCATGAGCCCTCGGGGGTCAAAGAAGGCCCTTTGAGGGTGTGCTCAAGGGCGACAGTTCGGATTATGCCACAGATCCCTCCCATCTGCCTTTAGTCAGACTGTCCCGGTTTCACCATGCATGGTCGCTAATTACATCAGACCAAAGGGTGCTTTGCACGGTGCAGCAGCGGTATTCACTCCAGTTTTCCTCTATACCCTCTTCCTACCCACCCCCTCCCCTTCCCTCTTCAGGGACCCCTCTCATGAAGAAGTACTGATCCAGGAGGTTCAGTCTCTTATGAACAAGGGAGCGGTGGAGGAGGTGCCCAGTTACTTGAGGGGAGGGATTTTTGCTCCCACCATCTCCTAATCCCCAAGGAGGAAGGTGGTCTACGTCTCAGCCTCGATCTTCGAAGATTGAACTGAATCCTCTGCAGAGTAAGTTTTCGGATGGTCTCTCTAGCTGTAATAATACCCTGATTGGATCCTAGAGACTGGTATGTCGCCCTCAACCTCAAGGACGCTTACTTCCACATCACAATAGTACTGTGCCACAGAAGGTTCTTGCAATTTGTGGTAGCAGGCAGATACCTACAGTTAACAGTCCTTTCCTTGGGACTGGTGACCACGCCTTGGGTCTTCACCAAGTGCCTGTCCGTCGTGGTGGCATTTCTGAGGTGGAAGGGAATTCAAGTGTTCCCATACCTGGACAATTGGCTGGTGTGCGGGTGCTTTAGCGAAGAGGTGGCTAACCACCTGGACACAATTCAGACCACCTTCAACTGCCTGCGCCTTCTGTTCAATGTGCAGAAGTCCACGTTGATCCCCATGCAGAGAATCAAGTTTATAGGTGCAGTCCTGGACTCAAGTACAGCAAAGGCATCTCTTCCTCACTCTTGATTCCTCGCCATCAGGAGTCTCATACCCTCTCACCACAGCGAGAGCTTGCCTGAAGCTGTTGGGCCATATGGCTGCATGCATGTATGTGGTCAAGCATGCATGGCTCCACCTGTGCCCGCTGCAGGCATGGTTGGCAACAGTGTACCAGCCCACTCGCGATGATCTGGACAGCATGGTGACCCTCCCCGTGCAAGTCGTGGAAGGTCTGGAGCAGTGGTGCCATGAGCGGAACATATGTGACGGCCTCCCGTTCCGGACTCCCCAACCCTCTGTGCAGTTGGTGATGGACACCTCAGACTTGGGGTGGGGGACACACCTGGGCCATCTCAGAACTCAGGGCCTGTGGGGCATCAACAATGCTCAGCTCCACATCAATGTGAAAGCGCGCAGGGCAGTTTGCCTGGCTTGCCAAGCATTTTAGGAACATCCGATAGGCAGGGTGGTCTCGGTGCAGACAGACAATATGTCTGCAATGTTTTATATCAACAAACAGGAGGAGCTCACGCGTATCTCCTTTGTCAGGAAGCCCTCAAGCTGTTGGAATTTTGCATCCGCCACTCAATCCACCCGGTAGCGTAATATCTTCTGGGCTGCCAGAATTCTTTAGCTGATGATCTCAGCAGGAAGTTCATGACCCACAAATGGTCCCTGAAGTCGGAGGTCCTGAGGGGGTTTTTCCAGAGGTGGGGCTCTCCTCAGATAGACCTCTTTGCCTTGGAGATCAACAGGAAATGCGACCTTTTCTACTCATTCAGGGGATGCAGCCCAGGCTTGCTAGCGGACGTCTTTGTGATTGGGTGGACAAAATGGAGGGGCTACGCCTTTCCTCCGACATCATTAGTTCACAAGGTGTTGTTAAAGATCAAGTAAGACAGGGCTGCAGTCATTCTAATAGCCCCAGCGTGGCCGTGGCAGCATTGGTATACAACCCTGTTGGACCTCTCCATCAAGGCCCCCATAGATCTCTCTCATATGCTGGATGTACATTGCAGGACAGTGGCTGGCTGCTACATCCGTACCTCAGGTCTCATAGACTTTAAGGTCAGAAGGGACCAGTACGATCATCTAGTCTGACCTCCTGCAAAATTCAGGCCTCAAGACCTCACCCACCCACTCCAGCAATAGGTCACCAACCTATGTCTGAGTTATTTACCTCCTTAAATCATGATTTAAGGATTTTAAGATACAGAGAATTCACCGGTAGGTGAACCATGCCCTGTGCTACAGAGGAAGGCGAAAAACCCCCAGAGCCCAGGCCAATCAGCCCACTCCATCTCAAGGCATGGAACTTCCATGGCTAACTCCAGGGGAGGTGCGGTGTTTGGAAGAGGTGCACAGGGTGCTTCTTAGTAGTAGGAAGCCCTCTACTAGGGCTACATACAAAGCTAAATGGACAAAGTTCTCAGCCTAGGCGTCAGAAGGGGCTCAGCCCCAGGTCAGCCCCACCCACAGCAGCCTTGACTATCTGTGGCACCTGAAGGCCCAAGGGCTCTCTCCCTCTTTGATTAGGGTCCATTTGGTGGCCATTTCTGCTTTCCACAAAGGGGCGGATTGAATACAGACTGTCTTAATCCCTACGGTTAAGCGTTTCCTGAAAGGGCTAGACAAGATGTTCCCTTCAGTGCACCCTCCCTTGGCACAATGGGACTTAAATTTGGTGCTCGAGGCTGACTGGGCCGCCCTTTGAGCCGTTGGCGTCTTGTTCGCTGCTGTATCTGTCGTGGAAGGTTGCATTCCTTGTGGCCATTACATTGGCCAGGAGAGTGTCAGAGTTATGGGCCTTAACATCAGAACCTCCATACACCGTCTTTTTTAAAGACAAGGTTCAGCAACGCCCACAGCCAGCATTCCGGCCCAAGGTGATCTCACAGTTTCATACAAGCCAGGATGTTCTCCTGCCAGTATTCTGTCCTAAGCCACGTTCCTCGGACAGGGAATGCAGACTGCACACTCTGGACATTCATAGAACACTGGCATTCTATACTGATAGAATGAAGCCCTTCCGCAAGACTTCTCAGTTGTTTGTGGCAATAGCAGACAGGATGAAAGGTAAACCAGTATTTTCTCAACGCCTTTCCTTCTGGACTGTGGCTTGCATCCAAGAGTGTTATGGTCTACCGAAGATCGACCCGCCAGTGATTAAGGCTCACTCAACAAGTGGTCACCCTGAAGGTGATCAGTGCTCTGCTTTTGCCAGGCCGACTCCCCTCTGAGTCTGTTTGTGGGCCTTAGCCCTCCAGCCAAGCCCTTTACACACACAACCCCTTCCAAGGTATAGTCCAGCTCAGTCCAGTCCTGGCCACTAATTAAAATAGTCAATGGCCGCTGAACCTGTGCCTCTTTGCACCTGTGCTACTCCTGACATGTTGGGGGAGTGGGGAGAGACCTGGGCCCGCCCTCTTCTTTGGGCCCCAGCCTAGGGACCCTATGTGCCTCCACTGAGGCCTCCGCCTCCCTCCAGCCCTCTTTCAGCCGTCAATTCCCTTGGCTGCTTTCCCCGCAGCCCCATTCACACGCAGTTTGCTCACCACTCTAGAGTCCTGCTACCGTCTGATTCTTGCCTCCTTGCCCTCACGCCACTGCTCCAGCCACTGCTGCTGTCCATTCAGTTCAAGAACCCTGGCCCCGCTCCTCTCCTTGTGCAGCCCCGCACTTGGAGCTCTCCAGGGTGCTGGCTAGAGCAGCTAGCTAGCCAGAGAGAGGATTTTCTCCCTCTAGTTCCTCCAGCAGACTGATTTCTGTGTCCTGCTGCCTGCCTTCTTATACCAGCTGATTGGCTGCTGCAGCCAGACCCCCTTTTAACTCTTCCTAGCCACTGCCCCACTACAATCAGTTGTTCTCCATTTCCACTGAAGGGTAGAACAAGTAATATTGGGCTTAATCTGCAGCAAGGGAGATTTAGGTTCTAAGAAAATCTTTTAAACTATAAAAGTAGTTAAGTTTTGGAATAGGCTGTAGGTTAAGTTTTGGAATAGGCTGTACATTTTTGAGGACAGGTTAGACAAATGCCTGTGAGGGATGGTTTAGGTATACTTGGTCCTGCCTTAGCACAGGGGGCTGGACTTTATGCTCAGTAAGGTCCTTTCCAGCCCTACGTTTCTGTGATTCTGTCGTGATCTCTTTTGGGGAAGCACTCCAGTTTTCTTGGCCAGGTATTTGAAAAATTCTTCTCTTGTACAGAGAACTTTGAGGTCGACGGTTTCAGTGTTCCAGGGAAGCTGTTTTTTAGGTAATTAGACCATTCCAAAAGGAGGGCTTTGAAGATGAGTGAAATCTAGAATTTGATCTATTATTCAGTGGAAAGCAGAGAGGAGATTGATCCCTCAGATGATGCACTTTGAGGGAACTGTGTTGTTGAGCTGATGGTCTGCTATGTTCTGAACCAATTGGAGCTTTTTGGATTGGAGGTTGGTGATTTCGTATCTAGATACATTCTGTTATAGAAATGAAGCTTGAAGGTCACATATCTATGAATCCGTGTGACTAAATCTGTTTGCAAGAGTAGCAGTTCTGTGTCCTTGCTAGCTGTAGATGGAAAAAGGTATTCAACATGACTCTGGCTGTTTGAGTATTCAGAAGTAGTGCGAAATCCATGGCTGGTAGCTGTCTTATGATTTGAGGTAAATATTCCTAATGGAGGGTGATGTTAGAAAGGTGTTGAAAAACTCCACTCTTTCCACCAACATCATTTCAGTATTGACAGGTTTCAGATAGTTGACCTGCATACAGTTGTTGATCTTAACCAGACGGTTGGATGACTGGGAAATTGCTGTTTGTATCTATTGTAGAGCTGGATGTCATCTAAACATCATTGACATTTCAGTCCATGCTTGTAGTGTACAGCGTGGGCCCAGCAGGGTCTGGCCCCCTTCGGGCAGTGCAGGCCCAAACCACGCAGTCTCTGGCCCCCTTCGGGCGGGACGAGCCCCAAACACAGTAGTCTCTGGCCTCCTTTGGGCAGGGCCAACCCGAACACAGCAGTCTCTGGCCCCCTTTGGGTAATAGTCAGCTGAGGGCTCACAAGCGTGGACGGCATCCTTGAGTAGGTCCACACTGGTGGGATCACCCTGGAGGGGAAAGGAGGAGGAGGACGCAGGCCCACCCATCTCCACTGCGTCCCAGCCCAGGCCCTTATCCGGGGTCCCAGCCACAACACGCTGACTCATCTACCAGGGCTACTTTCCACCTCCCCTCCCTGCGGTACCTGTCTGTCCTCACTCTCATCATAGTAGTACCCCTGGGGTAGGTTGCATAACCCCTCGATATCGTCTGGGGGCGGCAGGTCTGGCAGCCCATCGGGGTCATCAGCAGAGGGGAGCTCCTCCAGGTCACACCCCTCTGGGGTCTCCTCTCCGGGGTCAGCATCTGGTAGCTCCTCTAGGTCTGTAGTCTCTGAGGGAACCACCAGTTCCAGTCGGTTGGGGCTACTTCTGGGTCCACAGCCTCCAGCAGTTCCTCCAGGTCGCACATGGTTGTGATCTTGGCCTGGGTGTAGGGGCACTTGCTGTCACCGGGACTCAGACCAGCAGCATACAGGGATCCGGTCCCAGTCTGCTGGCAGCTCCGCCTGCGGGTACTGGTCCCATGGTTGGGGCAGCTCCAGAGAGGTGGGAGAGGCATCCTTCCCCTCTGTGAGCTCGGGGCCAAGTGAGCTGTGGGGACGGCCTCCTTTTATCATTCCTGCCCCGCCCCTTGACTTCCTGTCTACGGGATAGGATGTTTCTGGCTCCTCCCAGCTGGGTCTGGCCCCTCCCTCCTTGTCTGTCTCTGAGGGAGGCCAAACCCCTTCCCTACAATGCTGTTTCATAATTTCCCCTAATGGCTTTGTATTGGTGTTGATCAGTGTGAGTGGAGAGAATGGATCGCATTGATACCCCCCTAATAATGGCTGTGGAATTAGAGGAGCAGGTATTCATCATGATTTTCTGGGTAAAGACCATTTGAATACATCTAAGTGAAATCTCACTAACTCCTGCCATGTTTTAAAGCAGCACCAATAGGACAATAGAATTCCTGATTGGGAGGAATCCAAGATACTATACTGGCTTTTCCTCTGGTGACTAATTCAAGGCAAGTCTTGGCAAGCTTCTCAATTAGCTTCTTTGGGAAGCAGGAGGTTAGATATCGGACAACAGATGGATGGGTTGGTTTTATCAAGTGAAGGTTTAAATATGGCATTGGGGAGCTCGTGGAAGAATCTCCCTCAAATGTTTTGAAGAGGAAACGTAACAGTTTAAAAATATGTCTCTCTCTCTTCATCTGTACGTCTTGTGATGATTACTGAGTTGTGAAACCCAATGCCGCTGAATATTCTTACCATCTGCTTCTTCATTACTTTTCTGAGGTGAACTGGAGGTCTCAAGCCAGTTACTGATGAGTATATACGTGCACATCAATGAAACATCCATTAAAAAGCCGCCATTGTTGGTATCTAAGAGAAAAAAGATTCAGAGGACCTGGATACTGAATTATTCTTTCATCCCTAAATGTTTTCCCTTCACATTTACTCCTTGAGGCACATTAGCAGGAACTTGTACTAAGGATAAAGAGAGGGCTTTCGTTTTTCAGTACTATCCAATTGGCACCTTTTATGGGAATGAAATTTACTTTAAGAAAATCTGATAAAAAGTTTCCCATAAAAATTAATAAACTCTCACTACATTTGTTTACATTAAAAGACCTAGATATGGTTTTTCACATGATGTAGCCGGTCACACAAAAATGACTGCCAGGTGACCTTTAAAGTGTGACAAGAAATGTGTAATTGAGATCAGCTTAGCTCGATAGACATAAAGTAATTAATAGCTATTTTACTCAGGAATTAAGTCCTGAGAAAGAGGGAAAGTAGATAGATATACTTACCTTTGGCCCATCCAAAGTAAATAAGGACCAAGACCTCACAGTAGCTGGACTTGTGGGTTTCTGATGCTAACTATAAAAATGGGCTTATATCAAATATATGCCAAGTTAAAATTAATTCAACGTTTGTAACTCTACATCTATATTTTAACTTTATTTATGTGCTTAAGCATGTTAATGTGACACAGCTGCTAAAGCTTTGTGTGGGGACGAAGTCCACATGATGAACCTTCTTTCATGTGATCTGCAGGATTTAGTTCTATTCATGCTTTAAAATGCTGAAATGAAATGCTGTTTCGACACAGAACATTGATTTGACATTCAACTAATACTTAGTTATACCTCATTCGAAAGACTCAGGGTTCTTTTCTCAGTTCCGATAGTTCATGATTGAAAAAGTAATTGATTACATCAAACAATCAGCAGAGATTGCTTATGCTTCCAAACTTCCTCCCAAAACCTGTACATGGTTTTAGAAGGTGGTAGTTTCTAAATATGATCAATGTGCATAAGGATGAAATCAAATTGTCTCGTGATATAACATCTGTAATATTAGTCCCTCTAGGGGAAAAAAGGTTTGTATCTATTTTATTCTATTAAAACTACATTTTACAGCACATACAAACAAGGACAGATTTTGGCCCTCAAGTTGCATCATTTATCTATCAGACATTGTTACCAATCTTTGTCGTCTTGTACATCAAGCTCATTGAAGTGAATGGATTGCATCCCTGTAACTGTGGGCAGAATTTGGCTCTTTGACTTCTTAGTCGACTTGTTAGCTGAGTCCATCTTGACTTATGCATTGAATGTCATCAGTAAAATCACTCACAAAAGGTGTTGTTCTTTATGGGCCCAGTCCTACATTGATTTCAGTGAGAGGTTTGCCTGCCTAAATTACATGGTACTGAACTTCTGTATACCTCTCTTCTGTACTTAATTTCAAAAGACAACATTCATTTTCACCCAGAAGATACATAAGTTCCATATAAAATTGGTGTTGCCCTTCACTTTTAGAAATAGTTTACCTCAGAAATAGCCAGTGAAGTGAGGTTATAGAAAGAGAAATACTTTTATGTTTACTTTAAGGAAATAATTCAAAAGCATTTTAAAAATCTTCTCATTCGTCATTTTTTTCATGCAACATTGAGCTTTAGCAGGTTTATATGTGAGTGAGACTTTTCACCTATGACACTATCACATTGTCATTTTATATTTGTCTTTATATTAAAAGTTGTCTATGGTTGGATCCTGGGCAGATTAATTTATTAGGCTACTCTTGCTGTGACACCTTGGACAAATCATTTAATCTTTTTGTGCCTCAATTCTCTTTTCTGCAAAATGGATATAATAATATGTAAGTCACATATGTGTTATGAAGATGAATATTTATAAAGCCTATTGGAATTCCTCTATTTTTTTTTCTTTAGGTTCCTCAATCATGGTCATCACTATAGTTTCTGACATAATTGAGCACATAGTGATAACATAACTTGTCTGTCCTAAATTTATGTCCCTAATTAAGGAGACATAAGAGACTTAAATGGACAAAAAATAAAAAATTGCTTCTGTGGTCAATTAAAAAATTTTTGTGAATAAAACTGAGGTATTAAAGTACATTTAATTATTTTTAACGAATGAGAATCATGTTCCCCCAAATTGGAAGCAGTATATACTATATTGTATATAAGTAATTATATACTCTGGGGAATGAGTTATACTTTGATACCACGAAGGCTAGAAGGCTTTATTCTTCTAGTACTGGAAGCATTATTTTTGCAGTGTAATATTTTAGTGCTTTTATTGAGGTTTGATTTGTAAAAACAAAAACAAAATCTATGTTTTGTAAGAAGCTTCTAAAAGGTAAAATAACTCTCTGCAAACAGTCCAGTTTGTATTATTTACATGAAGTGTCACTGTTTAGGAAGAGTTAGTCAATGTTTCCGTGGAATTGTCTAGAGTTTGTTGGGGAAGGGTTTATCTGTGAGTCAGGAAGCAAACAATCATTTCAACATTTTTTTTCTTATGGTTGGCTATATAAGACCTATGCGTGTTCAAAGGGGGGAGGTGTGTTCAAGAGGCGCAAGGAGGAAAATCTAAGTCTAATGCAACTGCCTCTGATGTAGCTTACTAATATTTTAGATAGACTTTGTAAAAATTACCCTTAGCCCTGAAATTGTTATACAAGAAACTCTAGTTTTAATAGACCCCTAAAATAAAAATTGACCAAATTGTCTTATTGAAGTTGCTGCTGTTTTTATTACTTTTAGGAATAATGTTTCTTAATTTAAGTAGCTATAATGTGTTCATTGTATTATAAACTGGACATGCCAACATGAGCTAGAAAAGGGTCCCAAAATGTAATGTTGTGCTGGATGTTGAGTGGTCCCCAGCAAGCTTGTCTTTGAAACTGATGGACATGCTGGCCACTTTCAATTCGGGCTAAGGACAGAACAAATAAACACCACCAGCCAAAGACTAAACTAAATGCAAAGGTGGTAGGGCTGTGAATTGATTTGATCGCCGCTGTGTTTGTGCGTCAGTGAACAGAAACAGCCAGAAAGCAGACAAGAGAAGTAGAAAGTTGAGGAGACATATAGAAAAGAACTAGGAGGCTGTAAAAGAGACCCTAAAGAGAGAGCTTTGGGGCAGAGTGCTGTCTGGAACGAAGCTTGGCACTGTGAGCAAAGAGACTTGCCTCCTGTTGTTTGATTTCTGTTGTGTTCAAGGAAAGAGTATTTTATATATATTCTTTGCCTCAAAGATTGCCTCAAATAACAGGATTTCCTCAAATAACTACCTGACTGCTTCATCAGTTTCTCCTTCTAACAGAAACAATCCACAAGATACCAAATACTGGTTGACTGCTCGGATCAAAAAGTAACAGTATTTTATTATCTTGGACCATCAGTTTGGCTCAGCTCCTCATATCAAAGCATAAAATTAGTGAGTGGGCTGTGCACTGGGGAGATATGCAGATTTTGAGGGGATGAGATTCTCCCACACAGGCTATGGACTGGGAATGGGTCTATTCTGTGTGTCCTATTGAAGTCTTGTGGGCTATGTCTACACTAGAAAAAGTTAGGTCAACTTTGTTAAGGTTGACTTAAAGTCGACCTTATTAAGTCGACTTAACAAAGTGGACTAAGTCAACTTAAAGTTAGGTTGACTTAGTCCACTTTGTTAAGTCGACCTAACCACCCTTAAGTCGACATAATAAAGTCGACTTAAGGGTTACTCCATGTCCACACCGTCCTTAAGTCGACTTAAGGAGTCGACTTAAGGTTTAAGTCGACCTAATGGGTGTTTCTTATTAAGTCGACTTAATGAAAGTCTGGTTTAGACAGGGAGTAATTTAGGTCAACTTAAACCCCCTTAAGTCGACCTAAATTGCTAGTGTAGACATAGCCATGGATATAGTACTGCCAGCATAAAGTACTTGCATAAGCAGGAGAACTGGCTGGTGGAATTATGTAACTGAATTTTTAGTAGCTCCACCCTGACCCCAAGACCCATGACAATGCTGGAGCATGGAGAGCTGTGGTGCTGTGTTCCAGTGGATATGTTGCATGTGGACTCTGTGGTGCATTGGCTGTGTTATAATTGCAAGCTATCACTTTAACAGTTTGAGGGGGAAGGGAGGGCAGATGGCTGGCCCTGCTTGCAGACTAGGCAGCACTCTAAGCCAGTGTTTCTCAACCACTGTGTCAGGAAACAAAGGTGTGTAGCGAAGAGCCGGAAGGTGCCTCTCAGAAAATTGGCAGCTCAGCGTGGAGCCAGTTTGGGGTTCCTGCCGCCCACTGCTCTCTGCTGCCCTCAGCAGCCTGCTCCTGCTGCACAACACAGGCAGCAGCCAGGGCCAGATGAGTAAAGGGACTTAGGGGCTGCAACCCAGAGATCCTGGGTTGGGGAAGTGGGGCACTGCCTGCCCCACAAAAATAAACCTGGCCCCATTGAGCCAGGCCACCAGGGCATCAAACTGCACTGGCTTGACTCTGCCCCAACCTAGGTCCCGGAGTGCTATATATCCTCCAGAGCACTCAGTCTCCCACGTGCTTCCAGCCCAAGCGCCACTGCTGCTTGCAGATTGTAGTGTGTCACACCGGGGAACATCATCTGTCAAGTGTGTCGCGATGGAGAAAAGGTTGAGAACCACTGCTCTAGGTGATATGCTTGGCAACATGTCGTGACCCTACAGCCCACTCCCCTCCCCAGGCTGAATCCAGTCAGGTACCTGGCTCTCTGCAACACACTTACCGCTGTGTGACGACACAGTAATTTGTCTCAACACAGTGGTTGAGAATCACTGCTCTAGTAAGGAGAGCTGCCCTACGAAATGCAATCAATCAATTAGCAGAGAGCCAGTTTAGAAGATGGGGTGAGTTATGCCCCTTTTTTTTAGGGAGCAACCTGCTTGGTTTCTTTTTGTTTTGGGTTTCTTGTATGGTGGTGTTCTGAATTCTTCATAGTGTTCTAAGCAAGAATACTGTTTTTTGTTCAGCTTCTGTGTATGTGTATGCTGTGAACATAACAGATTCTCTACATAGTCTTCCAGAATTCAATCCTTCTACCTTTTATTCAGCAGATCTACTACTAGTATTCAGTAGCTCTTTCTTTCTTTCTTTCTTTCTTTCTTTCTTTCTTTCTTTCTTTCTTTCTTTCAAGAGGTTTGTTAACATTATAGATTCAGTCACAGATACTGACTGAATGCACGCTGCTAACTTCTGTCCACATTTTATCATTGCCATTATTGTAAGGGGCTGCTGATATTTTCTATACCAGGTGCAGGATGAACCTTGAGAAAGGCATTGAATTTGCATTGATTTTCCTTGAGGTATAGAAAGTGATTACATTGTTAAAGCTCATTTTCACTGCATTCATTTCCCTGGCTGTTTCTAGCATACTATAAAACTGGAGTTCTTTGCTAAGGGAGAAGCTGCTAAAGTATTTGCTTCATGATTCCTGTTACTATACAAAGTACATTTTACATTCATTTTATTATAGTAAATAAAGGCTATGGAAAGACCATTTATTTCTTACAAATTTTGGTAGAGATTTTTGCAACATATTGGGGATAGAATTTGCTTCTACTAGATTTAAGAGAGGCATTGAATGTGTATAAAGAAAGAGAGGGAAAACAATGAGTTTTAATACTGTATTTTATATCTGATCACCACACCAAAATAAGATGCTGTTAGAGGTCGGATGGAATGGCAGAGAAGAACGTCTGAAAAGAATGCTGTGAGAGAATTTTCATGCTGGTGTGGAGAAGGGATTTTTCTTGTTTGAAAACCCTTTGGGCTTTGAATAGGTGATGACAGGGATTCTTTGAGGATTGCACTTGATATTACTGAATGCTGGGTCCCTTGAGGAATTGACTGTGATATAGATTTCTACAAATGTGTGTGCTTTGATGTCATGATCACATTATTAAAAGACTGAATCCTATACTCCACCCGAGAGTGGAAATTCATACTGGTATTTTGATGACTTCTGTCTTTTAAGCCCATGTTGTCATGTTTTTGTTCTTTCTCTCCATGTGGTGTCATTTTATAGCACTTTGATAATAGCATGTTTCTTTCTTGACCTCTTCCTCAGCTTTGGGTGATTCAGACTCTCTGTTAATGTCCTGTCTCATGTTTAAAACTAGTTTTTCCTTTATGAAATTGCTATATGTTTTGTTTCCTTTCTATCCCCTTTTTGGTTTTGGTCTGTTCTTTTGTCCCTCCTTTGTTCTCTTGTGTCTTGTATAGTCCTAAATGTATTGTTGTGACTAGAATTTTTAAAACATGTAACGAACTTCTTTTTGGGTCTGTCTGTATTCTCATTGTGTTGAGCTGTGGAACTTCCTTCAAAACCTGTGTCTGTTCAGGAACATATAAGCTTTCTTACACAATGATGATGCCAGCCTCCTGTTCTATGTAGCGGAGTGCACCCCCTAATAAGCCTCGGTTCCTTCACCCACTAATGAAAAGAGCAAATGGGATTTGTCGTCTCCCTTTTGACGAGATACTTCTCTAGCTCCTTTTCTTATAAATAGTTCTTTTAATTTAATTTAGAATGGTTTATGTAGTTAGTATCCTGTTTCCCCCTCCTTTTTTTCCTTTTCTTGGGAGCTTTGAGGTTCCTTCACTGGAGCTGTGCTGCACCTTAAGCATAGTAAAGGTTTCACCAGATACCTCTCTTACCTGAGCATTGTACTGAAATCTGATGCCAATGTTCGGTTCCTGTTACGCTCGAGTGAATCATGCTCTATTGCCCAGTGTAATATCAGCTTCGTCTTTACTCCCAGTACCAGATGGAAAGATAGGTGAGGATCTAGACCAGTGGTTTTCAAACTATGGGTCGGGATGCTCCCTGCTGCCTCCAGCGAAAAACTGGTATGCGTTGCTCAAAGATATAATTGTTGGGTCATGGGCACAAATGATTTTTTTCAACAGGTTCATGAGAAAAAACGTTTGAAAACCACTGATCTAGACTCATCTGTCTTTAGAATTCCTACAGTCCAATGAAACAAGGAGTCCTGTGGCACTTCTAAAGACTAATACATTTATTTCTCGCATGAGCACTCGTGGGAGAAAATCCCACTTCTTCAGACGTTTTGAAGATGGGGAACTTACAGAATGGGAGGAAATTAAATGCAGGAAGATGTATGACACAGGATCAGGTCAGGCTGTAAAAGGAAATCAGAATAGGTGTTGGGATTCAAACACTGGGGAATAGCATATAGAGGAAGGTGAGGTCAAATCATTTGTTGTAATGAAAATAAAATCCGTAGTCCCTGTTTAACCATGAGGCAACGGAGTCGAATTTGCATGTAAGTTACAATTCTGCAGTTTCTCTTTGAAGCTGTGATTTATTATTCATTTGTTTGAGCACTGCTATTAACAAATTGTCAATGGAGTGGGCAGGGAGATTGAAGTGTTCCCCTATTGGTTTTTGAACGTTGCGATTTCTGATGTCAGACTTGTCCATTTATTCTTTTGCGCAGAGACTATCCTGTTTGTCAAATATATAAGCCGCGGGGGCATTTCCAGCACATGATGGCATAAATCGCATTGGTGGATGAGCAGGTAAATGAGCCGTTGATGGAGTAACTGGCTTGATTAGGTCTTGTGATGGTGTCTTTTGTGTAGATATGGGGGCAAAGTTGGCAACGTGGTCTGTTGCAGGGATATGTTCCTGCTTTAATGTTCCTGTTGTTTAGTCTGTAGTTGCTGGTGAGTATCTGTTTAAGGTTGGGGGGCAGTCTGTAAGCGAGGAGAGGTCTGTCTCCCAAGGCTTGAGAGAGTGAGGGATCATCGTGTAGTATAGTTGTAGATCCTTGATGATATGCTGTAGAGGTCTGACTTGGGGGTTGTAGGTGATGATCAGTGGCGTTCTGTTGTTTTCTTTCTTGGGCTTCTCCTGTAGAAGCCCAACTTTTGGGTACCCATCTGGCTCTGTCAATCTGTTTCTTCACTTCTGCAGGTGGGTATTGTAGTTTTAAGAATGCTTGATGGAGATCCTGAAAGTGTCTGTCTCTGTCTGAGGGATCGGAGCAAATGCAGTCGTATCTTATGGCTTGGCTATAGACAATGGATTGTGTGGTATGTCCAATACTTTCTCTAGCAGATCTGTTGCTGTTGTTGAGGTGAGTCTCAGCACTGCTTTTCAGTGTGGAGCTTGAGACTAGGATCCCTCTGAACCCATTTACTTTGCCCAAAGTATTTTAGTTTTACTGAGTTTCTTCTTTACTCTTAATTTTCTCTTTATAAAATTACGAATGGATATTTTGTAGTGCTCTTAGCAGAGCTCATTTATGCAGCTCAAATTAGATGTTTCTTGTGTTGATGGTCTTAGGGCCTATATTTTTTTTAAAAAAGTATAATTATTAATAATTTGCACTTGTTTAAGGCTTGGTCCTTCCATTGATGTCTAAGTGTGCTCAGATGGTGAAGGAATTGTTCATCCTCAAAGCTGGTTGACTTTTTATTGAACTGAAACTCTTTGTTCAAAAATGGCCTTTCCCCATACGCAGTTTTCTGTTTTTCACAAAAAAGAAGCCTTTAAGTATTTTTCCCCAAATTTTGATATCAAAACATAGTTATTTAAATCAGTATGGATTGATTTAAATTGAAATAATTGTAATCATTATTTTAATCAGGAAGCAGGAAATCTTGATTTAAATAATCCATTTTAATCTAGTTTTGTTTTTGTACATTTTAGTTATTTTTCTGATCATTAAATCATGTTGATTTGCAACTGAATGTAGCGTTGACATTAAATTTGGTGCTTCTTTTTGCTAACCAGATACATTTTATCTATACACATTTATTTAAGCTTAGCTGACTTTTTGTCAGATTCTTAATTTTTGCATTTTTTTATTATGTTAGAAACGGTGTGTGAAGAATTCTTTTTTACTATATGATTAATTTTTATTTGTGATTTGTATCAAGCTATATTTGTATATCAATTAAATTAAATTAAAAGTGTGCAAAAGCAGTATTATAATTAATTAGTTAAATAAAATAATCTTATTGGCTAAATACAGAAGAAAAAAATTGTCAAGAATTTTATCAAACATTGAAAACTAACTGAATTATTAAACAAAGGGAGTATTATTTGCAGGTCACCATGCTCTTCGAAATTTTAGAGCTAGTAGGTCTCCTTCTCTCAAACCTTGCTTGTATTCACAGATAGGAAGAGGAAAACCAGCTTTCCTACTTCTTCAATTCCCATTTGGTTACTTATCTTTGAATGAATCAAACTGAACCAGTTGTGTAAACTGAAATGAAGAAAATAGTCTTTCTGCATCTGCAGAAGAGACTACTGATGTCAGAAGCTAGATTAGCTAGTGACTTCAACCAGTTCTGTACTCTGACTTTCTTTAAATTTTAGCAGCAAACATTGAACCACTTAATTACTTTTAAAAATTAACTTGTATTATTTTAATAGGTAGCTTAGACCAGTGATTCCCAGCCTGTGATCCGTGGACCATGATAGTCTGTGAGGGTACTGCAGGTGGTCCGTGAGGTGGGCGTGGGGGTGGGGGGAGATAATGTAGTAATGATATAATCCTGTGATATGCATGTTTCAATCCCGTCAGCCATAGGTGATGTTAAAAATGTTTAAAACGGCTTCCTTAAGTGGTGGTCCACAAAATCTTTTGATGATGATGTAATGGTCCGTATAAAGGAAAAAGTTTGGAACCACTGGCTTAGACCTTAACATAGGATGTCATAATTTAAAATGTAATTTTAAATAGGCTTGTTTTTAAAAAATAAACCTGTTTTTATTGTAATAAAAAACTGATTTAAATAATAATAGTCTCTTTTAATTCTTTCCACCCTCCCCTCACCTCCCCCTTCCCCCCAAATTATACACTCTAATTTGAAAACAGTTTGGGAACATTTTTCAATATTTTAAAATTAAAAATAAATGTATTAAAATGAACAATAGGTTAATTTAATCTCTTTCTTAAGTTTTATACTGCTATCAGTTACCGGGGTGCTTGAAAGCATTCATGTAAAATTGAGAAAAATAGCTGAGTCCCTGGTGAATATTTATAGACTTTTGGCACTTCTGTTTTCAGTATAAAATGCCTGTTTTAAGTACGGGCTTAGTTTTCAATTTTTATTGATTATTTGGTTGGGGTGGTTTTTTCGTATTTATTAGCTAGAAGGTTGCCTAAATGGTGTGAGTACTGTTCCTTTGTTGAAAAGCCCTTTTCAAAGAACAAAGGAGTTTTTGCACTGCTATTTAAAAAGAGTCAGACTCTGGATTTGTCTGCTTCTCCTCTGGAAGTTTACTATAGAGCCAGGTCTCCCTGATCAAGAGTACTTTATCCCCAACATTCATGTGCTCTGTACTGGCTCTGTGATCTATGTTGTCCCAGAAGAGTGCAGCTGTCATGATGGTTTATAGATGGAAATTGTATCTTGGCGTGATTTATTAATTAGTTTGAAGATTAGGATCCAAGCTCAAAATGGCATTGGAAGTTGATTGGGGAGCCAATAGAGGGACTTAAGCACAGATCTGATGTGCTCAAGGAATCTTAAACCATGGAGAAAGCAGGCAGACACATTCTGTACCAGCTGGGCAATGTGCATCATCACCACATTTAGTTTACATTACAGTGAAATACAGTAATACAAGTGGAAATGACAGATGCCTGGATCTTTGTGGTAAGGCTGAGGAGGAAGGGATAAGATTTCCTAGCATTCTAGAGATGAAAGAAGACATTTTTAGAAATTGATGCTATCTTATCATCCAAGGTCAAGGAAGAATCAACCAAGACTCCAAGTTTCACATGAGTTTGATGAGTTGGGGCTGTCAACTTTGAGTGGAAGGTGGAGACAACGTATTGGCTATTTCTTTAAAGTGTTTCCCTTTCCAGCCAGTGGCTCTTTGGTTTTACTGGGTTCACTTTAAGCTCACTGCTTTTCATCGAAGAGTAGAGTAAAAAAAAAAAGAAATTAAAAAATTTCTCAGGCAGATTATTTTTCATTTTTTGAAAGTTTTCTATTTGGCACCTTGCAAGATCAAAGGGCACAGTGCCTTTCGGAGCAAGATGCTAGGACTCTTATTAAACACTCATTAATTTGTCAAATTTCAAAGGGGTAGCCGTGTTAGTCTATTGTAGAAAGACAACAGAGTCCTGTGGCACTTTTAAAGACTAACAGATTTATTTATCGCATGAGCGATAAATAAATCTGTTAGTCTTTAAAAGTGCCACAGGACTCTGTTGTCTTTCATTAATTTGTGTTACACTCCTGTGATTTTGGGAAGTATTTCCATTGTACAGATGAGGTAGCGACGCACAGATAAGTATAGTGACTTTTCCAAGGTTAGAAACAGATTCACTTGGCAGAACTAGTTAGGACTAGAACCCAGAATTCTGTAGGAAAGAAAGATCTCATGTAGCAGAGAAGAAAGCAGGGTTGGTCAGAATAGATCAGGAACCGTGATGCTGATATAGCTAGACAGTGGAGCAGATCACAAATGATACCACCTCTTCTTCTTTCCTTTGAAGGTAGGTCACCATAGCAGCCCTTATCTGAAAGTCCTCTAGAATTTAACAGGGATGAAATCAATAGAAATAATTGTAAAAACCCATCACATTTAATATACAATGGGAAACTTACATTAGGGTTTTGAATCAACTAGTAGAATAACAGAACTATAATAAATTCCAAAGGGGTAGCCGTGTTAATCTGTATACAGCAAAAATGAGAGTCCTGTGGCACCTTAAAGACTAACAAATTTCTTCGGGCATAAGCTTTTGTGGGCTCCAACCCACTTCATCAGATGCAAGGGATATAATAGTCTATTGAATTATACATGATTGAAAAAAACCTATATAAGACATAATTTTCTATTTCATTATAGGACTTTTCCAGAAGAGAAAGTAATTGTGAAATGTAAAGAAAAAGTTAACTGTTTTTAACCTTTCTCACTTTTAAGTCAAATTTAGTACAAACAAGGAGACCACGGTATTCTTACTATTGTATGTAGCTGTGATTGAAATAATTGGTAACACAAATGGACACTTGCAACCAGTGTGTCCAAGAAATTCAAAATTCTTACTATTTTCCATAAGAAATTAGTAAATTCAGTTCTGATAACAGCACAGATAAGCTGGGCTCAGTCCTTTGCTGTGCCCTCAGCCATGCAGACTTTAATAACATAAGAGTGCTTTGTAATCGATCACCATTACACTTTACAGCTTTCTTACAACTGAATGTGTGTGTATATAGCACTTGTATAGCTATTGCAGTTAGGTAGGCAATGTAGTGAACCCCTTTCTCTTAACTGTTGTGATTAAACTTGGAAAAGTAAGCTGAGTTCTCTCAGGGGAAAAAGAAAATGAATTGCAGTTGGTATTTGGACAAAAGAACTTGGAACACTCTCGTCTGTAATGAATGGGCCTTGGTCGGTTAAGAATTAGCTATGTTTAGCTTGAATGTCTTCAGTTGGTTTACTCTGAAGTTCTCTTTTATCCCAGCTAACAGAACCTGATGAACTAGAATCCAATCTGGAAAAAATCACCCGAACAGCTTCCCTAACAACTGTCTGTGCCCCAAATTGTGCACCAAATTGATTATCAAAAAATTGCCTTTTCAGGTATTTTATTTCTGTATTTTACTGTCTGACAGTTTGCATGGCAAAGGTGGTTATTGTTGCTTTTAAATGCAGCGGTACATGTATTCTTCTAATGTAAATTGTCAATGTTTGTACAACCATACAAGACTAGTAGATTAAATGATTAGAGGAATAGAGAACACAGATATTCCTGCATGCAAGCCTCACAAACATAGGGAAACAAATCCAAAATATAATGTGGGGAGGAGGCAGAAATGCCACAAACAGAGGTGGCCTTAGCCTATCTGGGGCCCTAAGCAAAGGCCCATTGCGGGGCCCCCATAGGGCTCCCTGGTGCCAGCCCCGGCCACCATGGGGGCCCTAAAACCTCCCCCTGTGGCCCTGGTGCCACGCCAGAGGCCCTGAAAACCTCAAAAAGCCCTCCCATGGTTCCCCCACCCCACTGGGGACTCCAGCTCCCTGTGGCCGGCTCCCCAAAACCGGCCTTGGTGCCCTGCTGGAGCTCCCAATTCCCCCACTGTCATCCCTACAGAGGGCGAGCAGGCTTCCCCTCTGCTGCCAAGTGTGGAGCCCAGCCTCTGGGGCCGGCCCGCCCTGCCTCCCCCCATGCTGATTGATTCTGGGCCCCATCCTCCCATAGGGATACCCCTCCCCTGCCCCTCCTCCCCCCACTGCTGGCCCCCATTGCCCACCATGTGTTCTGCAGTGCAGGACAGGAGGCAGGTGCAGCTTTTGGGGTAGGTGAAGGGGCCCCTCACCCCTTCTTCGCCTACCCCAAAAGCCGCCTCTGGCCACAAATACTGCCTTATTGTTTCAAAATATTCTTACATAAGTGATTTTTGAGGGATGGTACAGAAGCTTTGAAGAAAGTATTTGTTGCTCTTTGACACAACTACTTTTGGATGTTTTTAATGGTAAATTTCTTTACCTTGCTGGTAAATCTCGCTGAGTGTTGCTGCGCAGCCACACAAATAATTCCTATAATCCGCTCTTTGGCAATGGTGCCTTAGTATTTGGTGATCCTGTTTATCTGAGCAGCTGCTAGGGTACAATGATCAGTAATCTGCTTTCTGTGATGCATGATGCTTTTTATATTTAGGTTTGGCAGAATTTGATGGATAATATTGATGGATAATATTGAAGTTTATTTTGAAGCATTTAAAATTTTTAAAATCTGTTTTCAAAGTTGTGAGAAATTGGGAGGGTCAGGAAAGGGGGTGTCAAATAATTATTTAATGACAGTAGAGGTTGAGATTAAAAAGAAAGCTTTATAACTATTTAAACACAAATAGTTAAATCAAACTCTGAAATTCTCAGGTATTGTTTTTCTTATTTTATCCGTCTGTAAATTTTGGTTACTGTTGATGGAAATAGTTTTTCATTAGCTCATGTGTGTACAGTGAAATCAACAATTACTGATTAAAAAAAAATTTAATCCATCCCAGCCTATTTATGTTGATGTGTGTGTTATGATAAAAATAGGTCCTCCAAAAATGAAGTATTAAGGTCTGTTGACATTCTGCGAACTTAGGCTGCCACAGATACAGTGGTGATGTTCAATATTTCTAGATATACTTCAAATCTGTTTTGCATTCACTTAAAAATTTATATCACCACACCTGTGCTTTTATAGACATAGTATGTGTCATGTATCAGAATGTTTATGCAGACAGAGCGATCAGGGTTTTAGGATGCAGATGTGGAAGGAGTTCAAGTTACAGATTCTGAACCTTGAATAGCCCAGTGACAGAATGGAGATAACATTTCTATTTCCTATCTCAAAAATCTGAATCTTCAAAGCACAACAGTAGACAGCTACAGTGTGCAGAGTCCCCTAATTGTGGTGAGACGAAACGATAGGAGTGATCAGATAAATCACATCACTGTATGCTAGTGCAGCTGTTTTTTGCTTTTGTGGTCCCACCAGAAAATGCCAACTCCCACGTTATTTATTCTGCCATTAACTTCAGTGAAAGTGTTTTCTTTTAACATCTTTTAATGTAAATCAGCTGTTACTTAAAATCTATTTTATTAATTTCCTGCCTTTCTCACCTTTCCTCTGTCTTTCTCCACTTTCTAGTGCCTCTTCTTTCTCATTGCAATTCTATTTTTTTTCTGCCATATACTAATCACACTCCTACTTGCACCCAGTTTATTGACTCCACCTAGACTTTCTCTTCAACAATAATCTTAGAATCATTGAAATTAGATATGGAAAGATCTGCTTGCTGATTTAGTCTACCCACCTGCTGTTAGAGTTTAATGATACTTAGGTGTTAGTGGGGCTCCCTTGGAGACCAGTGAACAATTGAACAGATGTTTTAAAGTGTATGTTTATATTTGATGTAATTTTTTCATTTTGGGCCCATTTCACGGCCCTTAATTATAACTGCTTTTACCACCTTAAATAACATTTATCTTTCTTATGTCCTTCCAATATTTGTAGACTCGTCTCATGTTTATACTCTTTAACTCTCTTCGCCACACACCCACCTGACTTCAGATTTTAAATAGACAAATAATAAATGTTTAACCCTTTTAAACAAAATATTTTAATCTAGTAGGAAACTATGAAGAAGCCATACAGTTCTGCTGCACAGAGAGAGTAGGGTTCCAAAAATACAGACAGTGCCCTAAATTTAGAAGTTCTGGTTATTAATAGTTTCCACATCTTTTTCACATTTTTCTCTAAGGTCAAATAAAGTTATCATATACCAAGAAAAGAAAAAAAATGCTAATGTAACTTGCTATACGGGTTTAAAATTAACCAGCACTTTTAATCAATCAGGTTCTTCAGGAAACCAGTCACATGTCAGTGTCCCCATTTTGGGATGGAGAAAATACCCGAGCAAAGATTAGAGATACTCCAGAAAAAGATAATGTTCTATGTTCTTATAAATCTAATATAACATCTTTTATCAGATGCATTCAAAGCCTTAATGTTGAGTTGCTGGTAAAATGTAGCCAGGATGCACTACTTGAAAGAACATTGCATTGTCAAATACATAGAGTGAAGTCTTTGTCAGAAGAAGGAAAGATTCTCAAAGGAATGAGTTACTGCCTGTAGTGAGTCCTATTTCAGATCATATTTGTATCTGTTGGGTCAAAGACTATGTCTACAGTGCATGATTAATTGATGTGTTGGTAAAGTCTCCGGAAGGCTTCCTCCAAAACACAGATTTAAAATCTGTAATCAATGAGGGACAGCTATAGCTCACACTTCCCTACAGGCAGAACCAGATATATTTGATACAGGAGCATGCACGATAGCCATATCTGTGAGCCATACCTCCAAGCACCAGGGATATCCAGGGAGGACCAAATAATGATACAAACCATCTGAGGGTAATTAATTGTTTAATTCAGAGACCAATGTGGTCATGTGTCTATTGAAAGACTTCATTTCTTCATGAGCATGCTGAGATGTACTTGAGTTCTGAGCTTGGTGTGAGGGAAGAAAGGAACCACATCCCTATCAGAAATCGTTTGTCTGATCATTTTAATGCAAGACTGTTGCTATGTGTCTGCTGCACAAGCAGCCAGCTGAGGAGGCATTATCATTTTTACTAGGAGTGACAGGACTGGATGAGACCTAGGTTAGGTATGGAATGTCGCGTTAAGGGAAAAACCCAGATTATTTTTCGGTCGTATAGTATAGTATAACACCAAAGAAAGCATCTGAGATTAATGAGCAGTGTGGAGAGGTACCAAAAATGTGTATGAGAGGTGAAAGTAATTGAGAACAGAATGTCATTATTCAGCACTTCCCCTCTCTGACCTTATAAGTGTTCTTTAATTTCTCTAGAAAACAGGGTAACTTTACATGACTGCAAATTAAAGGGCTGTGATTCTTTTTTTTTAACAAACATAAGTAATAGAATTACAGGCATTCTTTTGGCTGGTAGATAAGAATATCTAGTCTGTTAGTAGCCATAACAAATTATATGCCACAAATGGTCTCATCCATCATTCAAGACAAATGTAATGAGAAAATAAGGAGTGTCTCATCTGAAACAGTAGCATGTGTGATATAGTGATTTCATATCAGAGACACAGGACTGAATTTTCAGTGTGGCCTCAGCTTTACATACACAACTTGTGCATGCCATTTTTATGTATGGTCACTTGCATGCTGAACACCCATTGGGCTAAGTTGTGCAGGCATAAATCCTGTTAAAAATCAGTGCCCCCCCAGGGTCCTACCAGAAGGCAGGCTGTGATAATAACATTATCTGTGTCCATACTTTTCTCCCCCATATGATATACTTTGCATTCCTGTTGGAACCTAGAAAGATCCTCCAAAGTAAGCTTTCCTCAGAGCTGTCTACACAGTTGGCATCCTTGGAACTGAGGAAGATGGATGGTTCTGGTTGTGAAATATTCACAACAAAACCCTGAGCAATGTGAAACTCATCTGAAACTCACATCACGTTTGGCTGAAGACTCCCTAGTTTGTGAACCTTTTGAACTAATCACTCTGAGCCTACTGTTAATGAGCATAAACCTAATTTCAAGCAAACTCAGATTCATTCTGAGTGAACATGAACCTAGTTCTCAGGAAACATCGCTCCATTTATGCCTTTGTGTTAAACTCATGGAAATAATTCATACAAGGAGCTTTCATTCCAGAAATGACACTGATCTGGTTCCTTTTTATTTCCAAAGCACTGTGGCTTCTTGTTGGAGTCTTCAGAGCACCTGTGCTTTTTTCTCTCTTTGGAGAGAAGGATTTGGAAGTTCTCCTACCCTTCAAAGTATTCTGCTACTCTACTCATTGGTAATGGTATGACAGACTGATACCTTGAATGATCCCTTGAAATACGTTCCAAAGGAGTAGCTGTGTCAGTCTAGTTCAGCAAAACAAACAAGGAGACTTGTGGCACTTTTAAAGACTAAGAGATTTATTTATGGCATGAGCTTCATGGGAGAAAATTGCAATATGTGTTAACATAGGATGCTAAACAATCAGTTCAAAACGTGTAACTTTGAGTTAGTTTCCCAGACTTGAAGAAGAACTCTAATTGGAAAGCTTGTCTCTCTCACCAACAGATGCTGATCCAATAGAGGCTATTGTCTCATCCACCTTTGTCATACTCTGGATAAAACTTATGGAATTATGATAAACCTTAGTGAATTAAGTTAAACCTTATTGAATTGGGGTTAATACCTTTGGAGTCTGTTGTATTAAAAATGCAAGTGTATCTGTTGTGTGTTGTCTATATGGAACTCCTCTAGGAAGAAGAGGAGGAGGAGACGCTAATGTAATTCCTCTGTTACCAGCCCTTCGCAGTCCCCTACTCCATTTCAGACTGGATTCTACAAGGGCAAACAAAGAAAGAAATGATTTATTAATACACCTAAAAAGCTGGATCGACACAGCTACATCGCTCAAGCATGTGAAAAATCCACACTCCCTAAGAGATGTGACCTAACTTACCCTGGTGTAGATAGCATTAAGTCAACGTAAGAATTCTTCTGTTGACCTAACTACTACCTCCAGGGAGGTGGATTTAACTGCAGTGATGGACTACATTGAAGCAGAACAGTGGTGCAGCTGCAGTTGTGCCACTATAACATTTTAAGTGTCGACATAGCCTTAGTTTGAGCAAATATAGTTAAAATTTGTGTGTGCTGTTGGATGGTGGAAAAGTGGGAAGCAAAATGAACATGTGTATATATATATATGAAAAGGCTTTAGAATAAAAGAACGAGTGAAATCTCTATTTTTTTAATTTGAATTCAGCCTGATTTATGCACCAATCTTTAGGCGATAGATAGACCACCTGCCAATTATTTTTTGTGTACTGAGCAAAATGTAAGTCTTAAAAAAAAAAAAAAAAGGGCAATTTAGATGCATTATACAAGCTGTGAGATTGTGTGCATGAATGGAAAATTTAAAACATAGCCAAAGGGCAGCTTTGATTTCACAATGCTCCTGACTTCTAAATATAATGACTATAAAATTTATAGACTTCACAACACAGATGGTTTTGTTAGGGTAATAACTTGATTCTTTTTCTCACTTGTGATTATTCATCTTATTACAATGAGTGATTGAAAGTAGCATGGGCTGTGTTTATAAGAATTGAGCCAAATCACTCAGTGACAAATTAGCAAATATTTTTGCTAATGTGATCTCAAATATAAGCAAGTTCAACATACTCTGCCCAAGAGAAAGGCATTAGCAGCAAAATTTCTAAAGTTTTTGGCACCTAAAGATGCCCATGTGTGCCTATGCACTTTAAGTACCTAAATAGCCTTAAAAATTTGGCCATAAATCCCTTTATATTTCTTCACAACACTCTGCCTTGTGCGACACAGTAAGTAAAGCACCAGATATTATGTGTTTAAGGAAGAATTGTTAAACTGAAAAACATTCTTAATCAGTTTATTCCTGTTTCTTTGCAAAGGCTCTCAATGGGACAAATCATGCTTGTCGTATTACAACCCGTCCTGGCTGCAGTCGTTGTGAGGAAAATGAAAAGGATTTGGCCCTGAATAAATAAATACCAGTGATAATTTGTCACTTTAAAGTTTTTTAGAACCGGCAATGGGATTTCTCTGAGTTGTGCTGGGGCCATGCCCAGAATTTCAGAGGTGCTAAAGTGATTTTAAGAAATCTTCATCTACCCTCAGGCCCCTGCATTTGTGATGCACAGTGACACTGGCTTTTCCAACTCTGGTGAGAACCTGGCGTTGATGATATTGTCATTATTAGTTATTTATTTATTCATTTTATTGTGTTAGTGGCTATAGACTGGGGTGGGCAATATTTTTGGCCCGAGGGCCACATGCCATCTATTGCCACTCAAAGTGGGCCAAAGTGGGAGGGAATGGAGTGGCAGGGCTTGGAGGGGGCTTGGCCAGCGCCCCCTCCCCAGAAAAAAAGGGTGTAGCTGGGTTTCACTCCCCATCCCTCCCAGCTTCAGCTGGAGGTAGGAAGGAGAAGGATCAGTGGCAGTGCATGAACTGCTGCTGCCGCTCTTCCACTCCCTCTCAGGTAGAGCGATGGCTTGTGCGAGGGCCGGAGCACAGCAGCCGTTCCGCCTCCCACCCCACTACTTGATAGACAGATGCAGTAAACATGGGACACCTGCCTCTTTACACAGTGCTGCAGGGCGGCCTACAGGATGTGAATTGTACCAAAGAGCTACGTTTTAACTGTCCCATGTGGACGTTGCTGTCACAAGCTAAAAGAAGTTACCTAATTCTTGAAAACATACCCTCTTTTAGACAGGACTGTTAACATGAACTAGGCACCTTTTAGTTTGCACCACCAGCATCCACAAGTGGTACTTAGACAATACCCGCGGGTGCGAGATGTGATGTTGGGGAGGGAGGGGGGATGCGGGGCAGGGCAGCTGCAGTCATGGCAAGGCAGAGCACAGACCTTGGCCAGGACTTTACTCTGCACCACCAGCCGTCAAGCCTTCCCTTCCCCTACCTCCTGCAGGGCTTGGATATAATCAGTCCTGCAGCAGCACAGGTGTCCAGCCCTGCTGTCAGGAAGGTCAGTAAGTGGGGTGGCAGAGCAGAGACCGCCCCCCCCCCCCAGCCAGGATGGATAAGGAATTGGTGGACAATGAACTCCCAGCTGCAAGGAGGCCACCTCACTACTGAATGGCTCCTTCTCCCTTAATTATTGGAATAATCTGCTAATCTGAATAAAATCCACATCCCCTATGCTATTCTGATAGTTGGGAGAATACTGTAAATGTAAATTAGGCTAAAATTGCTTAAATAAATGAGTATAGCTATAGTATATCGTCCTGGTTAGCAAAAAGAAGCTCAAATTTTAGTGCAAAGGCTGTATTTATTTGCAAATTGACATGTTTTAATGGTTATCAGCTAATTAACCTTTCTTAACTAAACATAACTAAAAAGCACAAATGCAAAACCCAATTAAAATGGATGGTTTCTATTCCAAAATCAAGGTTTCCTGCTTGTTGATTGAATTCATGATTAAAATTGGTAATTTAAATTGCTTTGATTTAAATCAGTCGTTCAGCATTGGGAGCTGCACTCTTTTATATAGTCTTATTATGGGTACTCCTGCATCCCAGTGATCATGACTTTTTAGAGTTTGTGGTAAGGATGTGCCAGACCCATAAATGTGAATGCACCGACATGAGTCTTGAGAACAAGTACCTTTCTCACTCCTGCTTCACCAGTATGCCGGCTTCTGATGCTGCTCAGCTACCCCGTTCTTCCTTTGTGGCCAGAGGACTCGTTGGGTGTTCTTTAACTCAGACAGTAGTTGAGAAGGATCTTGTAGTGGCCCTAGCTTCTGTGGCACCACCCCATAGCCACAATCTGATATGCAGTGTTCCCAAATTAATCTATGACATTGGGTTTCACAGTCCGAAAGACTGGCCCGTGGGTGTTGGTAGGGAAGGGCCAGATATTATATCACTTCCTGTCATGCTGACTGATGTTCTTTTGTTGTTTCCTTGTACTATCCTGTCTGTCTGTATCCATCTGTTGTCTCTTGTTTTATACGTATAGTAGAACCTCCGATTTACGAACACCTTGGGAATGAAGGTTGTTCATAACTCTGAAACGTTTATAACTGTGAACACAATGTTGTGGCTGTGTGTGAATTTCTGTATTAGTAGGTTCATACGCATTTACAGAGACTGCCTCCTCCACTGGTTTCTGCATACATTCTAGGAGCTTGGGAATGAATGTTCATGTAAAATCCCCTTTTCACTTCTTCTGTGTATGAATTCAAGTATTTACTTGGCATTTCAAAATAGCTTTTATTTTTTATTTTTATAGCCATAATATATATCTGTTACTGCCTGCACGAATTGAGAGGGCTGACCACTTCTTTTTAAATTCATGCTTACAATTGTATACAAGTGTCTCTGTGCGTATATACTGGGGAACAATAAAGTGAAAAGATTTAACTCTAAACAGGAACTTTATTTTTGGCCTACTGACAGCAAAAGAATAATGAAATTAAAAATATATTGTAAGAGTTTGGGATAGTGGCATTTTGAAAAATAATCATTCTAAAAGGGACATATTCCTCTCAAATTACATTTGTTTTGTTTGACAACAACTAGCCCTGAGGGTTGATTTCAATTTCCTGTAATTAGGATTATTCCTAAATTCCCCTTTCACTTTATAGCAGAGCAACATAAACTTCTCTTATAGTTAGAGAATAACTTATTCAAAGCTGATGCTAGTCACATATTAAAAATACAGAGATGGAGCTGCACCTGTTGAATTAAATGGAGCTATACCAGTTGGTACCAGCTGAATTGGAAGACCCGACACCTGGACTCTCTCATATCAGCTGTTCTCTCAAATCTAGTCTTCCGTAGCATAATATTTAAGAAAAGCAGTCTCGTCTTGTCTCCAGGCATCACAGTACTTACATACCTTACAGTGCTTCAGAGCCTTCCCCAAGTGGCCCCTTCTCTCTGAAGCTATCTCCTTTTCTTAACTTCCATCTGACAGATCCAGTAAGCCCCTTCCCCGATCTTGTTTCTCTGCTAGCTATACCTCACTCTGGCTGGGAATCCTTATATGCTGTTACCTGTAAGACACATGACCAGGAGCAAGCATGGGACCTGACACAACAGCTCCCTGTTTTAAAGAGCCAAAGGACTAGAGCAAGCACACTGGGATGTGTACATGTGCCCCAAAGCCCTTTACCATGTTACAGCTAGGCTTTCATTATAGTGTCTTCTCACTTACCCGTTCCAAGGTAGGTCCTCTGGTCCTCCCTAGCTCTCTTTGACTTCTTCCTCCTTTCCATATTCAAACTATGAGATTATTTTGGTGATTCTGATTTTTCTTGAGTTAACATTCCTTTAATTCCTTAAGCCTTTTCTGCTTATCATTTTTATTTATTTTATTTGTATAATTAACAGTGTTCAAGGCATTTTATAAACAGGTTAGAAGAAAATGATTTTTCTTGGATGAGCTTGTAGTCTACACAATGTGCAAACATGGAATGGGAGAAACTACAAAAGCAAACTACAAAAGCGTGACTGAATGGAGAAGTTTAGCTGGGATGAAGAAGTTTAGCCGGCATCTTCTCAGTTCCATAATTGTCATACTGTAAACTTTTTTTGGGAAGTACTTGTAATCCTCCATTTCCTGATTCCTGAATTTATACTTTTTAATCTCATGCATTCTTTTAATTCATCATATCCAAAACATATCCACGTAAGTGATAAGAAGGGCACTTTGAACTTAATCTTCACTATCTCTTGCAATCTAATATCACATTCAGCCTATGTCTCAGAACAGGTGTGAATGATATAACAACAAACTCATTTGCCTCCCACATCTCTGAGGTCTATAAGTCTTTTCAGCATTATCACCTCTGCAATCCTGTCAACATTCCACACTCTTGATCAATCCACTGTGACAGTTCTTTCTGCTACCTTCATTTCCTCTTGTTTTGACTACTATAATTCACTCTTGCCATTTCCTGACATCCCAACTCTTGAATGTTCATATTACTATATTCTAATGGCAATACCGTAACACTATTCTAAGCTATAGTGTTTTGGATCACTACGATAGTATGTTTTTATTTGTAAATTGTGTGATGCCGTGTCTCTCTCCTCACCCATATCTCCCAATGTGAACATTAGGCTATCTTCATTAGCTTCCTGCCTCTAGCTGTAGTACAAATCTCTTTCCAGTACTTCAAGAATTTCTATAGAATTGGTTCCATTCAACCTCATCTCTTCATTTTCCAGCTAATTTCTATTCTTTAATGGCAATTTCTAAATTTTTCATCCCCTTTCCCTTTAGAGTAAGGGTGCCTCATGCTAAGCAGTGGCAATCTGTTTGGCAAATTATAGAATAGTGTTGGACACAAAAAAATGGATTTATATAAAACAGTGTTGGCTGTAACATAGGACATGAGTCAAAAACGGAAAGAGAGGAGGAAACTGAGTGGAAACTGATGACTTTTACCCATCAAGGTCCTATCTTTTAATTGCTGCCATTGAAATCAGAGATGCTCAAGTGACTATGCGGGAGCGTAATTAGGCACTCAGATTTGTACTGCTTTGTTTTGAAGCCCTTTTATTTAAATACCTCATTCATTATTCCTTTGCATGTACTATTACAAATCTAAGGACAGCATAATGTGCAGGAAGCAAAACAAGTTGCTGAATGTGATGGGCTAACCTAACAATAGATTCTAATTTTGTACTCTTAATTAGTCTTCCACAGTCAGTTGTGGGCACACATTATAGTATTTGGAACTTTAACTATCTGCCGGCACAAGCACATAGAGCTACATCTTAATGTTGTCACCCGCAGTAGATTGCATGCACGAAAATATGTTCTTTTGTCTTTAGATTTGGCCTATCCTAATTATTTGGCAGTGATAACAGAGAAACGCTATATCAACAGCATACAATGATGACTGAAAAATTAATAGAAATAACAAATTAAAGGGTAGGTAAAAAATCAAATGTTCCACATATGTTTAATGAACAATTGTAAATCATTTTTAGTGGCTAATCCTTGTTCTATTGAAGTCACTGGGAGTTTTTCCTTTAACTTAAATGGAATGAGGGTTTGGTCAAGAATTGCACTGTATTTTACAATTGTGGAATGCAGACTACAGGGAAGTGAAAGAGCATGACTTATTCTATAACCACAAGATCGCTGGCAAATCTTTATGAATGAATTTTTTAAATTCAGGATCAGAAATTCTAATATGATGTCTTCTATTACTTCTATTACTGTAACCAGCTGACTTGCAAAAGTCATCAGAATATTCAGTGCAAATCTAAACGACAAGACCTCCTCTAAAATAGAGCAGATATTGAACATTATATTTTATAAAGTTAAGAGATCAACCTGAAAAAATCTGAGATTAGAAAAAGGGAACTTTTAGGAATTAACATGTACACCTTTTTAAATTTTCTGACAATTTACAATTTTGATGGAAGTGACTGGCCTAATCTGTTTTTGACAGTTTTTACCTTCATTCCTCTTCTTCCAGTTCTTTCCGTTTCAGCCTCACATATGTCTAAGCTCCTTTGGGTATTAATGATTTTAAAGGATAAAGATTACAATGTGTGAGTCTGCAGATAACAGAGGAGTAAGTACAGCTAATTATCAGCCACATGTGCTAATAGGTCATGTGTAAATAAACAGTTGAATTAAAAGCAGATCTTTCCTTTTTTCTTTCTGTACATGTGAAAAGCATTTGAAAAGTATATGCACACATGTGCTCCCATACTAGCAGAGGGAATATAGGTCTCAGTAATCTTCAACCGTCATGTTTTCCTCACATTTCAGCTAAATTCAATCCCAATTCACCGTTCTGATACCAAGCTATTCTTTGGAAGGGAAAGATAGCCTTGTGATTAAGGTACTAGCTTGAGGCTCGGGAGAGCTACATTCACTTCCAACTCAGTTATAGACATTCTGTGTAACTTTGCACAAGTTTCTAATAGGGCACCTCTAGGTATTACTTTAACACAAATAACAATCCTATATTGAAAGGAGCTGATATAATAAATGCAGCTTTTATTTTCTTTAAAGAACTAAATGGAAAGCAAAAGAGAACTGAAGGAGAAATCTTTCTTTAAAAAAATTTCTAATAATAGCAAAAGCACATACGCAGAATAGTTCGGTTACCACACATTTCTTTTGTTATAAATCCATTTTCCCCAAGTTTGCTTCGGTGTGAAAAGTTTTCATTTAATTTTATGTATGTCATAAAATAACCCAACTAGATGCTAAGAAATTTATAGCTGTCTAGGGAGATTAAGGCAATAAAAGTGAAGGTGTAATGAACATAACTTTTCTGTTTATTAAAAAAAAATTATTGAATTCATCCCCCAGTTGTCTCAAGAGCCAGAGTTTGGCACTTCAGTGCTGTGTCGATTCTTGGTTGAAAACTAAAATATCGTAGCTTTTTGATGTAGAAACACTTATTCTTGAGTCTGTATGGGCTAAACTTGTCAGTATTGTATGGTTAATGTATATTACAAAGCATTGTTTTCCTTTTTAAAAAAGAACCTTAATATTGGGCATATTCAGCTATGTCTGGTTGAAAACTGAAAAGCATTTGAAAAGTACATGAATTTCATAGTTTTTCTTACCACATTGCTAATTACAGAAAATACATTGTTAAAAAAACCCAAGGCTTTCTACCTCTTAGCATGTAATATTCTGTCAAAGACTCTCTCAAATCCTGTTGAATGTAGTGAAGATATGTTGCATCAAAAAGCACGCAAATCAGACTCCGAAGGGGTAGCTGTATTAGTTTAGTTCAGTAAAACAAACCGAGTCCTGTGGCACTTTTAAAGACTAACAGATTTATTTATCACATGAGTTTTCATGGGAGATAATCCCACTTCGTTAGATGCTTTGAAGATGGGAAATTTAGAGAATGGGAGGAAATTAAATGCAGGGAAGTGTATGACATAGAATCAGGTCCGGGCGTAACAGCAAATCAAAATACATGTTACGATTCAAACCCTGGGGAACAGCACATAGAGGAAGGTGAGGTCAAATCACCTGTTGTAATGAGAGAAAAATCCATAGTCCCTGTTTAACCCCAAGGCAACTGAGTTGAATTTGCATATAAATTCAAGTTCTGCAGTTTCTCTTTGAAGCTGTGATTTGTTATTCATCTGTTTCAACACAGCTACTAGCAAGTCGTCAATGGAGTGAGCAGAGAGATTGAAGTGTTTGCCTATTGGTTTTTTAGTGTTGCAATGTCTGGTGTCAGATTTGTGTGCCTTTATTCTTTTGTGCAGAGACTGTCCTGTTTGTCCAATATATAAGGCAGAGGGGCATTTCTGGCACATGATGGCATAAATCACATTGGTGGATGAGCAGATGAATGAGCCCTCGATGGAGTTGGTGGCTTGATTTGGTCCTGTGATAGTGTCTTCAGTGTATTTATGAGGGCAAAGTTGGCAGCGTGGTCTGTTGCAGGGATATGTTCCTGCTTTAATGTTTCTGTCATTTGATCTGTAGTTGCTGGTGAGTATCCGTTTAAGGTTGGGGGATTGTCTGTAAGCAAGGAGAGGTCTGTCTCCCAAGGCTTGAGAGAATGAGGGATCGCCTTGAAGAATAGGCTGTAGATCTTTGATGAAATGTTGAAGAGGTCTGACTTGGGGTTTGTAGCTGGTGAGCAGTGGTGCTCTGTTTTTTTCCCCTTGGGTTTCTCCTGTAGTAGTTGACTTCTGGGTACTCAACTGGCTCTGTCAATCTGTTTCGTCACTTCTGTGGATGGGTACTGTTGTTTTAAGAATGCTTGATAGAGATCCTGAAGGTGTCTGTCTCTGTCTGAGGAATCAGAGCAAATGCGGTTATATCTTAGGGCTTGACTGTAGACAATGGATCATGTGGTGTGTCTTGGATGAAAGCTCTAGGGATGTAGGTAGCTATAGTGATCAGTAGGTTTGCGGTATAGTGTGGTCTTTATGTGCCCATCACTAATTTGCACTGTAGTGTCCAGAAAGTGGATCTCCTGTGTGGAGCGTTCCAGGCTAAGTTTGATTGTGCAGTGGAAATTGTTGAAATCTCTATGGAAATCTTCAAGGGCATCCTTACCGTGGGTCCAGATGATAAAGATGTCATCAATATAGCGTAAGTAAAGTAGAGGTGCTTTGGAAAGAGACGTGAGGAAGCGTTGTTCTAAGTCGACCATAAAAATGTTGGCATATTGTGGGGCCATCTGGGTACCCATAGCAGTGCCACTAACTTGAAAGTATAAATTATCTTCAGATTTGAAGTGGTTGTGGGTGAGTACAAAGACACAAAGTTCAGCCACAAGTTTTGCTGTGGCATCATCTTGGATAGCTCTTCTAATGGCTTGTAATCCATCTTCATGTGGGTTGTTGGTATAAAGAGCCTCTATGTCTATAGTGGCCAGGATGATATTTTCTGGAAGTTCACCAATGGGTTGGATTTTTCTCAGAAAATCCGTAGTGTCTCTCGGATAGCTAGGTGTGTTGATAGCATAGGGTCTGAGGAGAGAATCCACAGAGCCAGATAATCCTGCTGTAAGCGTGCCAATGCCTGAGATGATGGGGCATCCAGGGTTTCCTTTTCTATGTATTTTAGGTAATAGATAGAATATCCCTGGTCGGGGTCCTGGCGGTGTGTCTGTCTTGATTTGTTCCTGTGCTGCTTTGGGGAGTTTCTTGAGTAGGAGGTGCAGTTCCTTTTGGTATTCCTCAATGGGGTCAGAGAGCAGTGGTTTGTAGAACGTTGTGTTGGACAGTTGTTTATAAGCCTCCTGATCGTGGTCCGATTTATTCATGATGACGACGGCGCCTCCTTTGTCAGCCTCCTTAATAATAATGTTAGAGTTGTTTCTGAGGCTCTGGATGGCATTGCGCTCTGCATGGCTGAGGTTATGGTGTAAGGGATGTTGTTTGTCCAAGATTTCAGCCTTTGGCTGCTAGCAAAAACAATCTGTATAGAAGTCTAGTCTGTTGTTCCAGCCGTCAGGAGGAGTCCACGTCGAATATTTTTTCTTGCAATGTTGGGAAGAAGGTATCTGTAGGTCATTGTGTTCTACATTGGTGGTGGCGACATATTCCTTGAGTCTGAGACTGTGAAAGTAGCTCTTCAGGTCACTGCAGAATTGTATCTTATGTGTGGGGTGGTGGGGCAGAAAGTCCCCGAGATAGCACAGATTCCTCTGCTGGAGTAAGTGTGTAGCACGAAAGATTAACAGTGTTGTTGGGTGGGGTAAAGGTGCTGTTGTTGTCCCTTGGGGTGCATAGGAGTTGAGACAGTTTGGTGTCTTTTTTCTTCTGTAGGAAAGCTACGTGTGTGTTGTAGGTGGATTTTCTCTTTTTTGTGAAGACCAGCCAGGTGGAAGAACGTATTGGAGGCTTGTTTTGTAGGAGAGATTCCAGTGTTGAGAGTTGATTTTTAATTTTTTTCTTTTTTTTTCTGTTTGCTGTACAGGATGCTGATAAGGTGATTTCTTAGTTTCTGTGAGAGTTTATGGCACAATCTCTCACTATAGTCTGTGTAATATGTCGATTATAATGGATTCTTTCCCTTCAGTCCATTAGGTATAATGTCCAATTGTTGGCATTTGGAAAGGAAGATGTTTTCTGTCTGGATCTGTGTGAGTTGTTTCATGAAGTTGACGGATTTCCACTTCAAACAGCTGTATTCAGGGCCTTCCATGTAATCGAGTTCCAAAGGGGTAGCTGTGTCAGTCTATTGCAGAAAAACAACAGAGTCCTGTGGCTCTTTTAAAGGCTAACAGATTTATTTATCGCCTGAGCTTTTGTGGGAGAAAGTCCCACTTCGTCAGATGCTTTGAAGATGGGAAATTTACAGAATGGGAGGAAATTAAATGCAGGGAAATGTATGACATAGGATCAGGTCAGGCTGTAACTCAAAATAGGTGTTAGTATTCAAACTCTTGGGAACAGCACATAGGGGAAGGTGAGGTCAAATCACCTGTTGTAATGAGAAAAAAATCTGTAGTCCCTGTTTATCTCCAAGGCAACTGAGTCAAATTTGCATATAAATTAGAGTTCTGCGGTTTCTCTTTGAAGCTGTGATTTGTTATTCATCTGTTCAGCCTGTGGCACTTTAGACTAACAAATTTCTCACCTGATCCTATGGCTTTCACTCTCCTGCATTTATTTTCTTCCCATTCTGTAAATTCCCCATCTTCAAAGTGTCTAACGAAGTGGGATTTTCTCCCATGAAAGATCATGTGATAAATAAATTTGTTAGTCTTTAAAAGTGCCACAGGACTCCTTGTTTTACAAATCAGACTGATTCTTTTCAGACTTTCGGAAATATCTTTTTCTTATTCGGCATGCTTAACTTAATCATAGTTACTCCCATACTGGAAACTTGTTACCTGTTGTGTGTAGCCCTTCACTTTTTTTTTCTTTGCTTGATGTTTAGTGAAGTCCTAATATTAGCTTTTTTAACATTGCAATAATTGTCGTAACAATAGACAACTCAATAGTAGAGAATAAACTGTTATACAATAACCTGAATGTTCTGACCCCACTGCATGATTGCACAGAAATCAACCTATATGTGAGAGAGACTCCTTATTACCGACACTGATTTCAATAGTAGTAGAGGAAATACAAAATATTAGCCAAATACATTCTGATACTTCTTTCCCCACAGAGTTTTCTTAGATGTGAAACATTTTAAAGTATCTTGTCATTAATGCTTCGTGATGTTTTTGTAGTATATAACATGTTCCTAATTTAATGTAGGCTTTAACTATTCATTTAGGGATAGATAATTTACTAAATTGAAAAAAAATCACAATAGTACAGTATTTTCCCAAGATCTAATGCCATAAACTACACATTCAGATAAAATCAAATTTTGAATGCTATCTGTGATAGTGTAATCTGTTGGCTCCACGATATAGTTATGCTGTGGTGATAATGGGGGAGAAGGGAGACAGAGTACCATCAAAAAAGAGGGGACAAAGTTCTTTATTTCTGCTTCTGACATCATCCATTCTAACACCCTGAGCAGCTTGAAACCATTTAGGTGCTATGTCATATTTTGTCAGCAGTGAGCTAAGTGGTAAGTAATAAAAACAAAGATATTAATGCACTTAAATACACTGGCTGGATGATAATATTAAAAAATATTGGAATCTATTTGAATGAAATTAAAGATGTAGATGCTGTTGAAGAAAACACATGGAAAAGTTGGGCCTCTGCCTTGAGTCAATAATATAGCTGGTTGCCTAAGTCTTTCACTTGAACAGACATTTACCTAATCTTTCTCATTTAAGGAAGCTGTAAATATTTTAACATATTAGAGATGATGGCATGTGCCTGGCATCTAGCACTTCTACTGAGTATAAATCCAATGGTCAAAACTAAGATAAAGGACGTAAATCCTTTTTTCTGATTTCTATAGACTTTGGGTCAAATCCTGCTTGCCTCATTCATGTAGGATTAATTAACTCCTTCCTAGAGGAGTAGCACAATGTTTATGCATAACTTAGGTATGAGCTAGCCATTTGAACACGATAAATTTCATCTATGAATTTTAAGATTTTGAGGGATGCAAGCAGAATTTGCACCTCTGTGCAAAACTGTCCCCAGAACCTCACACGGTTCATCACAGGCACAACTGATTATCTCTTGGTTCAGTTCTGAAGCATTTCTGTGAAATAATATCTGCAGAATTTGGTTTCAGATTTACAGCAGAGTGGTTTTAAGTGATGAAAGCAAAGTGCTGGTGTCTTGGTTAGATCTATTTCCTATAGCGCGAAATGAAACAGATGATTCTACTTACCATCTACTCAACATTCATTACCATCTTCAAGACAGTGCTGATGAAGGAACTGAGCATGTGGCAAGAGTTTTTCCAGCGACTTTGCAGTTGGATGTCTTTTTATTATGCAGGCACAGAACATAAACAAGTTTTGTTCAGTTAGTAGGACTCTTGCCTTTAAACCAAATAAATTTGAAAGCTCATGCAATAACTAAATTTGTTAGTCTTTCAAAGTGCCACCAGACTTCTTGTTGGTTTTGCTGAACTAGACTAACAGGGCTACCCCTTTGGAACTTATCTTTAAACTAGGAAATAATGGATTAAAATCCACTCCTTGCCCTCCTGTCATGCAGTGTATCTTTAACCAGACCATCCTTCCAGTGTGATGTTAAACTGAGTTCTAAGAATCCATTGGCACATTTCAGAAGGCACAGTAGATAATATCTTGGCTGACTTTCCCCCTCTTGTAATACAGTTCTACAGATGAGCTGCTCTGGCTTTAAAGCCTTCTCTTGATGGGAATTTTCATCATGTTGGTTCAACTGAGCTAGCTTAAAATGACTGAAAAAATGTCTTCAAGACCCAGGCTAACACTTTTAAAGCCATATTGGGTAGCCTTGGTTTAACTTTTGGAGAGTCTAAATTAAAACACATCCAGCTAACATGGCTTCATAGATGTTAGCTGGTGTCTTGACTACTCTTTTTGGTTGTGGTAAACTGCTTGATTGGGTTGACACAAATGAAGAACACATCCTTTTTACTTGTCAAGAGAGGACCTAATAGATCTTTGATTTACCTATGCAGTATCTGCACTACCACTATCTAACTCATTGCTTTGCAAAGTGCATTGGGATACCTGAAGTATTGTATGGAATAAATACAGTTTTAAAAACACTTAATAAAAGAGTGTTTGGTATCAAGTATCCATAATAATTGGAATAGAATTATGTGATAATAGTTTGCCTTCTTTCGTTTTCTCGTTATTGCTCCCCTACAGGTCAAGGCAACAGATGCAGATGCAGGTCAGTTTGGTCATATCGAGTATTTTCTTTACGATGGATTCCATAACTATGAAAAATCTAACGCATTCCAGATTGATCCACATTCAGGACATATCTGTGTATGTGAAGACATAGATAGGGAAGAGGATCCAGCCACTTATGATCTCTTAGTGAAAGCTACAGATGGGGTAAGTTTCATCCTGGAATATTGCTAGATTTGTGAGCAGATGTTGTATTTTGGGTGCTATATATAGTTTTAACAAGGGAGGGGTGTTTCTAAATATGTTGATATATAAGTTACAGAAATTTTAATGGGAAACAATGTGTTACTCCTCAGGACAAAGACTTTCTTGAGCTAAATCAGAGAATAATAAAAAGTTATTAAAGTTTATTTGGAAATTATATTTTAACTTGCTTCAGATGGGCAAAAATAGCGCTAGTGAAAATACATATATATGCAGGCAGTACTGAGAGTAAATATATTAATAATGGATACTTAAGCTGGATGAGAGCATTCGAGGTCTTAGGCGCTTCTCACATTTTCCTTACATTTGGCTCAGAAGATTTGGGTTCTGCCAAAACCCTGTGATTTTCAAATAAAAATCTAGCAAAAGACGTTCAGATAAAAATGTTATGTGTGTATTCTGGTCAGATTAATACCCCAGTGATAAAGTGTAAATCAGAATTATAAGAAAACTATAGGCATGCCAAAACAATAGATTATTTCATTTTTGGATCAGTCTGTGATTTATCTTCTTTCCGTGTCCTTAGTCTTCAAGAGCAACATTTTCAAAAGCGGTCACTAATTTTGGGTTCCTCAATTTTTGGTTATCCAGTCTGGTTTTATTTCCAGAGGTTCTGAACACTTTATTGACTTGGCTATGAATTGTGGGAGCTCAGTGCTTTTAAAAATCTGATCTGAGATTCTTCAAATTGACTCCTAAAATCAGTGTCCACTTTTCAGAATTTATGCTTTGAAAATATCAGAGCTGGTACTGAGTCACCTTCCATCTCCATTCCTGAGCTACTGTAGAATGCACCTTCTCTTGGCCCCTTAGGTATGTCCTCATTCTTTTTTTTAAAATGTGTGCTTAATTTGAGTTATCTAACCTGTTTTAGCTAATGCTAGTAAAATACCTGTGAGGACATGACAACGGAGGTTTTAACCCAGATTAGCAGCTCCATTTAGGGTATGTCTGCACTGCAGCTGGGAGATGTAATTCCCTGTGCAGTTAGACAGACTTGTGCTAGCTCAGCTCAAGCTTGAGCGCTAAAGATAGAAGGGTGGACACTGCAGCACTGAAGCTAATCCTGCCCGGCCCCTGGACCGTGGGTCTGCACTTAATTGGCTAATGCAAGCTGCTGCCTGTGCGGCAAAGTCCACATTGCTCAAACTGAGCTAGTGAGAGTCTGTCTGCCTGCGCGGAGAATCATACCTTCCAGCTGCAGAGTAGACATTCCCTTAAAATGTTTAGAGGAGCCTGCTGTTGAACTGGAGCTGCTAACATAAATTAAAAGCCAAGTTACTGTGTCTTCACTGCTATTTTAATCCGAATTAGCAACCTGAGTGAACCTGATTTAAGAACAAACATTTTTTTTTGCAGCTGAAACATAGTTTTCTGCTAATTTTTAATGCTCAGGAAGGAGCATGAGTGATAGATCTTGGTTGTCGAGTTCACTGTAGAGGTGCGGTTGGGCAAAAGAAGAGAAGTAAGTGGAAAAAGATGGGAGGAGAGAGAAGGGTCACTGGTAATAGCAAAAGGAAGGAAGGAAGGACTCAAGAACTCCTAAGGATAAATAGACGGTGAAGAGGAGGAGAAGAGAGAATTTCCCAGGTGGTACACAGTTTATCTTGCAAATGAAATGATACAGTAGAACCATGAGTTCCTTTCGCCTATTTTGTGGCACTTCTAAAGACTAACAAATGTATTTATTGCTTGAGCTTTCGTGAGAGAGATCCCCCAAATGGGATCTCTCCCACAAAAGCTCATGTGATAAATACATGTGTTAGTCTTTAAAAGTGTCACAAGATTCCTTGTTTGTTTGGCTGAACTAGACTAACACAGGGCTACCCCTTTGAGACTTTTCACCTGTTTTTCTACTCCATGACATGACTTCTCAGCCTGTCTCCTTATTTTGCCTTTTTAGAAGCAACCATGGGAGAAGCAGAACTCTCAAAAAGAGTGTAAAAAATTCTCTTGTTAAATTGAGTAAACCTGGGTGAAATTTTTCAGTTGTTTTTTTTTCTCTGAAAAAATGCAGATTTGGGTTGACCAGACAATTTCATGAATTTGTGCTTATTTTAATAAATTTTATTAAATTGTTTCAGTTGAAACAAATTCAGAAATGTCAAAACTAATCATTTAGATTTTTAAGGCTAGATTCACAAGGGGATTTAGGTGCCATTTACAAATCTGAGTATGATAGAGTGGTGCCTTTCTTATAGCTAAGAATCTAGTGCTTAGGTCCCACTGAGAGACCTAAATGCCTGTGTGTATTCTGAAGCAGGGATTTCAACTCAGGTCTTCCCCCTCCCAGGTGAGTTTTGGGTCTTATGCTCCATATATAGACCTTGGTAGATTGAGAGCTATGTATGCAGTAACATCAGACCTCTCACATATCACGTACTGTATATGTATCTGTATATATGCATGCTGTATATATCTTAGGGATACATTTGGGATCAGACTGTACCAGTAAACCATAACTCTGAATACTGCTGTGGTATATAGCCACAACTTCCTAAGAAAGCTCCAGGAGGTATTATACTTTAATGAGAAACTGTTTCTCCTTGAGGTTTTGTGGATACCAGATGGTGTGCCACCAATTAAGCTTGCAGTGCATTTTTCCCCTCCAGAGCTCGCCCATTTCTGATGGGTGATGACACTTGCTCCTCCCTTTTCCTTTTGAGGTTACTTTTGCCTCCCAAGTGCCAGCCAAAAAATAGCACCTGGGCTTCAGAGAGCACAGGATCGCAATTGTGGCTGGTCCCTCTATGAAAGGGGAGCAGGAGGGAGAAAAGTACATCAGCCCTTCTTCTCCCACATGTAGCTGCACAATTCTCAGCTATGGGTTTGGCTCTAAATAGTTGTAAACAAGTGATCCGAAATAGTACATTTGTGTGATGTGGACACACTAATAAAATTAGGAGAACCTTAATTTTCTTTGCATTTCCTGTTTTTTCTGTGCTTAAAATGCAGAGTTAAAGTTGTAATTCCCTTTCCAACTGCAAACCTCCATTTTTGAGCTGGTTTTGAGTTACCAGTGAACTAATGCACTGTACAATGCACTGATGCAATAGTACAATGATTTTCATTCTCAAAGAACAAAAAAACAGCTGAAAGGATTTCCCTCAGGAAATCTGCCAAAATCTTTTAGTTATAGGTTGAGACTAGGCATGGAAAATGTCAGTCTGAAAGGTGACCAAGAAAAGGGGACAAAATTATATGCCTTTTTTTGCTTTTTAAAGATGTGAGAATAAGACCTGACGTATTTTAACGTTCATGCTTCTTTTTCCTTTGCTTACCTTTTACATTCCAAAGGGGTAGCCATGTTAGTCTATTGTAGAAAGACAACAGAGTCCTGTGGCACTTTTAAAGACTAACAGATTTATTTATTGCAGTTTGTTTCTCCCTGGATTGGGTGGTGATTTATCCAGAATGTTCACACCCATGGTTGTATACCGAGCAATATATGTTGTTGTGCAATGAGGCTTTAAAATAAACTCAGTTGCATATATCAACAATATTAAATTTTAAAGTGTGTAAATGTTTTTAGTGTTGTGCAGTTGTATTCTAATCAAGGCATATTGCTAACTAAGATACATAGCTCCAGCCTTCTGTGTGCTCACTTGCGTTATTTAAATGATGTCCAACATCTTGGTGTTTTCCTTCATCCAAATAAACAATGGTCCATGCTGCTGCTATAGGAAACCTACCATAGTACTAGAAAAATTAATTATAGGGGTGCTGAGACAGAATGTCTCTGCCTGCTCTACCAATCACTGTAGGCAGCAATTACAAAACTGAGAATCTTACGACTTCTGCATAAAAGAGATACAAATGATTTCTTTTAACATAAACTTTTTTATGTTAATAAATATATCAACATAAAGAAAAAATTGTCTCCATCGCTTTATTTTTTTTAGTTCCAATTTAATTTGTTTTGTCTTCCTATAACATTTGTAACACTTCTTCCTCTGAAAGATTGAAAAGATAAAATACAGGCCCTTTTCCTGAATTTTAAAAAAATCTATTCTGCAGAAATTGCATTTGCAGGAAGTCAAAGACAAGGCATTTTATGCACAGTGCTTTTTAAAGAAATCACTTCTAATTACACATGCAATCACATCTGCTGAATATGAAGGTGCAGTTACATAATTGATTATGATGAAAATTGAGTTGTATTTGCAGAGATGATTACTCCTTTAGCCCACTCAGACTGGTCTGTTATCTTATTTATACAGATGAAATAGCAAATTCTTTACTATTAAGCACAATCTTCTGAAAATTAGAAGTAAATGCAATTGACAATTTTTAGACATGCACATAGGTGCACAGTGCCGAATTAACTGACCCAGGGGCCCCGGGCAGCCTCCCCACCATGGGGACCCCTGCCTGGGCCCCCTTGACCACAGGGCCCTGCCCCCTCATCCCTGGGATGGGGCCCTGGGGCCAGAGGGCACTCCCACCCCAGCCCCACTCTGGCCAGTCTGCCAGGGGGGGTGGAGTGGCCAGCTGGCATGCAGCATGGGGGTCTCCAACGCAGCCCCCCAAGGTTTTTTTTTTTTTAAGTGTGATACTGCTGAAAATTTACACGTCTTTCCTACTATATGTTTTGTGTATAGAAAGACTCATGCTTGATATCTCTTCTATTTTAGCAGTTACACCTAACTAATACCAATATCCTTCACTTTTAAAAAAAATTAAAGCAATTATGGTAATACACAATGGGCCCAGTTCAACACTCTTTTCTCCGACAAAACTTCCATTGAAGATAGAGTTTTTAAAATTAGTGGATCATTCTATTTCTTCCTTCCACTACTACAGCATTACAATTTAGAAACTGCATAAATGCATTTCAAAGAAAATAAAATCTGTTTTCTAGTCTTGAGAACCTATATATGACTTTCCAGTTTGGAACAAAATTTTAGTGGAATCTGATATCCCAGCAAATTGGAGGCTGTGACTGAAATTCTGTCACATTCTTATGCATTCTTACAATGTTAGCAACAAGAAATGGAGCTGTTCTAAATAACATCATAGGTATTTAAGTAGTAGAATCTCTTCCATCAAGATGATAGTATTACTTATATTAGAAAAATGGTTTAATTTTAATGGTTTATTGTTAGCTTCATGTTTTTACACAGATGTGATGTTGCTAGGGGATAAGTCTCCAGTTCTGGTAATTTCAGCTCTGTAGCAGTATTTCATGTTCACTGTTCCAAAAGTAACAAAATTTCAGAATGACAACATGAAGTTATCATTGTCAGTGCGACTTGTACCCAACTATTTTGCCATTCCATCAATCAGCACAATTAATTAAAAGATTATTTAAAAGCACTTGAGCGACATGAAGTTATACGAGTAATATTTCTAGAGTACAAAGGCAAGAGGTACAACTGTGTTCTTCTGTTGCTTGAAATATATTTTAACAAATATAATTTTCTTTCCGCAATGGGCATGCTAAAATCAGTCTTCATCTCCTGGATAATCTACTGTCATGCTTGTCTCTGAACAGATAAAGGAGCATATGCATGTGGTTAGAAATAGCAGCCATTTGTGCCCTATCACTAGGGATCTTTCTCAAAAATGACCACTGCCAGGGAAATCTTAAAGAAATTCTACTCTATGAAAACAAGACGGGTTGCATGTCATCCATTATACTGGGTGATGATAATAGTAGGGCCTATCTTCACATGTGTCTGATGGATATACTTTAGGGTCAGGGAAAGGTAGCACTGACTCTTCAACAGCAATGATTAGCATGAGGACAGAGAGGAGTGAGGCAGACCAGCTGTTATACTCCCCCATCTCACATCCTACCTGTCTAAAAGCTAATTCAGAATGGACCCTAATCCCCATTCCTCCCCCACCCCCCCCCACCCCCAAAAGTACAGTCCTGTCTAAGTCCTTAGGAAGAGATCCTTAGACTGAAGAGTGAGATATTTCCCTTAGCAGTCAAGAATGCAGATAAGTCGGGTAATTTAAAACTAATGCTTATAATCCTTTGTTGTTTTTAAAACTCCTCCCTTTGCTCCCTTTTCCATATTTTTCCTGCCTCCTACTGCTAAACAACCAAAAACCCCACTAACCAGTTGGGCTATATGGGTTCCATTTCAACTTAATCTCCATCTGTGGGCTAAATTCTTAACTGTGCCTGTGGACTCAGGATTGGTTCTGTTTAAGCATACTGCAAATAAGTAACTTTTCATAACTCTGCCAGGTTTTCTTAATTTTCCTCAGACATTTAAACTAAGTTTCTTCACAACAGTCTCATGACATAGTTGGTATCAGACTATAGCGATGAGATGTGAAAAAATAGGGAAAAAATGGAAACCTCATTGAAAAAATGATGGTGATAATGCTGCTGATGAATTTAAATTTATTGTATCTCAGCAATTCAGTATGCGTCTAAGAAGTCAACAGACAAAAAAGCAAATGCAGTTTTTTTTGAGATTGCTACTGCGCTGTAGTGCAGATCCCAAATACAGAACCCAGTTTAAGGGCACGTCTGCCCTCTTAAGTCGATTTAACTCGTGCTGTTCAGGGGTATGAAAAAGACAAGCATTGTTCGCACCACTGCTATGTCGGCAGGGCTGGATTTACAAATAAGCACATTAGGCATGTGCCTAGGGGTGCCAGCATTCTAGGGACACCTAAACTGTGGTGTATTAATATATGGGCCCTGTTGGCCCATGGCCAGGGCCTTCCAGCCAATTTGGAGACTCCCTCCCCAGCATCCGAACTCTGGCACTGCCCCATCTCTTCTAGGGCCCTGCCTGCCTACTCCTCTTCCCTTTGAGGCTCTTCCCCCTCTGCCTGGGCCTGACCGAACTAGTCACTACAGACCCATCACGTCGTCCTCCCGACACGGAAAACACAAAGATCAGCACTAGGCAGGGGAGCAGCCGAAGATGTTGTGTGTGGGGTGTAAGGTGTAAATCCGGCTCTGTATGTTGGCCAGAGATGCTCTCCCACTGATATAGCTTCCATTTCTCCTGGAGAGAGAGCACTCAGCATACAGCATCTTCACCAGATGTGCTGCAGCAACACAGCTACACCACTTCTAGTGTAGATCTGCCCTGAACAGCTGGGCTACATGCTGGACAGATTTGTGAAGGCAATTTTTTTTTCAGTAAATGAGTTACACAATTGTGCATGCAGAAATATACACCTAAATTGCACACAGACTTAATGTGGCACCATGTGTAAATTCAGAATTGTTAAACATAGCTTGCCTTTTCTTCATGCCAGTATCCATTTTATGTGTGTGCAGCCTCTGTAATTACTTACTCAACTTGCATGTGCACAGTTGAACTTGCATGTGCCAACTCTTTGAAAACCGAGCTCTGTATGTATAGAGCATTTTCTTCCATCCATGTTGTAAAGTACTGTCTAGCACATGTGCAGAAATCTGGATAGCCCATCATCCCGCTTCCACAGAATTTGCCTCTTGCTATTTTCTGTGGTTCAGATCTCAGCTTTGTTAAAGTATGTTTAATCTGCCCTTTATGGCTGCAGAGAGAACCTTGAAAATGTGGACCAAATCTAAACTGATGCCGCAGTGCTTTCCTACACCTACACAAAGTCTAAAACAATAGTGCTGAGAGGTGAATGACCATGTACTTCAGTTGGGGCCTTATGGCCTCCATGATTCTGCAGCTACAGAATTTGTTTTTTTCCAAGATGCCACAAAATTCAGTATTTTTGCCATATTATCATTTTTTCTGGAGTTCTGCCTTGGTCGGACAGCCTTGTGGTTGCTATTTTCTCTTCACCCTTCCCCACAAGGTTGATTTAATAACAGGTGCATGCTGGTTGAACTGTTCTATGGAGCCAGTGCAAGAGTTTGGCTGCTACCCAGGGTGTGTGAGAAGCAATCGTGCAAGCTAAATGGAGAACAGCATAGCAGCCTGGTCTCGAAGAACTGGGGAGATGAGTTAGTGACAACAGCCGCAAGGCTCACTGCCTCCTCTTGCCTCCCCCTTCCACCCCGCAGAGCACATGGAGAAAAAGAGGGACACAGTCCAGGTTATGAAGTCAGGCTTCCTGGAAAGCATAGTGGGGGGAAAGAAACTATGCTTAAAAGTAATTGTACATCAGTGAATATTTTCAGCTATAAGCCATAGTTGTGTGTGTTTATGTAAGAAATGTGAATGTATAGTATTTCATATCAGTAGTCTAAATTAATATTGCCATGGAATTTAGGGAATAGAATATAAAGGTTACTGCTGCAGAATTTGGTCCCATTGTGCCTTTGAGCACCCATGGGACTGTGTGTGTGTGTGCGCGCGCACGCATGCAGGATGGATTGTCAGAACTGCCTGGATGTGTGTTGCCCTCTAGTAGCTGGTCTTTAGAGGACATGGGCTCTACCGCTAATACAACTATTGGAGATTCTCTTTTGTTTCAGTAATAGAAGCATGTGGTCTTGGAGAAAAAGGGTCTGCCTTTTACCTGTGAAGCCGCAGAAAGCGTAATAGGTGATGACTGTGAAATCCTGCATGCACAGATGTACAAGGGATTTACATGGATAACTCTTGTTAGTGTTAACAAGAGTATTATACTTAAACCTCATGTTCTTCCATGGGAAAACAGACCCCTTTGTGTACTGCACTAGCTACCACAATGGAGCTGTACTGAAGATACTGTTAACCCTCGAAGCTCAATTTTCTGGCTTTTATGTGTGGTTTTTAAATACTTACTTTAACAAATGCTTTTATTGTTCAATTACATTGTAGATTGTTTTATATTCTAGCAATTCATTGAGGCATGTATTTGCAGCTGACTTTGATTTTAATTTTTTTCTGGTTTATTCAATAGGGTGGACTAAGTTCCCAGGCTTTTGTTCGTATTCGGATAGAGGACATTAATGATAATCAACCAATTTTCGACCCAGCCAGATATGTGACAAGCATCAGTAGTCATACACACCCAGGAACAGAGATCATCAATGTTGTTGCCACAGACAGGGATTCAGGGATATACGGAGTTGTGATATATGAGCTGGTTCCTGGAGAATTTTCTTCCTTTTTTACAGTGGATTCTTCTTCAGGTACAGTATGCCTGTGTGACACAGAAATTATAACACCATCTTTTTTCACTTTTTAAAAAAATTGATTCCCTTGTTTATAATCAAGTCATAAAATCAAAATGTCTCCTTTCTGGTGTGTGTGTGAGCGAGCGAGCAAATGTTAAGTGGCCTTTGCATCTACTGGAGTAATAGAGCTTTAGAATGTATGTCACATAAAGTGGAATGATAATAAGCAGTTGATAAAACTTCTCTAGCATTTTAAATTGGAAACTAGAGCATTCTGGCCATGCATCAGATATGCACTAATTACTTTCTATGGTACATTAATGCTTAGGACAGTAAAGACTTATCCTGAGTGCTTTTTTACTGAGGACCAGTTAGTCTTCCACCTCACCAACAAGGAGCTTGGTCTTCTAGACTTGTGCTCTGTCCATAACTTCTATCAAATAAGACCCTTCCTGTTAGCCTTTCAAAGTGAGCCACGTCAAATTTTCAAGCATGCTGACAATCTCATGCTACCCTCTAGTTCTAGATCTCTGCTTGACTCCACTGTCAGATTCATGAGTAGTTTTTCCAGCTAGCTACTTCCTGACGTGATCTTCTCCATCTCACTTCTGGCTTGAGGAAAAGCTCTGGAACCAACATCTGCAGGTCCTGAGTTACATTGGGAATGGAAGTCAAGGCAAGAGGGCATTCTTGAAAGGGTCAAAGCAAGTCAGGGTGAACTACTTCTAAGTGTCTTTAATGCACCTTACCTTCACAGAACTCCACTCTTTTATCTCTGTCAAAAGAGCAGTCCCTGATGGGTTTTTTGGTAACCCTTGCAAACTATCCAGTGCCAACTGGATTAAAATCTAAGGCTATAACCAGTGCCCAGAGTATATCAGGTTTTCAGACTGGGATTGTCAATTTTTAGTATTTGGGAACTAAATAAAGTATAATACAGTACTAGGAACATATCCTGATCATCAGTGTTATTTTCTGATAGTCTGCCATTTAAGATTAATTAGCTTTGATGTAGAGGATTATTTCATATGTTTTAATGATTTGTGCACATGTGTTAACTGTTTGGCATGAAAATCATCATAAGGAAATAGTCTGTTCTCTCAAAATAGTGCCTATTTGCATTTTGTGACATAACACCTAAAATATTCTGGCGAGCAGAAGAAACTAATCTTAGGAAGTTGGCCTGCTTATCTTGGCTATTTCGTAATTTGCTGTAACTATGGACCTTAAGTGCCTGTCAAATCAGTCACTCCAGGGCATAACTGATGCCAAAAATATATCGGGCAATCAGTAAACAGGGAGCTGGATCTCCACAATCATTTAACTGATTATTTCAAAAGTGCATCAGTGCCTTTGTCAGGGAGAGCCCCTGTAGATTACTCAAGAAGAATTGGCTTTGCCGTATTTCTTTATTTAAGGGGCTCTTCTCCATTTATTGTGGCCCTTTGGTTGGATTTTGCTAGTGTGGGTGCTTTGTGCAAGATAAATGTCCTACTAAATCATGAAGAATACTCAAGTCATCAGTATCTTGTGGACCTATCATGCTATCTTATCAGAGACCAAATGTATAATGAAGTAGCCTGAGGTCATTATTTCTGGCCCTTCTAAATGAAAAACCATTTGCGGTGAAGACACTATTCAAAACCTTATAGCACTTGGAATCTGATTACATTTAATCAAGTCTCATGGGTAATTCATGATGTCTGACTATGCTTTATTTTAGCCTATTAATAGTAATGCTGATGTGTCCTTTTTGGTAAAGGACACCCTTTTTCGTTTTGCATTCTTTTCATGTCTACCTGCAGCAGTGCATATAATTAATTATTGGCAAGCTGAAATTGTGTCTGGACTGTTGGCTATACCTAAATGACAGTAGCCTTTTTGAATGTAGGTCTACTCCACAGAAGCTCTGTGATCTTTTTAAATTAAGTAGCTATGGAAGCGGATCAATATTGCAAAAAGGAAGCAAATTCTATGGCTTGCTCTGTGACAGCACAGAAGTGAGTTTCTCAAAATCCTTGTTATTGGGGGATTTGCTGAGAACACTGAGAGTCTCTGATGCCCTTTTCTCAAGAGATTGTAAGAGGCCTAATCCAGCTGTCAGTGGGCTGCATTGACCCAGTTTCATGGGGAAAAGGAGACATATACAGCATCAGAAATAGAAATTGTGTAGTGGGAACAGATGGGGTGCCAACTTCTATAATTTGCCCTCTCTCAGGAGCTATTTGAATTCATTTTTCAGCGGGGTCCGATTTTTAGCCTTCACTGTGGACTTTCCAATGAAGCCACTATCTGTGGCTTTTATATAATATAATATAGTGAATTTATGCTGCTTGGTTTGTTTTGATTTTTTGTTTGTTTGGGGTTTTTTTGTTTGTTTGTTTTTTTGCAAAGAAGGGATTAGGGAGGTGACATTTAATGTGATATGGGTGTGGTAATGGAATTTGGGGTAGAGAGTTCATGTAGATTTATTCTCGTAATCCATTTCTTAATTTGTAAATGATAACTATAGTTGGGATCAGGAAAAATAGTAAGTTAGTTAATTGAGTCTTTTTGACTTATTATATTGTCCTTAAGTAGTTTGGTTTCCTTCGATATATACATGGGACAGAGACATGGTATTTTTAGTTGTAGGAAAAAACATTACAAAAATATTTTTTACTAGCTGAGAATTATAGTAACATAACAAAATGCATATACCAGATGAAGCTATTCTCCAGGCCAAATGAGATTTTTATTTTAGTGTCCAGAATATATGTTTGTGTGTTATTGTAGCTCAGCTCAGGGGCAATCTCAAATTGCAGTATTCAGGATTTATAGTACTCTCCAAAACCAAAAACTGTCTTTCCATTTTCTGAGTAAAAAAAAAGAAAACAAAAAAAAGAGAAATGGATAAGGGAATTAACAACAAACTCTGCTTGCTGTATATCACTTACTGCCAACTGTGGTTTTGCTAAACTGTAAGTTTTGTGTAGCAAGCATATTGTGTTCACAGTAAGCGATCTTACAGTCTGTTGCTCATACCGCTTGGTCAGCAACAAGTTGTTTTTTTAAAAAAATTTAAAAAGCCACTTTGATATATCTATATACCTATGTCTAGCTATCTATATATATATTATGAAGTTAGGCCTGATCCAAAGCCTGTTAAAGTCAATGAGGAGACAGCAATTTACTTTGTTGGGCCCTGGTTCAGTTTATTGTATGGCACTTCCAGATTAGTTCAGTGGAAAAAAGAGATTTTCATTAGATGGACAGACACAGATACATATTCCATTACAAGGATTAGTGGAATTTTAAAGACAGGATCCATGGCAGTTATGTGTGTTTTTGTGTTTATTTTTTAGATTTCTTGTGTTTGGAGTATTCTTTCAGAAACTTGTAGATAACATTTATAGTGCTTCTCTGTATGTAGATATTAGGATTAAACATTTTTCATATGGCTGAAGGTAGATTGACTCAAAAGTAAAGCACCTGAAGATTACATATAGCTAGAAAACTCTCTCTACTCACACACAAGTGAACTGGCCTGAATATCTACTTTTAACTCCTTGGTATTCATACACAAGTGAATTGGCCTATGGCGCTGACCTAAACTAGTCTGTCAATGGCACAGAAGTACAATATATTTATAGGCCTGCTTGAACAAGTAATTAAGAGTGATGGGGCTCTAAGATACCTGGCAGTGACAGTAAACCTAGGCAGCAGTAATTCAAACAATGACATTGACAGCTCAATTTGTCATCTTTTGTTATGACCTCAGCTATATTTCTGGGATAGCTGATGGTTCACACTGTTTTTTCTCCGGTTGATTTTTATTTTTCACCCAAAAACAAAGAATCCATCTTTTAATCTTGTAGTAGGATTATCACCTCAGTATTTCCAGGATGGCTCTAGTTTGAGGAGACTATCAAGCCTCTGGAACTAGTAATGTCTTGAAAATTATTTTGGCCCGGTTTGACATCATGATGTTGATGGTGCAGATGTTGCAGAACTTGGTCAGGCTCTGACTCTTCAGGTCTCTGCTTGTTCGTTGACTACAATGAAATGCCTGATCTGGATCATAGGAAGACAGGGTTGTCTCTCTTACCAAGAAAAGTTGGTCAAATAAAAGATATTGCATTACCCATCTTGTCTCTCTAATATTTGGAGACCGATATGATTACAACTACACTACAAATGTGACTAGGATCATGACAGCTGAGTTAAAGCCTGCAGTCAATATTTTTTTCTTTTCTAGTGTTGTAAACAGCAGAGAAGTAGTATTGATTGCTTTGGTTGGAAATTTTTTGTCCAAATTACTTTTCAGTGTAAAATGTTGTATCTGCAAAATTGGCATTTTCCGTAGAAAAGAATTGTGATTTTTATGCAAAAAAAGCAATTCCAATGACAAAATTGAAATGAAATAGCTTATTTTTGGTCAGTTTAACATAAAGTGCTTCTGTCTAAATACATAGGTGTTGTAGTTAAGGTATTTCAGTCTTTGATTCTCCTCTGTGGTTTGGGTTACTTGGTTAGACAATGTCCATCATGATGCACTGTGGTATGATACCCATCTGACTCAGCCATGTGTATCATGTAAGTAACATGGCTCTAGAGCATCATGGGAGATGTAATCCAGCAAAGGAGCCAGATCATAAGAAAGAAAGAAGGAAGGCACGAAGCGCTTGAACTATGACATCTGACGAAGTGGGTTATAGCCCACGAAAGCTTATGCAAAAGAAAATCTGTTAGTCTATAAGGTGCCACAGGACTCTCATTGTTTTTTGAACTATGACTGCAGTTAATTACACCACCACCTTTGGCAAATACCGTTTAATGTCAAACTGACTCAAAAAGAAACATTTAGATGTTTCCAGCCCCCAGAAAAAAATATTTCTATTGGAGAGTATCAGAAGTTTTGTTTCTATCAAATATGTTGAAGTGAAACATTTTGGCATTTTTAATTGAAATTTTTGGTAAAATTTTTTAGTAAAAAACTTGGTATCAACTTTTCATCCGAATTCAGAATGAAAATAAATATAGGACTATCAGAATTTGCTGTGAGACAGAAATTCTTATTTTGCTCAACCCTAATTATTACAGTATTTAATAGGTACCAGATGGTAGACCACATCAAAGTGAAACTGGGGTGTTTTTTTAAAAAAGAAAATAAAGCTTTTTTATGACTGCTAATGATGTTTTCATACTATAATTTATTATAGGAAAGATTAGTTCCCTTAATTTTTAAACTACTCATGGCATTTAAATGGTATGCAATAAAATAAAATTGCTACACACATGAAGGAGTTCACTTGAGTAAAGACAGATTTAAAATTAGAAATGATTTATCTTGGACCATTCTAAAGCCACTTTTTTTTTTACTACAATCCCATCAGTGTCTTTCTTCTATTTTGCATTTTACATAAATAATTGATAGCATATGTAGGATACTGGAAATCAAGGGACTGGGTGTGATAGTGGGATAGCACATTAGGCTTTCCCCTTTGAAGACCTAAGTCTGTGTTAGGTCAAAGAGGAAGAAAGGATGGGTGGCCTTCACCTAGTTGTTAGAGGATGTTTGCCTCCAGCACCAAACTGCCCCAGAATTTAATACAACCGACTTTGATTGGCAGTCTCGGCTCTGGAGAAGACTACGACTGTGAGCAGTAAGGACCAAGGGGATTAGGCCATAGGTACAGACTGGGTTGGTAGTATAGCATGAATAAAATATACGCCTTCTTAGCCCTCATTGCACATGGCTCTATTTCCTTTCATGATCACTAAAATACAATAGAATCAATATAGGGAGAAAAATGACTAAAGCCGTATGCTGGAGATCCAACTGTGTGATGGTAGGGAGATACGTGTATTTGTGATACATTCTACTGCAACACATTGCAAACTGTTTTACAAAATATCTTGTAATTCACTGGATGTCACATCTATAAATTAGAAGATTTCAACAGATGGCAGAATAGACAGTCCCCTACCATATTTTACTGCCACTGCTGTCTGGTCTACAAGAGGCTGCTTACATGGCCTGATAGCAGTAAGAAGAGGAAAAAGCAGATAAAAAACTGCTTGTACAAAAAATCTTTTAAAAATACGTGCACTTAACAAGCTATAAAATGCTGTTACTCAATATACCACTGCCACAGATAATATATAGGCAACTAGAATATAATCTAACTACTATAAAAACAATCTGTAGGTTTTGCTTTCTTCTCTCTTCCAGTCTGGTAGTATTGAACTAATCCTCCCAATCAACGGGTATGGCGATAGATCAAATTTGCATGTAAACTACTGTGCTCCAGAGCCTATTTTACAGACCCAAGAGCCCTGAAGAGCTTTTCCAATTTTTGCCATGTTGTGAGCAGCTGACTGGCACCTTTGAGGGTTCCATGTGTGTTTGTCATCTCTGAAAAAGGAGGGAGCACTATTCCACTGTGACTGAAAACAGCAGGTCACAGAATAAGTAGCCATGGGATAATTCTCCCACTATGTTAGATTGTTATAGATGAGCATAATGGACAATAAAGCAGATCAGTTGGAGGCTCAGAGTGATATCTGGAATGCTGTGCAGTGCCCTCAATGAAAGGAAGGAGCAAAGATTTCTTTTCCCACTCTAATTGGGCTCCTACTTCAGCGTCTGTCTCTGTGCCTAAAAAAGATGCATTTCTTTATATAATACCTTGAACAAAATATCACCTCTGGTAACCATGGCAGTGGAGTTTTCGCCAGGTTCAGAGTTGAGAGCTATTTTAGCATCTGCAAGCCGGGCAGCTCACAAAGCTCCTTGATTGAAAAGGTTGTTGATTAAACAGAAATACTTTTGGAGAAATTCAATAAGTTAAGTGACCAGAGAGCACTCTTTGAATTCTAATGTCTTGCTGACCAGGTGGAATGCTTTGGCAGGCCAGGAGCCACGCATCTTACCTTGAAAGGTTCTGTTGTTGTTTTTGAAAATGTGTATGACTATTTCCTTGCCATGGAACTATCTAGCTAGGGTATGTCTACACTGGAGGCTCTGTTAAGTCGACTTAACAAAGGTCGACTTTAAGTTGACCTTATTAAGTCGACTTAGAGCGTCCACACTGAAAACTCCAGTTGACTGCATGCGTCCACACTAGCAGTTGCTGGGTTGATGGAGGAGTGGCCAGAAACTCTGGGAGGGGGCCAGTGTTCCCTCCAAGCTGATGATGCAGCTGAGCAAGATATTGTACTTATTGAGCGGCAATTTGTGAAGCATCGTACCTCATAGGCAACAGTTTTTTTTGCGCTGGAAGCATCAGCAACCCTAAGTACCTTAAGTCAAAAGAAATGCATAAATGTTGTTTTTTCATTTGAACTTTAATAAAAATGTTAAAATGAAATATTGTAGTTTTATTAATTTACTGTGGGATGGGCGGGAGAGAAGAAAAAGAGCTGTGGCCATCGGACTGGGCTGTGGCTTTCCCCTTCTCCCCAGCCCAATCTCCCTGACCACGGTTTTCCCGAGCCCGATTTCCCCGGCCGCGGCTCTCCCCAGCTCTTTTTCTTCTCTCCAGCCTGACCCATAGTAAATCAATATTAAATTAATTCACCAATTAATTAACAATTTAATTTAATTAGCAAATTAATTAGCAAATTAATATTGGAGGCCAATTAGGTTGACTTAAGGGCTATCCCTCATCTACACTGGCTTAAGTCAACTTAATAAGGTCGATTTAAGCCTTAAGTCAACCTTCAGAGCTGATGTTATTAAGTCGCCTTAAGGAAGCGCTTAAGTCGACTTAATAAGCGCCAATGTGGACACAAGGTTCTTTAGGTCAACTTAACTCTTACAACATGATGCATTACTCTACCTCTCAAAAGAGTAGCTGTTGGTACTGTCAGAGTCGGGCTTCTTCACAAATGTAAAGGTGCAGCACAGGAAAAACAAAGTTATAATCAGTTACATGTTGTTTATTAATTTGTGTTGTTGTAGTGCCTAGGAGGCCCAGTAGCATTCAGTGCCTCATTGTGCTAGGTACTGTACATACATTTAACAAAAAGACAGTCCTTGTCTCAAAGAACTTACAGGCTAATTATACAGCAAGAGACAACAGATGGACAATGAGAGATAGGGAGGATGAGGTTTGCAATATCCAAAATAAATAACCGCCATATATGGAACACAACAAAGTCAGTCAGTCAATGGTGCTTGGCAGTGATGTGGGGGAAGAGCCCAGTGCATGAATCCCAAAGTGACTACAGGTCTACTCTCCAGGTGGAGGGTGGAGCATACTCTGCTTTCTGGCTTGCATGTGAGCCACCGCCTGGGTTCTCTGACTCTTCACGATGTCTACATCCTTGATGCAGCTTCTCCAGACTGAGCAGGATTTTTCCAGTTGTCAGTGGGAATATTGAATTTCTGGAAACCCTGTTTGACTTTGTCACTGTACTGGAGCTTTGGCCTTTCTCTCTGTCATGATTAGTTCTTGAGGTGGCCACAGAGCACAACCTTTGGCAGACCATCTTGAGGCATGTGCTTCATGTGCCCCAGCCAGTGAAGCTGGTGAGTATCTAGCATAGACTGTAAGCCAGTTCTGTCAAGGATCTCGTTGTTAGTGATCTGTTAGTCCCAAGTGACTCGAAGGATTTTTCTGAGACAACAAAGATAGAAACTGTTCAATTTCCACTCCTGCTTGGAGAATGTGACCCAGCTTTTACAGCTGTAAAGGAGGCTGCTGAGGACATAAGCCTGATAAACAGGGCTAACTGATTGTTGTTCCAGACACATGAAATAAATGTGCCAAAGGTGACAGGGGCTTTGCCAATTATCACATCAAGTTCTGTATCCAGGCTAAGTGAGCTGGTTAAAGTTGAGCCAAGATAACAGAAGTGATTCATGTTGTCCATTTAAATGCTAGTGTTTAGTTTTCTTCACTTTTTAAGTACTTATAAAACTTCATGGAAGAGAAAATTTTGATGGACTTCAGAGTGGTTAGTGAATAAGTGTCAGAAACTGAGGCATGGAAGGTCAGGCTTAAAAGATTAAGCACTGTCAGTCATGCCTAATGGTTGGTATCATGGCAGGCAGGCCAGGAACTGGAGCCGATAGTCAGAGCTGGAGCCAGGAGTCCACAGCAGGTTCAGAACAAAGCAAGAGTAGGGATGGGAGCCAGCCTGGAGCAAGGACAGGGTGGAGCAGGACTGGGTTGAGAGTGGAGCAGACGAAGGCCTGTGGAGTTTGTCACCTTTCAGGTAGGGAGACTGCCAAGCCATGAAATGACATTGGGCAGACTTGAGCTGCTGTTTCTTTGGTGAAGCTTCTACACCCTCTCTGGAGACACCCGACCAAATCGTGGCTTGTGAATTTGCTGGAGCTTAGCACAAGAATGATTCACCATCATTCTAGTTAAAGATGTCTCATCCTCACAATAGGCTCAACACCCGAATTCAGAATGCTGACTGAAGGAAGCATAAGCAGATATACAGTTGTATGTTTTAAAGTTCTAGTCCTTTGGTGCCAGATTGTGACTGACCCTTGTCCAGTGAACTGGTGGGTAACCTGATAAAAGTTCAGCCAAATCACTGCTCAAAGAAGTGTAGGAAACGCTCGTCTCAGAGGCATATGACTCCCTAAATGTGTCAGAGAGGAGGCAGAGACCATACTGACTCTCCCTCTGGAGCAGAACTGTTGCATTTCTATGAGTATAGCAGCAGGATTGTTCTAGGAGATAGGAGGAGAAACTCCATATCACACAATACAAATGTGTGCCTGAACGATACAGTATCGACCATGTTCTTGCCTTGTGTGAAAGGTTTACACGTTGGAAATGGTGTACTTTGTACTATTAGAATATTAATGTGTTGTGTGCTGATGAATATTGTCTGGGTCACTAATGTTTGTAACCCCTTGGGAGCTAAAATAATAATGTCATGCTTCAGGAAATACTGTAATTTTGCCTGCTGGCATGGCCATATGTATTATTTAGAGATAGGTATTACCTCCTTTTTTAATCATCCAAGTACTGGCCTGTATGGGATACAGGGTGCCAGAATTGAATGGCATATTCTCTAGCCCTAGTTTCATATTTTTTATTTTGAATGATTATCATAGCAAAAAAGAAAACCAAACCCATTTTGATGAAAATTTTCATAAATTAAGCATCTATTGTGGAAAATGTTATGTGATATTTTCCATATGTGTATTTGCTTTTTCTGGTAGAAAGAAAATGTAATTTTAGCACAAGACTGTCAGGCAGAGAAGGGTCTGTGGCAAATTCTCTTCACAGGGGTGTAGATGTAGGAAAGAAACTATTAACTAGAGATTGGTATATGAAGTATTGCCTGATGCAACAGCAGCAGCCGGATACTCAGACCTTTCAAACTTACAGAGATACAGTCCTGGCAGTGGGTAAAGGGACTCAGTGCCAAGCTTTATAAACCTAATTCTTTCAAACTGGCACTGTCTCTGTTATAGCACATAGAATGTAAACGAAATTGTAATTCCCCCAGACAGCTTTTTTCCTCTGACATTTATTAAACTGGCTCTTTATAAACTGCATTTTGCAATGGGTTGTTATGTTTACTGTCAAGAAGATAGCTTCGGTAAAACATGCATTTTGAATAGAGTAGAAATGATATACCTGGATCCTAAATTTGATTCAAAGAGTAGAAAAGAAGCAAAAATAGGCACTGAGTCAGATGAACTATTAAGTGAGATAAAAGGCCATCCTCCTCTGCAACTGTGCTCTTGATGGACAAAGGCTTCCATCTTCTACCCACTGCCTTCTGTCAAGGAATCTCCTCTTGTTTGCCTATTCTGCACATTTTTTACCATCTAATTTTTTAACTTAGTAACTCGTCTGTCACATCTAAGAGCCAAAGCTGTACTTAAGTCCCACTGCTGATAGGTTAGAACACGTTAAATGTATTCTGAATAGATCATTGAAGATGAGCATTAACCTACATAGTATCTAGTAATGGGTTCAGCTGCGAGATTTGAAGGCGAATTTGGGTAATGAACTATACATACCATTTTTGCCATCTGCCCTCTGTCTGAGTTGGGTGTCAGTTCTTGTCAGTAGATCAATTCAAGTATTCACTAAAGAAATACTGTTTGGGTTAAACCCACCATGACAGTCAATTTCATGTGAAAGATTGCTACTAAACAGTCATTGATTTTATTCCTTTCATGGTTATTTGTTCTAAAATTACTTTTTAGTTCTGTGAGCAATGAGAAAATCTAGCAAGCTAATTGAATACTTAAGTATATTTATAAACACAATAAAATGTCTGATTAGTTAGATTAGCCTAATTTATATCTTTGCTTTTTCAGTGCATGACTAGTAGGAAAAAATAGTTAACTATGATAGTTGAAAGCATAAATGGTAATAATTGTTGGCCACTGACCAGGGAGAGCCATTGAGACTATAGTGTTTCTTCTTTTTTTGCTAGCTTTTTTTTTTTTAAAGCTGTTCATTTTTCAAGAGAAATATTGCTAATTCCTGAAACACGGCAGTTTGCATCTGTAGACAGTGACCAAATGATTCAGGCTGCATAGCCACCTGGGTGAGTAAGGTTCTATTGCTGCCCTGTGCAGCTGCATCAGATTTACCCAGATTGTGACTCTGGTGAGATGGGAAAGGTGGAGGGAAGAGGCTGCACACATGATATTCCCCACCTGATGAGCAAATGGGCAAAGCTCTGATCCTCATTCTCTCCCAGTGCACGAGCCAGCAGAGATGCATGGAGGGAATCAGTGCTTTATGCTGAAAAGTGCTGTAACAAAATATTCTCTCCTGGAACAAGGGGGAACGAATTGCTCCCTGGGCTACTACTGGGTGATGTAGGTTCCACACCATCCCATACTCTTGTCTGACTTTAATGGATCATTCTAGTCTGAGATTATGAATGTGAGTACTTGAAGAGACCATGGAGAATTAGGATGAATGTCCAAAGTAGTCAGCAGGAGAAATATGTAGACATTCACTAACAGATCAGTGTGTTATTGCCATACAGAATGTGCTGTTGCTTGATGGCCCACTTTGAAAATTTATAACCATTCTTATAGTAGATTGTATGTCCAAAACGAATGGGACTCAAAATCAGGATGAGGGCTAAGACCCAACAAATACCTTAAAGAGAATGATTATGTTCTGTTCTCTCTCTCTACATAATTCCACTGAACCAGTGTGGCTATCTGTGGAGTAAAGTGTTGCTCAAGAGATGTAAGAACAGCAGTATCAAGCTCATAATGAATGGCATATAATTGTCACAAGAATGGCCTATCCCCAAGGGCTGGATTCTGCCTATCCCTTATGTGGATTCACATTGTGGGGGAGTGTCGCAGATTGGGTCATCCCTCCCAGCCCCTCAGGTGGGGACAGCCTGAGGCATGCAAGCACGAAGAGGGTTTCCACGACGTTACTACACTACCACCCCTTTAAGTCTGGGCCGTACGGCCTAGTTGCCAGAGAGTCACTATACAAAGGCCCCCGGGTCAGGGCAGTATGGCCTAGCGGCCACAAAGTCAGTACGAAGGCCCCCGGGTCGGGGCGATACGGCCTAGCGGCGGGGCAGAGGGGTGGAGTGGTGCCTGGGTAGGGGGGCTCAGGCCTTCCCACTCCACTGAGCTCCAGCCCCAGGGCCCTATGGGTGCTGGGAGAATGGCACCCAGCCAGCGGTGATCCAGACTGAAACACGCTGGCTCCTGGCCACTCCACCCAGGGCCCCACAACCCAGGCCCCTGGGCTGCTTCCTACCTGGATGGAGAGCAATCTTCCGGCATGGTCTCAATCTGGGCCTCCTCACCTCCGATGGGGCCTGTTAACCGCTCCTCTGGGCAACTCGGAAGTCCCCAAGCCGCAGTCCACATCTTCAGGTTAGCCTCAGGGCGACTGTCACAATAGGGCTGCTCCAGGTAGCTTCTTGCAGAGTTTCCCTCCCCTGCTGCCTGGGGCTGGTAATACTCCTGGGTAGATGCTTCCAGCGCAGAACCTCCCTCCTCCGTGGTCAGCCCAGACTGAGCTGAGTCTCTCCCATTTATACTGGGGCAGCAGTCTGAGCTTGCCCAGCAGGGCTTAAGGGGCGGGGCTCCCGCCACCCACAGGGTTTGCACAGTCTAGCCCCAAACAAGAATCTGTAATATTCCTTATTAATCAGATGAGATTAAGGTTAGAAGGGACCTCATAAAGTCAGTCCAACCTGCTGTTCAAAGAAGGACCAACCCCAATTAAACCAACCCAGCCAGGGCTTTGTCACCTCTAAAGTTGGAGATTCCATCACCTCCCTAGGTAACCTATTCCTGTGCTTCACCACCTCCATGGTGAAAAAGCCTTTCCTAATATTCTAGACCTCCCCCACTGCAACTTGAAGTCATTGTTCCTTGTTCTGTCATCTGCTACCACTGAGAACATCCTCACTGGAACCCCCTTTCAGGTAGCTAAAAGCTGCTATCAAATCCCACCTCATTCTTCTCTTCAGCAGACTAAACAAGCCTAGTTCACTCAGCCTCTCTTCATAAGTAATGAGTTGCAGCCTCCCTAATAGTTTTTGTTGCCTTCCTCTGGACTCTCTCCAATTTATCCACATCCTTTCTGTAGTGCAGATGGGGGGAGGGAACAACACTGGACACAGTACTCCAAATATGTGCCCATATGCTAAAGAGTTATTCTATAGAAATGATATCATGAACATCCATATTTATTTTGTTCCTCTCTCTCAGTTCTTTGACATTTACATGTAGAAATATTACTTCTAGGTGCCAGCCCTCCAGATTCCATCTAGGATATGATAGTCAAGTTGTGCACTTTCTGGGCTGTGTATTCTTAGTAAGAATAGTTTCTACAGTGTGGATTTTTGTCTTCAATTACAATTGTGCAACCCCCTTAAAGAGAATGAGTTTGTATAGGCATAAATGGGGTCACAATTTAGCCTTACAACTGGAACTTACAAGTCTTTTGATCACTTGTGAGCCAAAATAGAATCCACTTCACTGACCTGTATCTATGTTAACTCTGCTGAGCTAAGAAGAGTAAAAGGTAGTAAAATTTATTAAAAGCAGAAGATAAGACTTTCCATAGACACTGGGATCTGATTTGTAAGTAAGAAGGTGCTACATTAAAATGCCTTAAAGTAGAACCACACTTTTTTCTGTGTGGTCCTTGCTGGGAACTTCCATTGCAATAAAACATTTCCTCCAGAGGAGCTGAGCTTTTCTTCTAGGAACTGTTTTTCATCATGGTGTGATATATTCTGTAAAAGAACAACAAAATGTGTTCTCTTTTAAAATATTCTTTTTAACAATGGGAGCCATAAGTTCCAAACAACAAATGCCTATAGTAATAATAATAAGCTGCTGTTTTTTCTCAATGACAGAAAAGAAAGCATGTAGGAAAACATAGAACAGTTTTTTCCCTGTGACCAAGTGGAAAAGGGTTGCAAAGTTTCTTTTGGGGCAGAGCTGGAGACACAAGTTGTTCATGTCACGTAACTTTCTGGAATGACATGAATGGGTCATTAAAGGATTGGCTGAAACTCACCCATATGAATGGTGAATAAAAAAGACAACAGGAAACCCAAGGATTGAACAATTGACCGTTAACAACAGGAAACACTGGTAGACAGAATATGTGAACTCAGCGTGGATCTGCAGGAGGAGCATAATGGATCAAGACGTTCCAGAGGCTCAGATAAGGGTTGACCTCAGAGAGAAACAGGAGCACATCTGAGATTGGACAAAGGGACAGAGAGAGAGAAAGGGAGCCAACATGGTTCCATCAGCAGCGTGATTTAAGGATGCCCTGGCTTGTAGGGATTATATCTTAATCTTTGCTTCTCTGTGCTTCCAGTTTATTGATAACCCTACTCTGTTTTGAAAAGGATGCCTGGTATCACTGTTACTACTTCCAGAGATGCATCAAACCCTAAATATGGCAGAAAGTTACTGAATTGGACCACAGCTCTGTTGGACTTGCTGGCATGGAACAGTGAAAAAGGAGTGCTGGAGCCCTGAAGTTCCATCTTGGAGATGTTGTGGACAGTTGGCCTACTCTTAGGAACAGTGGATCCTCTTAAGGGCCTGGCACACTGACGAGGTTTATCTGTTTAAAAAGCTGGGCATGATAGAGAAGCTGGGAATCCATGTCACACCCATGATTAAGTAAATATCAGTTCTCATTTTACTAAAGCTGTCTAACCTTAGAGTTATCGTCACGCTCTTGTTTAAGGTCCATCCCCGGGATGTTATTCATCGGGGATTGCGTGGGGACCAGGGTTCTTTTGGCCATGGCGGTTATAGCGCCACTCTTGTTCGGTGACTGATTGGAGGCTCTTGATATGAGACAAAGGATCAGAAGGTATGAGCAATAGAGGATTGAGCCAAGCCAGCCGGTGACCCAGACCAGCATCAGGGGGACCGAGTATTGCTCATATGCTGGGAGAAGGGGGAATGCAAGGGGTGCAAAGGAAATTAGCAGGAATAAGAGTAGCATCAAAAGTATCAGGGCAGTTATGAACAAAGGAGGTTTATTTTCATTTACCATGGTTACAAGTTCCTTATTAGAGAAAGCTTTCAAAGGGTTACAGTTAACAGAGTGCGAAAGAGTTACAGTTGACAGTGTGCGATAGCTGTGATACAGTTTCAAAAAGCAGAAGTCTGTGTGTGGTGTCTATGCCTTTCTATGTTCCTCATGCTGTAATGCGGTTTCTTTTATATTTCTTAGGCTGCAGCAAGTCTTAAAGGCAAAGATTACATGTGGGACTTAATGCCCAGGTTAAATGCTAAAGCTACTCTTATTACACTGCTGTTTCCCCTACCTTTAAAGGGGATTGCAGTCTAGCCAACCTGTCCTCCCAGGCTCGGGGTTCTAACCTATGTGTTCCCTAGCCTTATCCCTAGCCAACCTGTCCTCCCAGGCTCGGGGGTCTAAACTGCTTTGGTCCTTGCCCAAGGACCCTGGGTACTAGATACTTCCCGTTACTGCTTCAAAGGTCTGTAGCTACCATGAACCAAAAGTCACCGAGGTCTCTGTGTGCTTGTAACTAGTTACTCACCAAGCTCAACGCCAACGTGTCAGATCTGTCACACCTAGGATCGTGGCCTGACCTTTCTGATCCGCTCCTTCATGCCTGTCCCGTCACCTGCCTGGATCGGGGGTGCTGACGCTTCTGCCCTGGCTACCGTGGTCCCCACTGGCTACCAACCCAAGGGCAAGCCCAGAGATTGGGGCGTCCTGGGACCACGAAGCGTTCCGCTCTCCCCTCTTTGGGGATGCGGGGCTATATTTATAGGGTTTTACTCCCTCTTGCCCCCACTTTTTGGTCTCACACCTTTTTGCAGACGAGCAGCCCTTTTTGCGGATGTTTATCACACCTTTTGCAGACGGGCCCCATGCGACCTAGTTTTCCGAGTTGCGGGCGGCCGATTTCTCGGTACAGAGATGCCGCGTTCCTGGTAAAGCGACAGCCGAGTTCTTGGCATAGATACAAGAGACTTGGTGCTGGGCAAAGAAAACAGAGACCTTTGATAATTGGTTCATGTTTGGGCCTATAGTCATCCTGAACCATCCTTACTATGCCTAGAGCTTTAGCAAATACCCTTAACAAACCCTAATAAATTTTCTACAAGTTAGTGTTCAGTTTTATATCAGCAGAGGGAAAGAGAAAAAACATGTATAACCAAATTTAGGGCTAGAATAAGAACCACCCTTATTCACAGATTCATCCGATCATCTAATCTGACTGCCTATATGACTCATATATGAACTTCATCATGATTGAAGCAGAAAGGCATCCTGTCTTGATATGAACACTTCAGGAAATGGAGAATTCACTACTTTGTTTCCTTGATACATCCTTGTATGTGCTACTCAGATCTTTGGTCCAGAAGGACAGGAATAAGTGAAGACTATACCTATTTACTTCTTGATTTGGAACTGATAAGGAGGGAAGGGGACTAGGGAATGTAATTTGCTGCTGGTATAGATCAGCAGAGGAGAAAATCTGATTCTAAGGCATTTGTCTCATAATGTCCTGTTAGTGCTCATGGAGCACAACAGTTAACTTTTCACCCTTTGCTCAAGGATGTACCTAAGTCACAATTTATTCCTTAGTGAGCTGGAATTTCAACATTTAAAACTTCTCCAGAACCTTTCACTCTTCACTTACCTCTAACAGTATCTAAAATGAAAGATTTTTTAACTATTCAATGGCTTTTTTTCACACAAAAATAAACAGCAGCAGTATATACTGGTCATTCCATGGGTGCTGACAGTGATGATATTAAAAAAAATTAAAATCTATTTTTAGACATTTAACATCCTAGAAAAAAAGATAAAGACTTTTTCTTTCAAACTGTGGGTGCTCAGATTACCTCAAGAAATGCCAAAAGTATGTGAATAATGCTTTGCTGAGCTGTGTCACGAACTGTAAAATGCAGTCATGGTCAAAAGCAGGAAAAAAGTCAAAAGAAAAGACATGGAAATGGCATCTGGTAATGGGTTAGAAACTGAGCAATAGTAGATTCTGAATTGATCTGTATCTTTGATAAATTTTGCTGTGGTTTGTCACACTGGAATAAGTGTTTTCTATTACCAGTAGAAAACATTCTTCCCTAATTCTGAGCACCCTTTAGATGATATTTTAAGTATGTCAGGAGATAATTTTTTATTATTATAATATGCAGGCAGGATAGTTGGAAAGTTCACTAAACATACTTTTGAATATTTATAAGAGTTTAGGTATTTTCCATTTTTCTACTGAAGAATGCATTGTCTCAAATTAGTGATTGTTTGAGTCTCCTTTTCAAGTAAATATGTTGTTAATCCTCCTTAAGTGGTGGGACTTAAATCTAATTTCCACTCTGTTTGATGAAGAGTATCACCAGATGGAGAGAGCTTCCAATATCATTCCTGCTCTATCTGATATTGAACTTCCGATATCATTCTTGCGCTATCTGTCTAATGAGTCAGACAATTATGAAGACAGTGCTTAGCTTAAAAAATCTGATTTATTGAGTTGCCAGAGGTCTTATTGCCATCAGTGGTTTCCACAAAGACACCAAAGATTTGGGCATATTCTTAGTTGAAGTCTATTAATAGAGAGAACTCTGTCCATATTTACTTTGCTACATTGGTTGAATCATTTGACATACTTTATATAGATATGACTACTCTGGCATCTTAACAGGCTTTTCCTTAATACCCATGTTTAACCCATGTTTAATATCAATGAACAATGTCCTCAAAATATCAAAATATCTTAAATTTGACCTCTATCAGTTTGTTCAAAATTGTACTTATTTCAGGACTGACAGGTAGAAATGGGTTTCCTTCTACTATTGGTATATCATTCTTGAAAAAGGAGGACCCATAGTCATGATCAAACATAGCACACTCCTGCTTCCTCTTAAGAATCACAAAGTGACTGGGTGAATGGGAGAGAGAAAAAAATTAAAGTGGAGCTTCTTTTATAGACACTGGAGCAAGTACTGCCAAATCAGCTGTCCGTGCTGCAGAAGTGAGACTCCGTTATTATCCACAGATGTACTAATGTTCACAGTGGAGGAAAAAGAAGAGAGAGATTAAAATTATAAAGAAGAAGGGGGAGAATAAAAGAGACCAGAGGATAATAAAGATAACAAGAATTAAAAGGAGGAAAAGAATTTTAACCAAGTCATTTATCACATAATGTATTGTTATGTTGTTTAAAGATGTCTCCTTACAAAGAATACACATCAACAGAACCAAAAATAGATTTGTAACTTTATGTGTAATACATTGGATATTCACATCTACAGACTTGAGGTGAAATAGACTTTTGATTTTTTCTGAGTTTCATCAGTTGCATTTAACACCACTAAAACCAATAATTAAGGCAATAGATGTTCAGAATTTGATATATAAGAAATGATATATGCATTTAAAATTTATAAATTTAAAGCTATCCATATCAACTGCACTAAAGCATTCTAAAGCATAATTACTGTGCCATTATTCTATGTCTTAGATGGTCAAAAGATATTAGTCTTTTGCCTTAGATATGCAATTTATGATGTAGCAAACATGTCCTGTTGTACTTTCTTGTTCTATTATATATATATATATATATATAGAGAGAGAGAGAGAGAGAGAGAGAGAGAGAGAGAGAGAGAGAGAGTACACTTCTCTGGATCTTTTCAGTATTCACTTCATGTACACTGAAGACCTCTGGATACTTTAAGGGTTAATCAGTTTTTTTGTTGTTGTTGCTTCTTAATTCAGAAATCCTGACTGTACTAGTAATGGACGAGTGGCCAGTACTTAAATGTCTCATGGAACAATTACAAGTATTGATTTTGGAGAATCGCTCTGGTGTTGTACGAACATCTTATAAAAAATTATGTTTAAACATGAATCTTATCATTGAGACTCTTGACTCAAACAAAGTTCTCTTTTAAGTCAAGAGTTTTGACGGTCCAAGGAGGGGGTATGGAACCCAAAACAAGACTATGCCTGTTCTAATGCCTCTTATATTAGAAGCTGGGCTAAAGTTAAAGGTCGTGCCTTTAGTTGCATGTAGACTATATAAGAATGAACAAAAACAATAAAACATCGTATGTGTAATTAAAGACTCAATTAAGCGGTTAGAAGAAAATATATGTAGAGAGATTGATCCCATTCATCTGAGTTAAATGCTGAAAATGCATTTGTTTTGAGGAATCCTGCTACCAAAGACAGGCGCTGTGGACAAGGCACTGCATTCCCCTTTTAAAGAGATGGTAATCATATAAGTTATTTCTTTTGGTTTAAGCAAAACAATAAAGAGGTAACATTTTGCTAATCCAATAGATCTCATAAATTGCTAGTTAAGGATGTCCTTCCATAGAATTATGGTCAGCCAGTGAGTAATTGCTGTAAGTGCTATATCCACTATAGGTCCCACAGGCTTGTGTTTTGTGTCTTTAACTTGTGTTTGAGTGTATTGCTTAGTAAGCTTTGAGACGAGATTGTTGTTGCTAATCTGAAAATGAATTAACTTTCCTGTTAGCGAAGTGTAATTAATCTCTTGCCATTTGTGGTCTCAGCAAACCAGATAACCTGTGTATGACCTCTAATATTTTAATAAGAGGCATTACAATTGTATCAGGACAATTTACTTTTATATTCCAGAGTGACAGCTATGTTATTCTGTATATAGCAAAAACAGCGAAAGTCCTGTGGCACCTTAAAGACTCACAAATTTCTTTAGGCATAAGCTTTTGTAGGCTGCAGTTCACTGAGCTTTGAACAGGGAAGTTTAAAGCCTTGGGACAGATCTTCCAAGTAGTTACTTGGAATACTGTGGAAAATGCATGGAAATACTCTAACAGACTGTATGTCTAATATGCCTTTGGATTCTGATCTGTTGAGATAATGCCAAAGAGACTTTTTTGAAAGCCAACAGATATAACATCACATCCTGATCTATGAACACTGAAAATCACTTGTATGTATATAATTCCTAAACCATTTAATAACCCTTTTTCTATTTATTAATTAATCTTTAATTAGCTCACTAAAGACTGGCTTACAGCATGATATTTGGGTATGATCTGAAATATATATTGACCTGGGAGTAATTGTCTAATCTTTTGTGCCTGGAAAAACCTCACATATGGTGAATTGGGTTTTCAGTAACCATTCACTATATTAGACCAAAACAAACAAGGAATCTTGTGGCACTTTTAAAGACTAAAAAAATTATTTATTGCATGAGCTGTCGTGGGACAAAATCCCGCTTTGTCAGATGTTTGAAGAATGAAGTGGGATTTTCTCCCATGAAAACTCATGCAATAAATACATTTGTTAGTCTTTAAAAGTGCCACAGGACTCCTTGCTTGTTTTGCTGAACTAGACTGACATGGCCACCCCTTTGGAACTTGTCAATATATATTAGACCAGTTTTTCTGGATGGAAACCAATGACTTGAATGCCTAAAGGGGACTGTGTTTGGCTTCTTGTTAACCAGCGTAGTGCTACAGATGTTCTTTGTTACTGATTTGGTGACTCTACTTATCGACTAAATCACCATCTCTCTTGCAGTCTGCCCTCAGTATGGTCTATTCTAGGCACCCAGTAACACTGTTAAAGTTATTTTTCCCTAATTCGTTTTCAGAGTCATTAATGTTGTTATTGGTCAAACTCTGGTCTCCTTGATCCTGCTGTAAGTTCAGAGTTACGTCACTTAAATCACTGAAGTTGTTCTGGATTTACTCCAGTATATCTGAGAGCAGAATTTGGCATAGTTACTTCAAATGCAATTCAATCACTATTTCTGAAATCACGATAAGGGAATATGTAATACTTAGTCTGCCTCCTGCTGTATTTAAGTTCCACCTTACACCCACTTTTTGTGATGTACACTGAGATTATTTTACGTTTTTCTAAAAGTTGATATAGGATTTCATGAAGGCAGTGTCTTTATCCATACTTTTCTATATTTTCAGGAATTATTTACTTGATATCAACTCTCAGTCATTTGGATCTTACCATAGTGTTCTTGACCGTTTCTGCATGTGATGGAGGTGGCCTTACCTCTGGCATTAATGCAGCTATCACAGTAAACATCCTCCAGACCACTTTGGCACCAGCTGTATTTGAGAGGTCACGGTATACCTTTTCTGTTCCTGAAGATGTCCCTGAAGGCAGCCCGGTTGGGACTGTAAAAGCAAGGGAGCCTTTAAGTAAGTTGTCTCCTTAGATTGCAGTCAGACTGGTTACTGCATATTCTAATTGCAGCTGGTACAGAAACGTGCAAATGATCTCTCTTTTTTTTAATTTATGTTATTTTTTCAACGTGTCAAACACACTTGTAGAGTGCTGAACTCAATCACCTTCCTGGGGAAAATAATCAGCCATATCCAGATCAGTTCATAGCCTTGGCTTCAGTGGTCTATGTACTGTCCAACATATGAAACACAAATTGAGTGAGAACACAGAGTAATGTTCCTAATATAATCTGTGGGACCCTCTGGTAGCTTAGTAGTCAGAGCCTTCACTCAGAGCCTCTCACCCCCTTGTAGTCCTCCACAGTAATTACAAGAGTGTTCTTCTAGCTCTTTCCTAGTCCAGGGTCACTCCTTGGGTTGAGGCCTTCTTCTGTGTCCCTGCTTGGTAATCATCAGACCTGGTCACCTAATTCTGGCCAGCTGGGTCAAATGATTTCCTTATGAGCTTCTCTCCAGAACAGGACTAGCTGTTCCCTACCCCTATGCCTTAAAAAGGACAGTTCACCATTACAGTATTACACACACAAGAAGTATGCTTAACTGTACAACTGGATCCATTTTAGAACATAGATTCCCAAACTGTGGTCTTAGGAGCACATTTTGGTGGTCTGTGGTAAGCAAGCAGGTCACTTGGGGTACTGCTTCCACCTCATTTGCAGTTGTGAAATTGCACAAAAAGACAGCTAAAATACATTAAATTCTTTGGCAATATTACTCTTCCTTGTAAGCAACTGATATAGTTGCCTCATGAATATTGTTATACTGCAAGTGGGTGGAGAGGAGGTTAGTGCAGTCATCCACATATAGAGAGGTGTCCATATGGTAGTCTTATGCTAATGTTTGGTCCATGCTATGAAAAAGTTAGCAATTCCTGTATTGAAGCAATTCCTGTATTGAAGGAAATCTAGACGATTTGTCGCCTCAAACAGTGTTTTTCCAAATTAAATGGAGAAATCCTGATGGTCTTATCATGTTTTTCTAAATCAAGTCCATTCTTTATTTTCTTAGAGGAAAAGGCTCAAATCCTGCTACAACCTGCATAGCTACAAAAGACCCTAATTGGGCAGCTCTAGTGTGGCTCTTCTGCAGAACATTGTGGAGGCAGGATTTGGAAATCCCACAAAAGGACTCCAAATACCATGTTGATGATAGAGCTGTACATGTAAGAAACCAGGAGCAAGGGTTTTATATAGATTTGTCAGTACATGAATCCACCTTTCTTTCTCCTTCATGGAGGGACAGTGCACTGGCTATAGGTGGTTCTGTCAGGTTTATAGTAGTACTGATGGAGTGGCTCTGCTAACGTTACATGGCCTGGTAGAAAAGGATGGGAAAGAATATCACACTACAGTGGAATGTTTAATGGTCTTGGGTGTAGCAAAAGTCAATTTAGAGAGAAACTCAGTGAAACTGAAGTATTTTAATGTATTGCTGTGTATTTCAGTTCTGGCTGTTGTGAAACTCAGCTTATAGTGAAACTATCCTGTTAAAATGACATCATTATAGGAGGTTTTCACTGTGTTTTATATAATGAGAAGAATATGAGAAAGCAGTGATATTTTCTCTATAAAGGTTTATCATACTAGGGAGGTGAAAATCAGACATCTTGTAAATGGACAAAATATACGCAGTCAGATGCAGCCTGAATAGTACTCATTTTATTGAAGCGCTCCTGGGACATGAATAAGGAAATATAAAGTGCTCAGGAAAGAGAAACATCTGTAAAAGGGGTTACATTTGTCCAGCTGAGTCTAACAACACTGCAGCATATTCTTCACAGATGTTCTATACTGTATTGTATTAAGCAGATTATCTGTTGCATATTTTTTTACCTAAGTTGTTTTTGTTCCCACTTCTAGATTCTTTAGACGTGATTTCTTACAAAATTTCCTCTGGTGATTCTTATGGAAGGTTCTCCATTGACCCTCAGTTTGGAATCCTTCTCACTAAAAAGCAGCTGGACCACGAGAATCAGTCTCTCATTGTGCTTACTGTCCAGTCACAGTTGGGTGACTCCCCTCTCTACAGTAGCACCCAAGTCAATATATCTGTGATTGATGTCAATGATAATCCTCCAGTATTTCTTGCAGAGTCTGATCAGATAATTATATCACATAGCATGGCACCTGGCACAGCTCTGTACATTGCTCATGCAGAAGATAAAGACAGTGGGCTAAATGGTGTAATCAAATATACTATCGCAAACGGGCAGTCAAATCCATTTAGCATTGATCCAGGCCTTGGGGTGGTATACCTCATCAGGACCCTGTTCACAGATACACAGCGTGAATATGCTCTGCACATAACAGCTGAAGACCATGGAACTCCTCCATTGAGTTCTCTGTTAATGCTGACAGTGATTGTTGAAGAGCAAAAGATGGGCCCCACACTGATATTTGAAAACTTGGTATATCAAGTGGAAGTCAGTGAGTCCTGTTCACTGACTGTCAAGGTTCTGCAAATACAAGCCCACACACAAGTTCCACAGCACACTGTCTCACAGATAGTGTATTCCCTGGAGCCTAGCACAGATTCAGCTACATTTGGAATTGACCCTGTCACCGGCTGGATTTACATCCGGAAGCATCTGAACTATGAATTTACACAGAAGTACAAGTTTAGAGCCTTTGCCAGCAGCCCAGAGGACCGCTCAGGGCAAAATGCAAGTACATCAGTAATTGTTAATGTCCTGGATGAAAATGACAATTCCCCAGTATTCACACATAATGTTTATTTTTTTGAAATTGAGGAAAGTCCAGTTCCCCAAGGTGTGGTTGGCACAGTCACAGCTGTTGACAGAGACTCAGGAAGAAATGGACAGCTTTCCTATTTCCTCTTGTCAGATGGAAATTTTTTCAAAATTAACTCCAATACAGGTAGCATATTATGAGTTGTAGTTTCCCCATTCTTCTTCTTACTATTTTTTAGAAAAGTCATCCTCTAAAAGAATTAATGGAATGTTTAAAGTCCAGGAACTGTCATATCTCTAATGGGAGGGTATATGCACAATTACTGTGCTTAATTCAAAGCTTTAAAAAGTTTGGGATGTAATAATCACTGAAGAATATGCTCAACTCAGTCATGGGTATTCTTTGCTCACTTACTCAGGAGTTTGTGTTTGACCTTAGAAAATTCAGGAATATTAAGTAATAGCTTCATGAAATGGAAAAACTCCTAATTGTATAGTGGTCAAGTTAAGATTGAAAAGAAATTATCAGCAATAAACAAGAAAGAAGGGAATAATAGCATTGCAAAAAGAAAATTGTGTCAGAAAAGTTATGTATTGTAAAATGAATCCCAGAATGTGCTCAGATATACCCATTACCTCTGGTATGTTTTAGCAGCATAGACTAAAATACTGAAAGTCATAAAGAAGGGAAGCCTTTAAAAAAACCACAGGTACTGTGATTACGGTGACTGGCAGGAGATTGCTTTTGCAGCACAGATTTGCAGTCTGGGATTCCCCCACATAAAATGTTCTATGCCCAGGAGTCAGAGGAACTTTTCTAGATTCTCTGGAAATGTGGCATCTCAAAATAAAACTACTGTGTTAAAGCAAAGTCTTGTACAATAAACTTATAAATGTTTAAAGGTAAACAGAGAGAAGGAGACAGCAGAGATCTTAAAAATGTAGTGTCAGAGTGTGGTGAAGATGAGGTTTGTTGGTCATCGGTGAGTCTGTATTAAGCATTTCCTAACCCTGGGAGACAGTGAAGATAAGGCCAGCTGGCCATCAGTTAAAATCGGCAGTTTAGGTTCTCCAGCTGGAATAAATAAAATGAAGAGAAGGCCAGATTGCTCTTTTAAAGCAGCCAGCCTGCACAGATGGCTCTTGTTTCATTGTCTGATGTTGTGGGATTCAGAGTGCAGTGGAGCATAGTACGACCGTTGGGTATGTAAGCAAACTTTGATTAACTAGGTGTTTCTGTGGAATAGAGTTTAGTAAACTGGGATTGTATCAATATAGTTGCCATATCAAATGACTCAACCAATTAGTTTACACTCCATGGTATATTCTATGGATCATATACAGTGTATTAAAATTTGACTAATGCAATACCTCAGTGCCTTTCTCCTTCATTTCCTTTGTCCAACAGGTGAAATTATAAACTGGTTTGCCTTAGATCACGAGCAGCAAACTCACCACCAATTGATCATCCTAGTAACTGACAATGGTGCCCCACGACTTAATGCTACAACAACGGCATATATCTTAATTGCTGACCTCAATGATAACCAGCCTTACTTCCCTCAGGTTCCACCTGGTAAAGAAGTAACAGTCAAGGTTTGTAATAGCTGTTCAAATAAGGTTCTTCTCTAGTCAATCAATAGGATTTGTTTTGAGCACCATCTTGTGGCAAAGAGCTTGAATTGTAAATGAGACTTCCAAAATTCAGTTCACACACCACAGAGTGTTTGTGTTTAATGAAATACACATGGACATTATTAAATCAAGTATATTCTCTCAGTAAGAAATGTCTTTTATTCTGTGTGAAAGTTCCATTGTGTGTTTCTCCCTTGCATGAGTGAATTGAACAACGTACTCAGATTCAGTTAACAGCCTGGCATTTTAATTTCAGTATCAAATAAATAATTTGTTAAAGAAAATTACTTCTTATATGTTTGTTGATTTTGTTATAGTATTTTAACAAAGTAAGACAAAAATTGGGTAAGGCATTCAGGATTTGGCCTCAGGTATGAGATAGGCAGTGTAAATGTATGAGCAGTTGGACTTAAACCGTTTCAGGACTATTAGGAGATGAAGTTGAAGATAAACAGGTGTTGTATTTAAGTTTGCATCTGATATTTTAATGATTTTGTAGAGAAAAGACATGCAAGCATATTAACTTCATTGGAGATTTGTTAAAATTGTACTAATTTAGCAGTCTCTCTGAAATGTAACTTATTTGGACTGACTGTAGCCATTCCTAGTATGGAAAGTGCCACTAATATATATGCACTAAAAGTAACTGTTTTGTGGTGTCTGAATTCAGTTGACTCACTGATAATTCTTTTTAAATGTGTAAAATGCATTTGTAAACACATTGTTTGGCAGGTTTTGGAAGGGCAGCCAGAAGGTAGACTTGTCACCACTATGTTTGCAAAGGACCTTGATGTTGGAAACAGTGGTGTAGTGGTTTATTCAATATCATCAGGTAAGATTTTATCATTGTTGTGCCCAATAGAAATTGTATTAAAAGAACGATAGAGCTAAAAGAACCAATGAACATACAGAGTCTGATTCCTGTTTGCACTAAGGCTAGATCACACAGCTCTGGCAGTGTGAAAGAGCTTTGAAGTGAGAGTAGATTATGGTTACAAGCACTATAAACTCCCTTTACATTACCATACCTCACTGTCAGTAGTAATATCAAGGTGCCATATGACAAATAAGTCATTAAAAAAAAAAGTGAGGAGGCGTGAGCAGGTAGCTTCCTTCCCATTACCCTCTGGCTCTTCTTTACAGGGGCTTCATTGCTCCTATTGCAAGTCACAGAATCTTCAATTAAAAGTAAGAGCTCACCCAAGATTGGGACCATAATTATCCAATAGCATATGCAGTACTGAGTTTTGGTTGTTGTGAGCAACTGTTTAACATTTCAGTGGAAAAATGATCTTCCCTTTTTCATGATCAACTGAATATCTTTCCGTTATGAACAGTTCACAACAATCTGAGACAGGGATCAAAAGATGATCTGAGCAAACAATGAGGCTTGTGGGGGTTTTTTGTTAAAATTTTACTTTTTATTTGCCAGTATATTTGCCTGATACTGTTTGGCAACATAAAAACACCCCCACCCACATAACTCTTACACACAGGAAGTAGGATATGCCTTAGGACCTAATTCTGTTTCCACTGACATCGGTAACAAAATTCTCCTAGATTTCAGCTGGAGAAAGATTGAGCCATTAATACTGATCAGAAATACAGATGTGTTCTTGTCTGTGTCATACATAATATAAGCAAATTCCAAAGGGGTAGCCGTGTTAGTCTATTGTAGAAAGACAACAGAGTCTTGTGGCACTTTTAAAGACTAACAGATTTATTAATCGCATGAGCTTTCGATTTTCTCCCACGAAAGCTCATGCGATTAATAAATCTGTTAGTCTTTAAAAGTGCCACAAGACTCTGTTGTCATAATATAAGCAGAGACCTTCTAAACAAAGAAAAATATGGCAGTTTCCTTGGCTATACCACATTTGTTCTAGAGTGCAAAACGTGTTAAGAATAAAACTTTATTTCTGAAAAACTGTTAATTATTTCACATCAGAATGCCATAACATTTTTTTATACTCTGCTTTGTTTCACAGGATTTATGGAGTCAATATCTTCCATGCTTAATGTTTTAAATATGCAACAATTGACACATAAAATATACCATTTGATTGGAAACAGACTATGCAGGAAAACAGCTCTGATGTTTCCATCTGAGTTCTATAGTTTCTCATCTACCTCTCTGGAGTTTCTCATTAATTCATCTTTGCCTTAGCTACAGCTCATGTATGCCTCAGTCAATTTATACTTGTCATGATTATTTGTCACTGAGGCGTAAAGAACCAAAACTGAAGTACCATTAAACTAAATTAACTCTCACTCTTAACAGAAAGGAAGGCAGTAATCCCTTCATGGCAAGGCTGAGATCATTATTATGGGGTATATTCCTTTGTATCTTCATGCACTACATTTGCCTTCTTTAGGAAGAAAACACCCTAACCTCCATAAAGGTCGGGGGTTAACTCTGTTCTTTCCCATCACCAGACACTTTTGAAAATTAAATGTTTACAGCTGGACTGAAAGTGCTGCAGTTGTAATGTATTTGTGTAATAAGAGTCAACCGTTATTATTAGTCTGAAGGTCTATTTTTATTGCAGCTATTTCTCTGAAATAATACCTTTATTTGGTACTCTGAAAAAATTACAAGGTGTTAAGAACCCAGGTTCACTACTAAAAATATGAATCCAGATCATCACTTCCGGGGGAGAGGACCAAAAAGGACTGAAAAATCCTGTATGTTGAATTATAAAGAGTGGTCAAGAAATTGTCCCTTGTAGTGAATAAGTAGCTAGGGAGCTGCAGCGCAGGTGTCTGTCCCACCCCGATGGACCAAGTCTTTCATAATAAAGGGCAGTCTGCATAAATGGCTGCCCTTTACATAGCTATGTAGCCACACCTTTCCGGTTTCCTCCATTGACTACATAGTAAAAACCATGGAGAGAACTCATTGTGAGTGAAAATTACTAAAATGGTTACTACCCCAAAATTTAACTATGCTTTTCACATGTTACTGCTACAAATGCCAAATATGTTCTGCTCCAGATTAAAAATCTTAGTTGCTCAAATAAACAAACTCAAATCCAAAACCCCTCAATGGTGAAACTAGATGTTTTGTCAATGAACAAATTTAGAGATATCTGACCTTCCCTGATGATAATTTTTATTGCTTGGCTAATGGCATTTCATATCTAGATTCTATATTTCACTGTGAAATATGGCTTAATATTTTTTTTTAAATCTAGTGTTGAGATATGTTCAAAATATCAGTGTCTGCTCTGCAGCTTTTGAATTCCACAGAGGTGCTAATCACTGAGTAATTTTTAATGTTCCTAAAACCGATAAAGAAATTCCCAGTTAAAAAAAATTTTGTAAATGAGCTCCAGACCAACAAATTTCTTCGGGCATAAGCTTTCATGGGCTCCAAGTCCTGAGGGTTATGCCCCAGGAAATGTGTTAGTCTTTAGGGTGCCACAGGACTCTCATGGTTTTTTTTAAATGAGTCAGTTATAAATATACACCATTATTTAAGGAAGGAAGACCTTAAGGGATCATTCTGGTTTACTAAAAAGACACAAATGTTAGCTTTGAAAGTAAATGCTTTACTTTAAAACAAAAAATAAATCAAAACAAAACAGCGTCAAACATTACAATCCGCTGATGTGCATGAGTGTCCAGTCACGGTTTTGTTTCTATATCATCACTCATGGAATATCTGATGGTCTGCACACAATCATATCCTCAAAAAAACCTACATCTTTATCAGGGCCAGATTAATAAAGGGGCTTTAGGAGCTGCAACCTCAAGCCCTAAGCTGCTTCCATGAGCCCAGCAAAAATATATCAGGTGCTCGCCAACCCGAGTGCCAGTCACATATGGGGCAGGCTGGACCCCAACACTGCCCCGCACCCCATAGCTGGTCAGTCTGTAGGTCCCAGGCCTCCTAGCACCAGCCAGGCCAATACCCCTCGGTGCCAATCCCACGGCTGACTGGTCTACGGACCCACTGGGCCCTCACAGTGCCAAGCACCGGCCCGCCTCTGTGGCAGGCTGGTTTGCAGGCCCCGGCAGCCCCCCGCCCAAGTGCTGGCCTACCCTGCGCAGCTGGGGCGATCTGCCATCCCAGGCCGCAGAGCTTCAAGCACTGCCACCCCCCAAGCCTTGGGCTTCCGCACTGGGGAGTGGGGGGCCACAAGAATGGGCAGCCCCAGGCCCTCAGGAGCCTTGATCTGTCCCAAGAGTGGGCAGGGTCAGGAGCGTGGGCCTGCCTGCCCCACACAGCCGGGGCAGCGGGGTGGCTGCGGCCGCGGCGGGCTTCCGGGCTCCCACCCGGGATTAGCCCGGCCCCAGCCTCCCAGCACGGGGCCGGGGATCAGCCTCTGGGGCTGGAGTCTTCTCCGCCCCACTGGCAGCTTCCCAGGGCCGCGGTAGGGTCCTCCCCCGCCAGCGGCCTTGGCTTCTTTCTTTCTTTCTTTCTTTCTTTCTTTCTTTCTTTCTTTCTTTCTTTCTTTGCCTGCCTTCTTTTTTCTTTCTTCCTCCCTCTCTTTCTCTTCCTTCTTTCTCTTTTCCTTATTTGTCTTCCTTTTTCTTTCCTTTTTTTCTTTCTCTTCTTTCCTTCCTCTTTCTTCTCTTCTTTCCTTTTTCTTTCTTTCTTTCCTCTTCCTTCCTTCCTCCTTCTTTCTCTTCCTGTTTCCTCTTCTTTCCTTCTTTCTCTCTTTCTTTGCTACCTTCCTTCCTTTCTCTTTCTTCTCTTCTTTCCTTCCTCTCTTTCCTTCTTTCTCTCTTTCTTTGCTTCCTTCCTTTCTCTTCCTTCTCTCCTTTCTCTTCCTTCTTTTTTCTTTCTTTCTCTCCCTTTCTCTTCCTTCCTTTTTCTTTCCTTCTTTCTCTCCTTTGCCTGCCTTCTTTTTTCTTTCTTCCTCTCTCTTCCTTTCTCTTTTTCCCTTCTTTGTCTTCCTTTTTCTTTTCTTCTTTCTTTCTCTTCTTTCCTTTCTCTTTCTTCTTTCTCTTCCTTCTTTCCTCTTCTTTCCTTCTCTCTTTCTTTTTCTCTTCCTTCCTTTTTCTCTCTCTCTCTTCCTTCCTTCTCTCTTTTCCTTCCTTCCTTCCTTCCTTCCTTTCTTCCTTCCTTCCTTTTTTAAAAAAAACTTTTAAAAAATTAATTTTAAATAAAAACCTTTCTAAAAATTAAATTTCAATTCAAAATTCATTCAAATTCAATTAAACACAATTAATTAATTCTATTTACAATTACTTTAACTTCAATTAATGCCTATAATTTCTGTCATGTGAGTTTACACAAAAATTTTATTCAGAAAAAGTTTTGCACACGGCTTGAAAATTTTGCACACAAGCCGCCAAACCTTAGAGGGAACATTGATAGGGTCCCCAGGAGTCTTGATCTTTATAGCACCAGTAAGCCTGAAAACTGTTCTGTCTGGGCTATTTTACTTTTGTTAATTATACTATAGCATTTCCAATACATGCACCTTTCTTTACATTGCTTAATAAAATACTCCTGTCATCTTTAAGACCACACAGTAGCACTGGAAAAATACAGCCTTTTACAAATCTGTCATAAGCGATTCTGATCAGAACAATTCCACTAAAGCATTCAGAATTTGCAATTTATCAGTGTTCTCTTACTGTGAGATATAGAATAGGTACGTGGTTACCATAACTAAAGGCATTTACATACCAGAGATATGCAGAGTGTCATACTTGCCATAGACAAGTAAAAACATCAAACTTACTCTCTAGGGCAGCAGTTCCCAAACTGTGGGTTGTGACCCCAAGTGGAGTCACTTCATCAGCAGATGGGGTCATGGCTATCTCGAGCATGCAGATGATGCCATTTTTCAAAATGATCTTCTGCACGCAGCATGACCTCACACACACACCATATGTATGAGGTCAGGTCTCACAGCAGAGGTTATTTCCTTCTACAAAGTGACGCCTTCCACGCAATATGATGTCACACTCACCACATGTGCGTGAAGTCATGCAGTCCAAAGGACACCATTTGTAGTCTCCTTGTAGTGTGACCTTGTATGTACAGTGCACGTGAGGTCACACTGCAGTGGAGGACACCATTTTTAAACAGCAACTTCCATGCTGTCTGGGGTAGTGGGAAAGACATCTGAAAATTGGGTCATGCAGAGAAAATTTTTGGGAGCTGCTGCTCTAGTGGAAGGTGCAGCTCAGACCATAGTAGAGATGGGATTTACAAACTTCATGGATCCTGCACAGAGACTGTCCTGTTTGTCCAGTGTACAAGGTAGGACAGACAGGACGGTCTCTGTGCAAAAGAATAAATGGACACATATCTGATATCAGAAATAACATTCAGAAACCAGTAGGGGAACACTTTAGTGTCCCTGCTCATTCCATTGTTGATATGTTAATAGCCGTACTTAGGCAAATGGATTGCAAATGAAAGCTTCCTCTGTAGCATTGGGCACAGCTCACTTGCCAGTTGATTCGCTGTATTTTAGTCTTTAAATCATGATTTGATTACTTTAATAACTCAGTCATAGGTTAGAGGTTCATTACAGGAGTGGGTGGGTGAGGTTCTGTGGCCTGTATTGTGTGGGAGGTCAGACTAGATGATCATATTGGTCCCTTCTGACTTTGGAGTCTATGGCTATATCTACACTTGCAAGTTAGTTCAAATTAAGGAAGCTTAATTTGAACTAACTTAAGCTTTGGCCACATTAGGCTTTCATTAGTTCGAATTAAGGGCTTCCTTAATTCGAACTAATAAATTCAATTGCTTAGTTCGAACTAACCCTTAATTCGAAATAGTTAGTTCCAATTAAGTCAATGTGGCCATATTAGTTTGAACTAACTGCTTAGTTCGAACTAATCGGCAGATTGACCTCCATGCAACTGACTAATTCAAACTAAGCAAGTGTCCTGCATGCACATGGCTAGTTTGAACTAGCATTCTATTGGGGCCATGCTAATTTGAATTAAGTTAATTCAAACTAACTAAAATTAGTTTGAATTAGTTAGTTCGAATTAACTAATTCGAACTAGCTTTTGTAAGTGTAGACATAGCCTATGAGTCTATGAACTGCAGAATTAGAATTCCTATGAAGAGTTGACACCATTGCCTTAGGGTTAAATAGGGATTTGGGGTTTTTTCTGATTAAAACAGATGATTTTGCCTTCCTTTTAACTCACTTCCCTCTATATGCTGTTCTTCACTGTTAGAATCTAAACAATTGCTTTGATTTGCTGTAACAGTCTGACCTGATCCTATGACTTACACTTCCTTGAATTTATTTTCCTCCCATTCTGTAAGTTCTCTATCTTCAAGTATCTGACGAAGTGGGATTTTCTCCCATGAAAGCTCATGCGATAAATAAATTTTTAGCCTTTAAATGTTCCACCAGACTCCTTGTTTCTTTTGCTGAACTTGACTGACATGGCTACCGCTTTGGAACTTATTTGCTGAGCACACTCTCCCTGCACCCCTGCAGGAATTTTACAAGACAGAGTGCTTCACAGAGAGCATACACCTGTGCATCCACCTCTAATGCAGTTGTGTCTATAAAAGCCACATTCTTAAATTGGATTCATGTTACTTCTGTTTAATTTAGGTGCTTTGAATTTTATATAGCTGTATGAAATTTGCATGTGGAATTAGTGCAGTGGTGCATATTAACATTAGATAAACATTAACAATAACTTTGTGTGAGTTTAATTGTTTGTAGTGTGTGTTGTGCAGAAATATTTACATTCATAGAATCATAGAATCTTAACGTTGGAAAGGACCTCATGAAGTCGTCTTGTCCAACCCCCTGCTAAAAGCAGGACCACTCCCACTAAATCATCCTAGCAAGGATTTTATTTAACTGGGCCGTAAATGTTTCCAAAGATGGAGATTCCACCACCTCCCTAGGTAATCCATTCCAATGCTTCACCACCTTCCTAGTGAGAAAGCTTTTCCTAATATCGAACCTCGACCTCCCCAGCTGTAATTTGAAACCATCGTTCCTTGTTCCGCTCTCTGTTACTACTGAGAACAGCCTAGCTCCCTCCTCTTTGGAGCATCCCTTCAAGTAGTTGAAGGTTGCTATCAAATCCCCCCTCGGTCTTCTCTTCTGCAGACTAAATAAGCCTAGTTCCTTCAGGCTCATAAGTTATGTGCCCCAGCCCCCTAATCATTTTTGTTGCCCTTTGCTGGACTCCTTCTAATTTGTCCACATCCTTTCTGTAGTGGGGAGCCCAAAACTGGACACAGTATTCCAAATGCCAGTGCCGAATAGAGGGGAATAATCACATCCCTCAGTCTTGCTGGCAACACTCCTACTGATGCAGCCCAATATGCCTTTGGCCTTTTTGGCAACACGAGCACACTGTTGACTCATCTCCAGCTTCCCGTCCACCATAACCCCAGGTCCTTTCCTACAGTGCTGCTACCTAGCCTATTGGTCCCCAGCCTGTATCAGTGCATGGGATTTTCTGTCCTAAGTGCAGGACTTGGCACTTATCCTTGTTGAACCTCATGAGATTTCTTTTGGTTCAATGCTCCAATTTCTCTAGGTCTCCCTGAATCCTATCCCTGCCCTCCAACGTGTCTACCATTCCCCCCAGCTTGGTATCATCTGCGAATTTTCTGAGCATGCAATCTATCCCATCATCCATATCATTAATGAAGATGTTGAACAGAATTGGCCCCAGGACCAACCCCCTGGGCAGGTCCGTCCCTAGAGGGGAGCGGGGCCCGGGGTCCAGGGCCAATCGGCCAAGGCGGGCCCCCCCCCATGCTGGTGGGGACTGTGGCAGGCTGGCCCACTCCACCCCCCATGAACCCCGGTTGACCCCCGGGGAGCCAGCCCCGGAAGCCAAGGCCGGGAGCCGCGGCCACGGAGGGCGGGGAGCTGGAGCCGCGGTCCTGGGCTGGGAAGCTGAGGCCGCCCCTGGCCCCGGCTTCCGCCGCCCCAGCCGCAGCTGGGACACCAGGCTGCCATAGCTGGTGCCCCAACTGGGGAACCGAGGCCCCCCGCCAGCAGCCGACCCCGGTCGAGGCCACGGCCAGGGATCCCTCCTGGCCGCATGTGGCCCTAGCCAGGGGTGTTGGGCAGGCTGCCCCTCCCTTAGGCCTGTGCGCTCCGCCCTGAGGGCAGGGAGGAGGGCCGGCCCAGGAGCCAGGGGCCAGGGGCCAGGGGAAGCGCTCCTTTGGCACAAGGCAGTGGGGAACAGGGGGAAGCGTGGCTGTTGGGGGGCCCACATAACTGCGGGGCCTGGGCCATCACCCCGTTCGCCCCCCCCCCCCCCAGGACGGCCCTGCCCCTGGGGCACTCCAGTCGTTACTGGTTGCCAGCTAGATATTGAGCCATTGATTCCTACCTGCTGAGCCTGATGATCTAGCCAGTTTTCTGTCCACCTTATGGTCCATTCATCCAACCCATACTTCCTTAACTTGCTGACAAGAATGCGGTGGGAAACTGTATCAAAAGCTTTGCTAAAGTCAAAGTACATCACGTTGACAGCCATTACCGCATCCACAAATCCAGTCATCTCATCATAGAAGGCAATCAGGTTGGTCAGGCATGATTTCCCTTGGTGAATCCATTCTGACTGTTCCTGATCACTCTGTTTTCCTCCAAGTATTTCAGAATGGATTCTTTGAGGACCTGCTCCATGATTTTTCCAGGGGTTGAGGTGAGGCTGATTGGTCTGTAGTTCCCCGGATCCTCCTTTTTCCCTTTCTTGAAGAAAGATACTATATTTTCCTTTTTCCAAGCATTCAGGACCTCCCCTGTTCACCGTGAGATTTTCAAAGATAATGGCCAGCAGCTCTGCAATCACATCAGCCAACTCCCTCAGCACCCTCAGATGCAGTTCATCCGGCCTCATAGACTTGTGCACATCCAATTTCTCTAAGTAATCCCTAACCTGACCTTCCATCAGCGAGGGCAGTGTAGTAGCCTGGGAGCTGACCCTGCCTGTGAAGACTGGGGTAAAAAAAGCATTGACTACTTCAGCCTTTTCCGCATCATCCATCACGAGGATACCTGCCCCATTCGGTAAGGGACCTACACCATCCCTGATCCTCTTCTTGTTACTGACATACTTGTAGAACTCCTTCTTGTTCCTTAACATCCCTTGCTAGCTGCAAATCTAATTGCCTTTTGGCCTTTCTGATTTTATCCCTGCAGGCCTGAGCAGTATCTTTATACACTTGCCTAATCATCTGTCCAAGCTTCCACTTCTTGTAAGCTTCCCTTTTATGTTTCAGCTCCCCGCAGAGTTCTCTGCTAAGCCACGTTGGGCCCCTTCCATATTTGCTGTTCTTTCTGCACATTGTGTGTATATATATGTTTTTATACAGAGGTAAGCCTTAAAAAGTCTGTTTTAGATAACGTATCTTCAGTGTTCTCTATTCCTTATATTAATGGGTTCCTGAAATGATACCAAAACTATGTTAAAGAAACCAAAAGTGTAAAATTCTAGAGGATGACTTAGGTGCATATTTTTATGCTTTGTTATCCTGATTTCTATAATTTATTTAAATCAATATTTTTATCTAGGCAATAAAATTCAGCTAATTGGAAATCACCTTCATAAAGCTGAAAATGTTTGACTTCAAGTTGTGCAGTGAAGAGAAGTTCTGTTTAGTGAAGAATTTTGAGATTTCAAAATTTGGCTTCATTCCAAATCTTAAGTGAAACTTAAAATTTCAACTTGCAGTGAAACTTTAAAATTTCAAAATTCTCTGACAGAAAATTCCTCCCAATTTTTGGATTAATCATGACATTTTTATTTACAAAATTAAAACTTTTCAAAACTTGTTAATAGTATATTATATTACAATATATAATACTAAATAAAAAAATAATTTTAATATCAGGATTTTTTCTAAAACAAAATTTTGGCAAAATTGACACAGTTTCACAAAGCATTTTAATTTCAATGGAAGTGCATTTTGTGGTGGAAAATGGTCCCATCTAAGTTTTTCCAATCGGTTCTAGTTTTATTCTACTTTATTCATAAAAGTTGCTTTTGACTGGTTGCTTATTTTTCCTTCTCTTATCAAATAAGGCAGGTTATCTAGTTTTATTGACTGACACCAATCTCATATGATACTTCATACTCTTCACATCTAGTATTACTTGAAAGAGAAAATAAACAGGGTCCGATTCTGAGAGCTGTTCAGCATCTTCACTACCATTGAAGTCAGTGAGAATCCTTGTAGGAGCTCACTCATTTTGGAACTAATATACTAGGCGGGGTGTTGTTTTTTCTTTTTTAATTTAAGCTTCATTTTCATAGAACATAAAGGTTATTGTATTTGTGCACATTTATTTATTTATAGTTTCTGTTCTTTTTAATTTTCATTGTCAATTACTTTAAAATACATCATTTCTAGCAAATGTTATAAACATATGCTTATAGTTCTTTTTTTTTGAGTCAGTTTTTTCTGTCTCCTTTAATTTTCTCTTCCCCAGGGATTTTCTGACATAAAATGTTATTTGGAATAATGGAGAATAGCTATGCATGCTGTGACACATGCTATTTAAGCCTTAAACACAGCCTTATCAAGGGCTATATATGAAAACAATTGTATAACAACTTTAATATTCTGAAAATCAAGTGAAAAAGTGCAGAATACAATATTGTTCCATTAGGTATATTTGCCTGTTCCCCTTGTGTCCCTTTGGCTGGCAATTTCCCAGGCATGTGGCATAATAAAAAGCAAGAATCAAACCAAAAGGGGATTAAGTGAGCTATTAGAAATGTATATTCACTCTAAAATAACCTTGAAGAATAATGAAAAAAATCTTTCATGTTGATAGTCAAAGCATGTTTTCACAATAGTCTTCGGAACTGCATGTTCAGTGTATCCAGAAACAAATATTTTGCAGACACGTAAGATAATTGCGTGCAAAAATGGTCATTTGTGTGTGCAGCTATCTCATTTGCATAGGCAGATTTGGGGGGAGAATGATCTCATGTTCAGTTAGGTTCTCTGTGGAAATGTAGCTTTTTATGCAAATTTTGTGTATTACATCTATGTTTTAAGTTGTTTGAAGACAGTTGCTTATTAGAATGTGTTCACTGCAGCTATATGCCATAGATTCTTGGCCAGACGAAAAGGGGGTGTTGACCCTTTAAGGGTTCCCTGTGTACCTAGGAGTAGAGGGGGAGAAAGTGTTATACTGAGTTGCAGCAAATAGGAGCAGGCAGCAGGCAGCCCAGGGAGTTGGGAGGATGGAAGAGGAGGCACTGCCCTTCCAGCTGATTAAAAGAAGGTGGTTTATTTATGTCCCATGCAGCCCCACTGGAAACTCTCTTTCATCTGAATCAGGCTGAATCATCCACCCTTCCACCTGTGACATTTGAAAAAGGCCTGGGTTTCTTCATGGTGTGCTGTGAGCATTATGCTAATCACCCCTTTTTACTTCGGAGCTAGAAAGGAATTTTTCTCACTGCAGATTGGCTGAGTAGGGATGGAGGAGGGATTTGCCTTACCTACATGGGATTTGGAAGTCAGTGAGTTAGGCACTGATGTTGCAATTTAGTGCCTAAAACATGTGCCAGATTTCCAAAGCAAATCCTCATTTATGGAAGGGATATGGTTATTGGATGAAATAGACTGGAAAAGGATTTAAAGGAAAGTTTCTGTTAAGGGGGCTGAAGAAGTGGGAGTTGCGACTCCAGTTTCTGGAACACCAGAGATCTGACCCGCTATCTTTTATAGCCCCCTTACCTCTCATGTGAGTGGAGGATAGCTGGGACCAGATTAGGATTATGTGGAAATAATTAAGGAAATGATATTGACATGCACTGTGCGGTGTATTCAGATAGTCCCAGATATTTTAAGTGAATAAAGTTGCTTTCTTGCTGGATGATAGTAGCTATTATGCTATGCAGTTATACTTGACACACAAGCACACCTTATTAAGAGTGCATGTGGTAATATAGTACATGCACAATATTTTAAGGGGAAAATTGTTATAACAAATCAATTAGAATTTTCTAATTTCTTATAATGTATTTTAAGTAATATTTTGCACATTCTGGTAAAATTTGGGAGGAAATCTGATTTCCTTCTAGGAATTTCATAATTTCAGATGGGAGAGAGAAGGCATAAATAGCTATATGTGGTGTAGCAATATTCTTATTAGTTCATATTTCCTGGCCAGTCTAGAATAAATACTAATATGATGTGGTAATTTAAATGAGAATGTACCAGTTATTGACCATGTGGCTTCTTGTATGAAATGTGAAAGAGTAACTACCTTACAATACATGCAAAGTATATTTTTCCTATTCAAAACAAATACAGGGCTAGATCATCATGTTTATAGTGCCCTATGTGTAGATCAGACTTTGAGAGTCACAGTTCTGTTCCTGCTTCCTCCTTGCTTCATTTGCAAAGTATACCTGTCACAGTTTACTTCCCTCTCCATGATAGTTCAGCTACTAAGGCTCCATCCACTCTGCTCTCTGCTTATCCACTCCCTGTCCACTTTCCTCCTCCTTGTGTAAGTAGAGAGCTAATCTACCCTTAGTGCACAGACCAGAATTGTTGGTAGGTTGGCCATGGAATTAAGCGGGTGCCTTATAGCTCATAATCTGTCAGCATTGGCATTTTGTGATGTAGCCTATAGTTAGCAGATCATATTACGATACTGTAATTTGAGTTTGATCCTCAGTGGTGTAGAGTTCTTATAACTGACATAAAAGTAAATGGGACTTTCAGATTCTTACCTCAGGGTTGTGCTTGATATTGTTAATTACAAAGCACAGTAATATATGACCATGGAAGGTATGCATTTGGGAAACTGATATTGTATTTTCAGCATTTATTTTTATAGTAATTTATTTATTTATTTATTTATTTATTTATTTGCGCTATAGAAGAGAATTTAAGTCACTTTCAGATTGATGCTAACAGTGGCGAGTTAAGAACAACTGAAGTTCTTTCATGGAATTGGAGACCAAATTACAGAATACTGGTCACTGCAAGTGACCAAGGAATGCCTCCTCTTCAAGGACATGCTGTTGTTAATATTCAGGTAACTGTTTGTTTTGCACAGAGTAGAAAATGATACTGTATTTTCGGTGTCTTTTTAAAAAATTATTTTAAGAGCCTAAAGGGTGAAGATGTTGAAAGTAATATGTATAAGTGTTGATACAAAGAGCTTGTCTTCTCATCAAAATTCTCTCTAATCTAGACCTTGCTTTACTGAACCAGGAAATTAGAGGGGGAACACATTTTGCTTAATTTTGAAATGACTGCAATATTACAGGTTCAAAAGTATGACATGCAATTATACAACATTCATGTCTTATTAGGAAGAGATTGTGAACATAGGAGAATAGAGGAAAAATATCCAATGAAAAAGTAAAAAATGGAGCAGAGCATAGGCAAAGTGAAAAGCAAACGTGGGGAGACTGAAAATAGAAAAGAAATTCTGAAGTCAAAATTCTTAAAATAGATGCAATTTCCCTACTATATCATGTCCCTTCTCTACCTGCCCTCACCCCCTTATGCTAGTTTATGGGGAGCTGTCAAATAGAGAAGCTCTGCCATGCATGGGGAGTGTTAAATGTCTTCATGCCATCTTTGTAGACCCCCCCCAATGTTCATGAGAAGCACAGTGGATCTGCTTTGTTGGGGGCTTTCCATAAACACTTACATAATAGGTTGAATACAATCCAGAATATTGTTCCTCTATCACCAGTAGGAAGGTTAATTTTTCGTAGTTTTAAAAAAATATACTAAACATTTCTCAGTCATGATGCTGATGTAGCTCAACTGTTGAAGAGTTTCTTCCATTCTTAGACCATTTCAGTGATCTGTAGTGAAGGAACTTCTGGGGTGATTTAACCAATCCTCAACAAAATCAATTGCTTTTTCATATGTGGAAAGCTAAATTATGGATGGTGATTTCTGACACCATCACATCCCTGCCTTAGGAAGGAAGGCAGCTCAAGAACAAAGCTGGGTTAGAAATGGTTTTTCCATCCCATAAGAACTTGAGACTTTGAAAATCTTTTCCATCTTAAATTGGCAGGAGAAACCAAAATCTCTAATGAATTTTCACAAATTGAAACTTTTAAAAAAATGTTTGAGTTCAAGCTAATTGAAACACATTTTAAAATGTTTCATATTGATATTCATCTTTTTTTCTTTTCTAGTGTAAGCTAATATTTTTAAATAAATAGTCTTATTGAACAAAACCTGAAATGTTGCATGTTGAGAATGTCAAAATAAAGTACTTAGGCAATTTTGAAAGCTTTTTAAGTTTTTCAAATTGGGGGATTCATCAAACTGACCCTTTCCTACAAACTTTTTCTGCTTTGACAAAATTACTTTATTTGTCTCAAAAAAAAAAAAAAAAAAAAGAAAGTGTCAGACCATTGAAATTGTGTTAGAGCATTGCTGACCAGCTCTACTGAAGAGCTCAACTGCAAGGAGAGAGCAGGGTGGGTGGAGCCTCATGAGATTCAGTGAGGGGAGATTAACTTTTGTTCCCTACTCTGCTCCTATTTTGAGTGCAGCGGTGGTCAGAAAGGTAAATCTGGGTAATGACTTGGAGGATTTCCTCAGCTTCATTTTTAACTTTTGTTATATTGCAGAGGAAAAGTAGAGTTAAAGCTTTTCCCTGTTATAAACATACAATTGCAAGGTCTGTTCTGTCCTTGATGCCTGCTGATGATGCTAATGACTACAAATGACTAGACTTCATTAATTAGTAAAGAAAATATATTTTACAAAATATCCCAATAGTAGCAATAGAAAAACTTTTGCTGTTTTTGTGCTTTTGTTTCAGGTAATCCCACTTCCCAAAGGGAGATCTTTCTTTTCTCAAGATATCAGACACCTTGTAATACCTGAGAATTTTAAGCCTGCACAAGTGTTAAGCTCAGTGAAGCTGCTTAGTCCTCACCCACAGACTAACAGGAAACTGCATTTCAGTATCTGCGATGAAGAGGATGATGATCACTTTGAAATCAATAGTTCAACAGGCGATCTGTTACTTTCCAAGGAACTTGACTATGAAACAACTTCTCACTTCCTTCTGAGAGTTGTTATAAAGGATTATCATAAAAATCCTCCATGGAACCATACTGTTTTCCTCAATGTTGATATAGAAGATCAAAATGACCACTCCCCTTATTTTCAGGATGACTTCATAGTGATTGGCGTGGAGGAGGCTGTTCCTGTCGGCACTCCAGTGTACACATTCAATGTGAAAGATGGAGATGGCAGTTTTCTAAACAGCAAAGTACAGTATTCCATAGAAACAAGTGACTCTGGTGAAAATCCATTTCTCATCCATCCTTCATATGGCACCTTGATCACAGCGATTCCATTAGACAGAGAGCTCACTCACTCTGTTGTCCTGACAGTGTCTGCATCAGATCAGGCAATAAACTTGACCGAGCGCAGACTTGGTTCCCTGACAGCAAAAATTGTCATTTTAGATATTAATGACAACAGCCCCAGTTTTGTCTCTTCCCCTCTTTCCTATGTCATGGAGAATGCAGAGGTAGGCTCTCTAGTGCGACACATAATTGCAGAGGACCCGGATGAAGGAAGGAACGGACAAGTGACGTATCGTATTCTTTCAGGCAATGAAAACAATGCTTTTCTGCTAGATAAAACCACAGGTACTGTATATTCTATATAGATTTTTATACCATGCTCATCATCAAACTATCTTTAACCAGTGTGACTAACATCTGTCACATTTTTGTTTTTTCAAAACATAAATCCAGTTTTTCCCTTTTTTATAATTTGCAGTTATACGTATTTTTTAGAAAATAGTCAGCACAGCTTATTTTCATTTTATATTTATTGCCTTTATGGCAAACTATTAAACAGCAGCGAGGATAATTCGTCAGAAAGTAATACGGTATGTGTCCTCCCTGTTGTTAATGAGAGTGTCAGGACTTGAGATAAGGCATACTTGCCACACTGTGGCTGGACCGTCTCAGAGCTTGGAACTGGTACACAGTAGTATAAACTACAGCTGCAGGCTGACTAAAGAATAACTAAAATTGTAGGAAAGGGGAAACAGGGACAGAGTCAGAAAAAGAAATAGCCAATGTTTTGTGATTCTCGAGCAACTGGTACGTTTCATCAGTTGCTTGATTATTTTTCCCCTAAGGCAGAGGATACTAACTGGTGAATACTTCATTATGTGAAAGATGTATCTGGGTCACAAGGCTCATGGTTTTTATAAATCATAGGTGGCCAAGTTTACTGATCCTACAAGCCAGATACAACAATCTTCGGAACTTTGAGAGCCAGGATGCACCTGCTGGGGTTCGGGACTTTAGCCCCATTGGGGGTGCTTCTCCGTAGGGCAGAAGCCTCTAGAATCTAGCCCCACCACAGGGCAGAAACCCTGAGCTCCCAGCCTGTAGGCAGAGAACTGGGGTATGTGGGTGGGGACTCTGCAAGCTGTGCTTCAACTGTAGAAGAGCCATGTGCAGCTTGAGAGCCATGGGTTTGGCCCCACTCTATTTATAAATTTTCAAAGCTTTACAGCAGTTAAGGGTGAGAGAAATGCTGATCAAGAGTTCAAGGTAAATAAGTGTTTAAAAAACTATTTTACTAAAACCTGGCTGTCAGATCCTACTTTTCAGTTAAAACGAGAAAAAAAATTGAATGCAAAATCTGAATGAACACATAGAAACAAAGTAAAATACATACAAGTCTGCAGAAGCAACAGTGTGTGTGTGCGTTAATACCAGTTAGCTGTTCATTGTACTTTGATGGTTTGGAATACCATGGACACTGTGTAGTACTATTCAAAAGATTCACATTTTGTTCATGAATTTTAAAATCTGACAAAGGAACAATAAACCAAAAGAAGACAAAAAGGACTATGTACATCATATTTACTTGCAAGCTTAAAAGGCAATTACATTATAAAAATGGCACAATGTTATTAAGCAGTTCAGATCCTTGCTTGTATTCATAGTCACACCAGATGAGTTCAATGACAAAAATAAGTTTATTCCTGAGTTAGCATTGTAGAGACAGCACAGATAAGAGATAGGGAGTTGGATTCTGTTCCTTCTTGTACATCAACACAGTTGTTTACCAAGGGCTTGTCTTCATGAACTTTAGTGTGGTGTGAATCTACTCGGCTTGCAGTGGTCTAACTGTGTGGACCTTGCTGATATGTATCAACAGTTTGCTATTACACTTCGGTAGGACTAGATCAAAGCGCATAAATGAACTGTCAGTGCACAATATCAGTAGGGTGTATGTGGACAGTTAGAGTGTGGCGGGATAGTGTGGGGAAGATTCCCCAACCACCTGGCTGCAAACTAATTGATTGTGCAGACAACCCCTTAGTTCTAATCAATTACCCCAGTGCAACTTCACTGGAAACACCATTGGGTATAATATCTACACAGAGATAAAAGACTTGCAGCAGATTGGCCTGGGTAAGCTGACTTTGGCTCGTGAAGCTTGGGCTGTGGGACTAAAAATCACTGTTCGGTCTGGAGTCCAAGTCTGAATGTCTACACTGTGATTTTTCAGCTCCAGAGACTGAGCCCCTTGACCCTGAGTCAGCTGACATGGGCCAGATGTGAGTTTTTTATCCCTGTGTAGATATGCCATTAGTTACTAACCTTCATGAATGAAAATGTGCCGAAGTCTTTTACATAGTATTAAGAAAGCAGTGGGGTTACATTTGTGTCACCGGGAGCAAAATTTGTCTAGTAGAATTTTTGTTATGTGGTGGTGATACAGAGAAAGAACACAGCTTGACTTATACAGGGAACCCAAGGCTGAGTTTGCAGGGCTGCCAGGAGGGTGCTCAGGTATCACTGTGATTTACAGTAGCTAGGGAAAAAATCATGTTATTTGTAAATTAAATACATTTGATATAAAAGTCAGCGTCATATTTGCAGAGATATATTTTCAAAGCAGATTTGCAGATTGAAATCATATAAACATTTGCACTATTTAAGCTTCTTGGACTACAGATGTTAAATGAATAGTTACTGATTATTGTGATGGTGTAACTTACTGTTCTAAGGGAAATCGTATAATGAAACAATGCCCCTTTTGACCTTTCTTTTCCTTATAACAGGATTGCTAACCACAGCCTTTCCTTTGGACCATGAGAGTCAAGAATATTATATTTTGACAATCTTGGCTCTTGATGATGGCACTCCAGCACTCTCTGCTACCCAGATTTTGACTGTAACCATTCTTGATGTAAATGATGAGAAGCCAGTATTTCAAAAGCAATTGTATGAAGCAGCAGTCACTGAAAACCGAGATCCAGAAGAGTTTGTCATTAAGGTGGAAGCTGTGGACAGAGATTCAGGTAATTTTTAACAATTCTTTCATACTGGACATAATGTTAATAAGCAGAACTTGGCTCTTAATGTCTGTACACGTATTAGCTACCTTGTACTATACATATATTAGCCACCAAGATTGTATCAGGATTAGAGTTTGTTTCCAAATCTAGCTCTTGGGTTAGATTCTGAACCTCCTTGTAAAGTATAGGGGTGTTTTGAGTTGGGCCCATCTCTGTTAAATGTGTTGAATAAAACTGGTGCTGAGATGAATTTGCAGGAATGAATGGCACACTATAATATTGTCTTTGAATGAAAAAATAGCTACAGCACAAGGGGTACATCTATAGTGCAATAAAATATCTGTGATATGGCCATAGCTGGTCCAGGGGTTGGGCTCTGGGGCTGAAAATTGCAGTGTAGACATTGAGATTTGGGACTGGAGTCGAGGCTCTGAAACCAGACATGGGGGGTAGGGTCTCAGGACCCAGAGTCTAGCCCAAGCCGAAACGTTTTCACTGCAATTTTTAACCCCATGTTCCAAAGTCAATTGACTCAGGCTCTGAGACTCAGTGCCCTGGTTTTTTCCTTGCAGTATAAACACACCCCATTTTTCTAAACCTGTGAATGAAGTTGGATTCAATTCTCCAGTAGGAGTTTCACTCTTCTCCATGGAAAATTGAAGCAAGGCAGGGAAAGTGAGAAAAATAAAAATAATCTTTCTTGTTTTGCTTAAAGCTTGCTGAAATCAAAATCCGGTTTTGAATATCCAGGACTATGTACTGTAGGTTGTTTTTCATTTCCAGATTCCAAAGTATAAATAATCCATCAAAGAGAAAGTGTAGACAACTACCACCTTTGAATAAAAGGATGTTACCAAATGAAAAGCTTCAAAAAACCCCAAACCTCAGCTGTGTTGTTAATAACATTTCAATTATGTTCTAAACAGTCTTAATCATTTACGTTGTCATTCTTTATGTGGTTTAGTTTTTGCATTTCTCTTAGGCATTCTGATCCACAGGGTTAGACACCAGTGAAGTCCAGGGGCTCTGCCCACGGATCCCTCTGCACAGATCATATGGAAGGGTGCGGTTCTTAGTTTTGAGGCTGAAACTTATTTTGTCATGTTCAGTTTTAGGCTTTCATTCCCTGACATAATGCTTCAGTGTTTGGGTTACAGACACTAAAGGCTTAAGTATATTAAAAGTTGATATTTTAAGGTTCCAGACTATATTGACTAATACTAGGATAGGGATAACATTTGCTTAAACAAAAGACAGAAAAATTAAATGTTGCTTCAAACTACGTAGCAATATCCCTTTAACCACACTTCCCAAATGTCAGAATTTCCCAGGAAGGGGCCTTTTGCTCAAGCACCCTATATAAAAATGTTTATATTAGGCGAGCTTTAAGTGCATTTTTGGGAAGAAAACCTGGTTCCATTGAGGTCAGTAGCCAAGCTCCCTACTGACTTCAGGAGGCCAGAATTTCACCTTCTGTGCTTAAAGAAAGACTATTATGACACAAGACTTGATCTTCCTGCCTTTGAAGTGAATGATGAAACTTCAGTTGGTATCAGGGAGAACAGAATCAGGTCAAAATTTTGGGAAACCATCACTTAAAAGAAGTAGTTCTAGAATCGTGCAGCAACCTGACAGGGAAGGCAGGTTTGGGTTTTTTATTTTAACTTTTTTTCAAAACACTACAATAAATGTACACTGAGTTAAAGTCAATATCTGCAATCTCTAAGAAGAGTATACTTCCAGTGTTTAGAAGTTAGCTAACCAGATAAAGATCCCCTTTTTTGCAATGGAACCACTAAATGTGCAGTGATCTCTTCTGGCCAGAGAGGGGCACTGTCATCAAAGATTTTTGTTGTAATAATGCAGGAAAAAAATCTTGACCTAGATGCTTCTGCAAATTTGTAACATGATGAAAAACCGAGGACATGAAGATTTTGTATAGTTTTTAAAGATAACATTCATTTTTATCAGAGATGTACAAAATGGATGAGGAAGAGGGGTTTTTCACATGGTCACTGCTTCTGTACTACATGCTTTCTTCCTCCACATATGTTTTGTCGTATAGTGTAATGTTGAGTTGTATTTTTAAAAAAAAATGGATAAAGAGCTGGTTACCAAAACCATCCTGTGCACTCAGCAAGATTTACAGTTCTATTACAGTGCCCACAGACATTAAGAAGAGCAGGTCTGAGGTGCACAGACTCGTGGAGATATCAGGTAGGAAGGACTCTTCAATCCCCATGTGTACCACATATGTGAAATGTTGGGCCAGAGTTGTACCTAGGAGGGAAGAAGTAGGCAGGTTACCAACTGGATCCGTCCATGCTGTGAATCCACATGGCCCAAAGCCAGCATAGGAGCTGAGCAGCATCTGTATCCAGCCCCTTACCCCAGTCCTCAAAGTATTATTTCATTTATTTTTGTTAATCATAAACAGTGCATTCATGACTGTACTCAATATGCAAGTAAAGGTTCAACTGGATGTGAAAAGTTTACAAGCTAAATAAGGGATGTGGAAATGCACGGGAAATACTTGAATTCCACCTCCACCCCATCCCTGTAATTATATTTTATTCATTTCTTGTGGGCAGTGCAGAAGAAGTGAAAATTGTAATAGCAATTAGAATGAGGGTGTGGTGTAGGCTCGGGAAAATGAAATAGGAAGGACATTCCAAGCATAAGGGGTGGCATGGAACAGTAGCCATCACCAGGCTGGCTGCAAAGACACATTGGGTTGGAGCAGTAGGTTGTGGCTGAAGGTTCCTTCCTCCAGATCTGTTATTTTTGAACACATTTTCCGGTAACCACAGTCCTGTTGGGGCTTTTTCTCATATTATCAGAATTTGGCCCAGTGTTATGTGTATGTTTAAACCCGCAACAGAAAGGTGGGGAAATGTACAAAGTACTTAAAGCAGTATACAGCACATTGAAATAAATGGTAATTGCTTTTTATGTATTGGGAATAATGCCACAGTTATTTTTTGGAAATGGGCTATCACCTTGCTCTTCAAATTTCCTCCGGCGGACAGAGCTGCATTTCACATCCATAAAGTTATTTGTTTGCCCTATTTATAGGGTTTCCTTTCTTCCCTTCACTGATTCTTTCTTTGTCTCGTGTTTTGCTTCACTGGCCACATGGAGGAGTCCTGTTTATTGCCAAATGTACCTTCAAATCATCTCCAGCTCACAAGTTCTCCCACCTTGTGGATTCTTTTCCTTATGAAAAGGGAAAGCATGCAGCTGTAAACTAGTTTGTTTGACTCAGGCTTTGAGTCTGACCACTACTTGTTTAGCTTGTAAACTTTTCACATCAAGTTGAACCTTTACTTGCATATTGAGTACAGTCATGAATGCACTGTTTATGATTAACAAAAATAAATGAAATAATACTTTGAGGATTGGGGTAAGGGGCTGGATACAGATGCTGCTCAGCTCTTATGCTGGCTTTGGGCCATGTGGATTCACAGCATGGATGGACCCAGCTTTAAAAGACTCTTCCTTGGTGGCTGAGACCACGTTCACTGATTCTGACATCCATTGGGAATTCTGCTCCTCTAACTCCTACCAGTGGTCCATGGGAAGATACCTTTAACCATTAGACAAGCAGCCATTGCATTTCTACGGGCACCCGAGGTTGCCCCTTATTCTCTAAGAAGGAAGGCCTCTTATATTTTATGAGGGCTGTGGTCCTGTCAATTCTCCACCTCCCCCAGTGGACCTGTCTTGTCCTAAATTTGGAGCAGTTTCTCTTGAGCATGCTTCATATAAGTTCCTCAAGCTGCATCCCCCAAAACTACCTGGAGAAATGTATTTCCTGTAGGTCCAATAAGAATGTATTCTGCAAACAACCCACAAATCTAAGCTCTCAGACGTCTCTGCAGAATCTTTCAACTAGGTAAGATAATAGGAGCCCTCCTTTATGGGAAAAATTTTGGACTCGGAACCAGCTCTGAATCGATCTAATAAAGTCTGCCTTTAAGCACCTGCTAACCATTCTCTGCAATGCCCCTTATGAATATCATGAAAAAAATCAGTATTAATAGGGATCTCATTAATAGGGATTTTGTTCCCTAGATGAAGCTTTTTTTCAGCTTTTGATGTACAGAAAGGGTTGCTTCAACAGTAGGAAATCACTACTAAAGCAGTGCCATGTCCAAAGAGGGGTCTAGTGCAGAAGTCCCTGTTTCCAGAGTGTGTAGTAATCTTCTTGCCATGTCCTCTTACTGCTTCCCACTAAAGCATTGCATGTGCAATTGGCTGATCACTGCATTCTGCCAACTCACTGAAAGAGCATTCATGCTTGAGCAGCTAGTGACATGGAGAAACGTCGAATTTGAGGCACTCTGTTTCAATTACACATTTTGGGGTTAGCGATGTAACCCTACTTCATCATCATGTCTCTAGGTTGGCCATCTCCAGTGAGGAGTCAGTTAAGACAAAACCTTAATAGTCCAGGGTTGATCGAGCAGTAGGTGTTCGACTGGAGTATACAGGCCATAGGGGCATTATCTACTCTTGTTTGCCATAACTGAACCCTTGCTTGTTTGGGTGACAATGTTAGGGAGTTAATGAGTAGCAAGAAAACTTAGTCGTGTCTTCAGTCAACTCAGAATCATTATCGTATAGCCAATGTTTTGGATTTGTGCATTGCTTTGTGCATTCCACTGCAGCAGTTTTCAACCAATGTGCCATGAGAACTGTCCAAGTGTGCTGTGAAATTTTGTACAAAGGTCATGAAAATCAATGTAAAAGAAACGTTTCATCTTAAGCAATATTTTATCCAACCAAAATTACAACTCATAAAACTCGTGGAAATTAACCATCAAATAAAAGCGAGGGATCGGTCTTTCGATTTAAAACGTGAACATTCTTAATGTAGGTGGCCAAAGGGCAAAAATTGAGATGACATGTATTTTTTTCCAGTGGATTTGAAACATTAATGCATTTGATCCTTCTTTAGCCTGTTGCATGCTCTATGCTGTGAACCTCTTTAGTAAGACCATAACTATAGGTAATGTAAGTAATGAGATGTTTATGAGCAATCAATTCAATTGTAAAAAGTGGGTATGCCATAGAATTGTTTGTCTCATTGAAGTGTGCCGTGTTACTGAAAAGGTTGGGAAACACTGCCCTACTGTACTAGAAACTTCCCAGCATATATTAGGAGGAGCAATACCTGGAAGAACAGAGAAGCTGTTGCTGTGAGTAGACTTAAGGCATCCTGTAACATAGTGGCAGGCATGGTTAAGTGCAGGCTCTAGCTTCTTTGCTGCTACTCTGTTGAATGTGCCTGTGCATGCCGGTACAACTCCCTAATGCAAAGTGCCAGTGCTGTTGATTGCAGTATGGATGGATTTGCAGCCCGTTTGATGTAACCAGCTTGATGAGAATGTTGTTTTGTATAGTAAACTTGACTTTAGTTTTCTCACTGGAGGATCTAAGGGAGAGTGTGTGGTGAAGAGTAACACAGAGGAATATGGGATTTATGGAATGAGTTAGTGTAGTGGTTATAAGTTGCAGTAAATAGTTCAGTTTAATTCATTTTCTATTAGTTGTATGGTACAGTAAGATGCAATAGCACTTTTTAGCTTAAGAACTCTGCAGGACAGCAGCCATGGAGACTTCCCATCTTCTGTAAAGCTTCTGAGCTCGGCCCCCGAGGGTAAACTATGTAGCCAAGAGTTAGAGGAAGCATGGAGAAGCACAGCTGTCCATCCTCCTGGCTGTTCACCGGCTGGTAAAGTACAAACTCTTCAGATGGGAGAGTCTGAAGTGTGGAAAAATGTTTCCTCATTATGGGTTCATGGGGCTCCCAGCCTTTTTTATCAAAGTTCCACTCAGACTCACAGCAAAATAATTCCACTTCGGCAGAGAAAATTTCTGTTTGTTAAAAAAAAAAAAAAAGAGAGAAATTTTTCGAAAAGTTGTGAGCAACTGAAAAAAGGGGGGTTGGAGTGGAAATACTTTAGCTTCCTTAGCTAGAGCTGTCAATAGTGCACCTCCAGAGGTGAGTTAAGTGTAAATGTGTCACTTGTTCTGTCAGGTGTATGATATTATAGTGCAGCGAGTGTATGATCACAACTTCCCTCTCCTGGGAGGGAGAGGAGTCATCACCACCTCCCTCTCCAGACATGCTTAAGTGTTTATCATCATCTAATGGACATGTGGTCCAGTGGCTGGAGGCCTGAAAGGAGAATGTTGTAAGCACTCTCACACTGGCAATTAATCAAGAATGTCCTCTAGCTCAAAGGATAGAAGCTTGTGGTTTTGATTTTAAAGGTTGGAAATTTTATTTCCAATAGTGCATTTATGTGGTTAGCTGACTATTATGGTAGTTATGTGTCTGTGTTGCACTGGCTACAAATAATGACCGAGTGAAGAATCTGCCCACAAAGGCCTTAATTTATGATCCTTTAGTTGCAAAAGGACACAGTCTTTTACCACTTGTTAATGTCGTTTCTACCCCTAATACAGCTGTTGTCCGCTTTCTCCATTTATCGTATTTATACTTTCACATTTAGCTAATGATTGCTTTATGCAGTTGATTTGTATCAGCTAATATAGCCTTTTTTCTAATAGCTACAGCTGCAATAACGTAAGTAAATAAGATTTACTTTGCATGGAAAAGGGCTGCAGTGGTTGTTGACCTTTAATGTTGCACAAAGTTACTCCAGGGTTGTCTTTTCCATTGCATATTTTTTTCTCATCTTGAAAGATGTAAGAATATCTTTAATGTATTCTCCTTCTCTTGCACAACTTTGTGTTTCTAATGAATATGTCATCCCTTTGAGTTAATAAGAAGCAAGTACTAGTGACAATAACTTCATTAAGGTGTATGCAGCTGTTTCAGCAAGGCTGATTAAAAGAAAAATGAGGCCTTCGCTGGCATTTAAACTTACAGGACCTTTTTTTATCTTCTCACACTGACTTTACATGGATAAAATTCCAACTCTAAAGGAGTTTACCCTGATTTGCACTGATGTAGGTGAGAACAGACTCAAGCCCAGGTGTTTGAACTTAAATAGTAGTTTCAACATTTGCTAAGAACTCCATCATTTTCCAGGTGCATTAACTGTATCTAAACTGCTAAAGATCTATCTGATTGTTAGTTTAAAAAAAAAACACACACAGAAAATGATTGAATGGAATTTGTGGAAAGCTGAAAACATACTTGCGAGAAGAGTGCTTATTGCCCTTTGTGTATAATATAGGGTTAATCTCATTAAAGTTCATAGTATGAATTATCTTACTCAATAACCAGTGATGGAAATAAAGTTATACTTTCCTCAGGAGAGAATTGAGACCACAAAGAAATGGGAAAAATTATTTTGAATCCACCATGGATAAGAATGTGGAATCATATTTCTCAGTATACACAGGAGACAGGCAGCTTTGAAAAGAAAATAAAAAGTCTACATTTACTAATCCTTATTCTCCAAAGACACCAGGTGTGGTAGTGTTCCCATATTGTACACCAAGTGATACGGTCTGAATGTATAGTCAGAAATTACACAGGACAAAATTATAGTGAGCAGAAGTTTCTAGAATCATATAATATTAGGGCTGGAAGGGACCTGAGAAGGTCATATAGTCAAAGCAGGACCAACCCCAACTAAACCATCCCAGTCCAGGGGTTTGTCAAGCTGCACCTTAAAAACCTCTAAGGATGGATATTCCACCACCTTCCTTGGTAACTCATACTTGTAGAAAGTTATATGAGAGGAAGAGCCTTAAACAATCACTTCCGAGCAACCCTGAAGGATTTGCAAAGCCCAATATTTCATCTTGGAGATTTCTCCTTGTTAGTATCAACTTAAGTAAAGATACTGATGTCTGTCTCTTGAAGTCATTTTGGGTTCCTGAACAAGTTGCTTTAGGCACACTTCTTTTAGAATCCCCATAAGAAGTGAATCATTAATAATAATTTAAAAAACAAACACTTTATTGAGCTGCCAAGATGTGCATATGCTAAAACTTCATTTCTGTATGATCTTATTTCTCTTGTCCTTTTTTTGTCCTTAAGCCCAACCCTTCTCCACTTTGTTACCTATGCTAGTCATATCACAACTAAAACTAGATTATAAATTCATCAGGGCAGGGACCTTGTCTCCCAGCTGATTCTGTGGAGTGCCTAGCTCATTTGCCTGCAGACACAAAACTTTGGAATTAATTTCACCTATAACCTCTTCCCTAGCCAAAACATCCCAGGAACGAAGTATCATAAGGCATAGGTTTTGCAACTGGAACTTTTTGTGTTTTACTGGATTTTTCTTTCTGTTTTTAAGGAATAAATTCCCTGCTTCAGTATGAAATCTTACCAGGAAATGGGTATGAGATTTTCAGGATAAACTCTGATACTGGAGAGGTGATGACAACTGCTTCACTCGACAGGGAGACCCAAGAGATTCTCAATATAAAAGGTAACAGTATGAGATGTTTGAGGTCTGTAAAGTGGGATATGGAGAGTGGGTTCACTTATCAATGTTATCTTTTCTCAGTGTCATTTTACTTTCTCAAATAGAAGTAGCATGATGTCCAAGAACAGGAAGGAGCTGTGTTAGCACATGTACTCTGATTTTCTATATAGCACATGGACTTTAATTTTTTTAGATTACTGATGAAGATTCATCATTACACTAACATCACTAGTATAAACTTGCTTTCTATGTTTACTTGTCAGTGCTGGTTCGAGACAGTGGAACCCCTTCTTTATCCAGCACAGCGACAGTTATCTGCAAAGTACTGGATGAAAATGACTATACGCCTAAGTTTCTCCTTCCTGCCCCTGAGATTCAAATTCCAGAGAATCAAGAGCCTGCAATAGTATACACTACACTAGCTGTGGACATGGATGCCGGCAATAATGGAACTTTACGATATCAAATAATTGGTAATTTATCATCTTTATTCCATATATTATTGTCAAAATTTGTCAGAAAATAGTTAAACATTAGTTTCAGGTTGTAAAATAGGTCTGATCTCAACCAGTCCAGCTAGATTCCAGCTCTTCCACATCGTTCACTGATAAATCTTTCCAACCCAAACCTTAAGCCCAGCCATCAGATTTGGGAGAGGACAGAAGAGAGGAACAAAAATGAGCAAGGCTGGAGGGGTGAATTTAAGAAAGATTGAAAGACTTAAGTATAGCTTGGTGACAAAGTATCTGCAAATGTATGAAGGATATAATCACCAAGGAGAAGTAGACATGGTTTCAGGGATTATAAATGGGATGAAACTTCTAATGTTGGGAAAGCTCTTTCAGATGAGGCTACAGACCTAGATGGAGATATGAAAACTCAGGTGCTAGTTTGGATAAAGCATTTAAAAGAATATACAGTAGGAAAAAAAATCCTGCACTGGCAGGGGAATACTCTAGATCAACAGTTTTGAAAACTGGGCCCATCCTCAGGAAAATGAAACCAATTGCCACCCCCATTTTGTCCTTTCCATGGGTCGTTAAAGGCCTGCCAATCTTAATTTTATGTTTCTTCTGCATGCCCCGTATTTGGGAAATCCTAGATTCTTCAAGTAGATGCAGCCATGTATTCCATCTAGGTGCATGTGTGGACCCATGCACTGGTGCCAGAGAATTTTGCCTAGCAGCACCAAAAGAGGGGCATTGCTCATTCCTTGTGGTTTTAGCCCCTCCCCTGGATATATGAAGCAGTGCCTGTCCAATCACCATCAGTTCCTCTTTACAGTCCGTGGCTGAAGCTGGAGTTCTTTGTAGTCTTAACCTCACAACCTCTCACTATTTAAGTGTCTTGTTCTAGTTGTATGTAGTTAGTAAGAGCCCTAGTGTTACTTAGATTTAATATTAGTTGTAGTTAGTTAAATACCCCTGTAATGCCCTTACTGGAGTTTAAAAAATGTCTGTCGTGTGGGAAGTGATCCCAGCAACAATATCCTATACACAGTGCTTGCTGTGCTTGGGTGAGCCCAAGTAGGGAGTGATGTTTGATCTGTAGTTCATTCACAGAATGGACTCAGGTGGCTAGGGATCTTTGCTTGAAGCAGCACCTACTCAGACAAATTATGTGGCTTTGCTCTCCATGGAGGTCCTCATCAGATTGAAGGTTAGCCTCGAATTCTGAGAATGTGGCATTTCGTGCTCTGAATGGAGGAGTAGGTCCCTGTTGAGTGTGCTGAGGAAAAGGACACATAAGACTAATCAAGACCACTCCAGCTCTCAGGAGGACTCTTCTGCTTCCCCCAGGAAGAGCATGGCCCAGTCTGGGGTTAGTGCCAGCGTGTGGGATGTCTAACCACTCCCCAGTACCACTTGTGGATCTTAGAGAGCTGTACCAGCAACTGCGGATTTTACTCCAGGGCATCCATTAAGTACAGTACTGACCAGGATAATGCTAACATGGACTCTTTCCGTGCTGGCAGCATACCAGGTGGCTATGGACCATCTCTGTCTCTCCATCCCAGCCTCTCCTTTCATCCTGGACTTTACCAGGCTTATGACGTTTCTAGTGACTGGATGGGCCATTGAACCCTTGGACCAGTTGACACTGCAAACCAGTGTTCCCCTTCCGCAGTCTGTGGAAGCAGAGTCTGTACAGGAATTTTCTTGGCACCGGGAAACTCCTTGGCACCATTGCATTTGTTCTGTACCCTCCGTGGCTGTGGCCACTTTCACCACCCTTCACTTCGGCACCATCAGATGCTTCACTACTGCCACTGGCTTCAGGGTCAACAATACTTCTGGCACCAGCATATCTCATGCCGGCAGTACTGCTTCTGCCAGTCCCTGCCTTTTTTAAGGCAATGGATTAATCAAACTGGTTAATAACTCCCCTAGGTATGGCATCACCTTTATCCTTTGAAACCTGAGGTTCCCCAGTGTTGAGGTCAGGATCTTCCTCCTGCTTTCTATTGTCTGACCACATTAGGGGTTCTTCATGGAGCTCTGTGGGCACCAGGATTACACTCCTCTCGTGATCGGGACAGGAGCCCCTGGCCTAGTGCCCTAGTGTCTTCCGTGGAACACATGGAGCACTGCTCGATTGGGAAGATCACAATCCTCAGCTCACTCAAGTGAGAGATTGGTGGGCAGATTGGTGGTGGCAACTGTGGACCTTGTGGCTCAGGCACCAGAGAGCATTCCTGGTGTGAAGCTCATGGAGCTTCCCTTGAGGAGTGGGAGTGAGCACTGGTGCAGTTAACCAACTCTTTTTCATCCCCCGATGATTCAGCAGTGCCTGAATCTTCCTCTCCTCCAAGGATATCAAGGACTCTCAGGACCTCATGCAGCATGTGGCTGCTTCCCTGGGTATCCTGCAGCCATATGTTCCTGGGATAAGTAAGTAGCTCTTCCTATCAACAGTGGACTCCTAAAGTCAGCAAAGATTCTCTGGAGCACACCAACTTCAGTACCACCTACTGTGAAGCCCATGGAGAAACGCTGTTTTGTTGCAGTGTAGGAGCGTGAGAGGCTTTTGCTACCATCTGGCCCCATATTCCAAGACATAACCACAGCGAATGATAGAGTCCAGCAGGGCAGGTTTAAGTCCTCTCCTAAAGACAAGGACTTGAGAAGGATGGACTTAATAGGCAAGAAGATCTACACTTCCTCCTTGCAAATGTGGATTGCAAACCAGCAGGCATTATTACCCAAGTACAACTTTGTAAATTGGGTAGCTATATTTAACTTTGTGGACCAGCTGCCTGAAATTTCCAGAGAGAAATTTCCAGAGAGAAATTTCAGGGGTTTATCACTGAAAGCTGTTTAGTGGCAGAGATGTCAGGTGCAGTCTGTGGTGGATGTAGCAGATGCTTCGACCAGACTTATGGCCTCTGTGGTGACTATAAGAAGGTTGTTCTGGCTGTAGAGTTCAGGCATTGCACCAATGTGCAGTAGGCAATAGAGGGTTTGCCTTTCAATGACAAGGTGTTATTTTCACACAAGATGGATGGAACGCTGCACTCATTCAAGGATTCTAGGGCCACCTGATGTTCTTTAGGGTTATATAACCAGCATCGCAGAGGCTCCGATTGGTGGCCGAAAGCAGCAGCAGTTCTATCTGAAGCATACCTTTTGGGCAGCCTTTTCCTCTCCTGAGACAGTCAGATTACCCCAGAATGTGGCATAGATTCTAGAGGAGAAGACAATCGGGTCCAGGTTTTGGCCAGTTGACACGCCCTCCCCAGACACTCCCCAGGGCCCATTTTGACTCCTTGGTTCAAAGCAGTGATCCAGTTGTCACTTCCTCTACCCCATCTCTATTCAGGGAAAGGCTAGCTCACTTTTACGGTGTTTGGGGCTTGATTACAATTGGCAGCTTCATCCTTATCACAGTGAGATTGGTTTATGGTATCTAGTTCCTCTCCAATCCTCCTTTCCACCCTTCCTTCCTGTCCCTTTTCAGGGTCTCCAGAAACTGCTCATCAAGAAGATCTGCTCTTTATTGCCATTGGGTGGAGTGGGGTGGGGGAAAGTAGACAGTGAACCCCATCTCCTGTGGGTATTGCTTGTAAATCACCCAAGTGAAATACATAGCTACATTTATTCAAAGAAGAAACATTACCTTCTGTAACTGGTTCTTTGAGATGTGATGCTGATGTGTATTCCATGTTCCATGCCCTCTGCTTCAGAGTTTCGGTGCTGGATGTTAGATACAAAGGAACTGAGTGAGAACAGGGTAGCACCACCTCAGCCCCTCCCTGGGAATATCTCCACAAGGCACAAGCACTGCTCTTATGGCTACTGCTAAGCAAAATTCTCCAGTTCCAGTGCTGTGGGAGCACACACTCCTTAGTGAGATACATGGCTACATCATGTCTCAAAGAACCACAGTGAATATAAGTAACCATTTCTTTTTAGGTTAACTAATGTGTTTTCAATCTGTTTATGGTTGTCTTCAACCCCCTCCCATATCAAATGAAGCCCCCAACACAGTCCTCCTTTCACTTTCCAAATAGGTGTGGATAGATACCCAATCTGTCTTTTACAGTTGATGAAAATGTCTTTCACTCATCAATGACAAAGGCCTCCAACTGGTCTTCCAAGTTCTCAAACAACTCCAACACAGCCTCCGCCCAGCTTCTACACTACCCTCACCGCAAAAATGGCAAGACACCATTTACTTTGATTTGTGGCCCTCAGCAGCATTAAAAAAGTAAATTGATGACTGCATTGATAATTGCTGATTATCCTTAGTTTACACCCACTATAGGAGGAGCTAAGGAGATATAAAGTCACCTTTGATTTTTATGCTTTTAATTTGACAATTATCTTGATTTGCCTCAATATATTTATTCTAGGCACTTAAAAAAAAAAGGTATAACTCCTTCTAAAATGCATTGCTCCAGGTATTTAATAGTAGCTTTAAAAATGAAAAAAAAATGGAAAAGACAGCTCACTTCTAAGAAACAGGTTTGTAGATGAATGCAAGGAGCAAATAGCCACATTTGTTGTCAGCAGTGTCTGGAATTTGTAACCAAGGCTGGAAAGAGTTCACTTTGTGCAGCAGCATAGTTGTTCTAGGCTTTACAAGGTGTGATGACTTGAGAAAAAAGACATGCATCTGGCAAAATAGCTGTTCTATAAAAGGATATGACATTCTGCATTTACTGTCACTGCCACCCACTGATTTAAATGAAGTGCTGGTTCTAATTCTTATAAAAAGAGGAAAATATGCCAAAGGAACATGAGTGCACCAGCTGGGCTAGCAACAGAATTATGCTATTACAATTAACAAAATGGTATTAGCAAAGAATTTTCTTTCAATTGGGGTTGTTTGTGATAGCTTTATTTTTATTGTGTTTTAAAGGTGGAAATGTTGGAGAATACTTCATTCTAAATGATACTTCAGGAGAACTCTTAGCCACTCGTGGTTTAGATAGGGAGGATGCCAGCAAATTTACCCTCATTATTGAATGTTATGACCTGGGCAGCCCATCAAGAAGCTCTACAACACAGCTACAGATTACAGTCCTGGATGAAAATGACAACAGCCCTATATTTGCAAAGAAGAACTATCAGACCTCTGTGAGAGAAGACCTTGAAGAAGGATCAGTAGTTCTTGAGCTGTTTGCCTCAGATGAAGATGCTGGCCTGAATGGTGAGGTCATGTATTTGTTCATTGATGACACCCTTGGAGCATTTACTATTAACAGAACAACTGGTGTCATAGTTACTACAAGGGCACTGGACCGGGAGATCACATCTCAGTATTCATTTAGAGCTGTGGCAAGTGACTGTAGCAGCCAAGGCCCAAGAAGCACTACCGTTAGCATTATGGTGCACATAGATGATGCCAATGACAATTCTCCAGTTTTTCTACAGAACCCGTTCAGAGCTTATGTGCCTCCTGAAACCTCTCTGAATCAGACAGTAGTCACAGTGAGAGCTGAGGACATGGATCTGGGGCCAAATGGTGCAGTGGTTTTTAATTTTGTAGCACCTGAAACTATGTTTCGTATTGACATCAGTACAGGAGAGATTTGTCTTCAAGAGCCATTGCCTTCTGAAGGTTTCAGTACCCTCCTGGTGGTGATGGCTTCTGATCAAGGTGTCCCAGCTAAGACAGCCACAGCTCTATTGGCCATTTCCTCAAGAGAACAAGAGGAGGTGATGTCATTCAGCCATAGTTTGTATGCAGTAACTGTGCCTGAAAACAGTGAAACAGGTAGGTGTCAAACTCCCTAACTCATGGTTAACAGTGGCCAAAGTCTTGATCTCTTGGACACTACTGTGGATGATGTGTGTAGGGAACCTTTTTCCTAACATGCAGTATCAGGGTAAAATTGAAATTGGGCTATACAGAAACAGTAAATTAAGGGGAGGGGGAACCCTTCCCTGACTAGTCTCATGGATCAAAGGGGAGCAGGATGTGCTGTTTCATAGGTGTTCTCAAGTTTCTGGCTCCTTGCACATTTACAACAGAGTACCACTCCCATTAGGCAGGATGCTCCTTTTCCAAAGGGAAGAAAGGGATTCTGCTCCTACATGTTGCTCCCTCACACTGGACAACCTTTGCCAGATGGCTCTACTGTTGAATGCATAATGTTTATTCTCTGCTGCTTTCCTTGTCAGTAGACATCCCTTTGCAATAAAGGCAGAATTTATCTGTCTTTGTGTCCCCTTGGACAGGTCTGTGGGTGAATGTGCATGTACCAAATGAAACTGATTACATAATATTTCATTAATAGGTCACTTAAATAAGCGCGGTGAAAGCTCAGATAAGATGAGAACTCCACTGATGTCTGTTGCAATGTATGATTTTTGGCTTGAGGGAAATCCTAGGCGTATTGTAACTGTATTCAGAAATCTTTCCAACACTTCCCTCATAGTTTCAGACTTGCTGAAAGAATGTGTAGAAGTAGGTGGGGAATCCACAGAGGCTGCAATACATTCTTACTTAACGAGACATTGTGAAATTGGTAGACTACTACAAGGGGCAAGCAATAGATAGATGCCCACATTATAGATAGATGAACATTTAATATAGATAAAGGATTTAATCATGTAGTCCTTTCACATGTCGTTCTTGCTGTGTGTGACTATGGAATTCACTACTCCACAGCTGAACACCATGAAATGGATTTGACAAGGGGATGTGTTGTTGCATCACAAATAATATTTGTAGTTATGCATAATGATTCTTAGCTGTGGTAATCAACATTTCATGCTTCAGGGTATAAACAGATTACAAGGGTTAGGAAGGAAAACCACTCTCACCTTTCCCACCTACATACACCATTGTGTAACTGGCCAGGTACATTTGGAGGTATGATGTGTGTTCCATTCTTGATTCTGCTGCTTATTCAAGGCATTTAGGTTGTGTAAGTCATTTATCCTCTATGTGCCTGAGATTTTCTACCTGTAACATGAGAATAATATTTGTTTATATCATAGGCTGTTGTGAGAGTAGTGAATTCTCCAGTCTTGAGGAACAGCAGCTAGAATTCCTGAGCAATCCATAAAGAATTCTAATGTAAAACATTGAATAATGTTGAATAATAAATCAGTGCAAATCAATTGATGTTCCTGGATGAGTTACAAACAGAATAAAGAACTAAATTTATTGCTGAAATTTTTTGCTACAAATTGTTTGCTTAGTTCTTTTCCTGAGCATCTTAGGGGCCACAAATCAGATTCATTGCAGTCTGTGCCGCCTTTGGTTCTTTCAGGCCAGTGGCTTTCAAACCACAGGTCAAAGGCTTTGTGGGGGGTGGGAGCGTGGTGAGAGTTTGGGTTAGTTCAACAAAGTCACAATTTTGATCTGCTGGGCGATGCTGTAAAGTGGTTGGAGTATCCTATAATGAATTCTACTGGAAGTGTTCCTGCAGAGTACTAGACAGGAATTAATACTATTTCTCTCTCTCCAAGAGGGAAACCCTGTTCTCCTGTGTCCCCATTGCATCAGGAAAATGCAGTTCTCATCTCCTACAATGTAAGGTGTGGGGTATTTTGTTTGGTTTGGTTTTTACTCTGGCCCCATCTTTCATTCCATGCTTTAACCTAACAGTTGTGTATCAGTTGTGACATTCTAAACAGTGGTCCCTAGAATTATACATGTTAGGCTTAGTGGCGGAGGGACGGAGAGGAGGAGAAGGTATTCTCAGAGGAGACTCCTGGATGCTTGATTTTTGCTCCTTCCTTGGATCAGTAATAATAAATAAATTATAATAATAGCTCTTACATACACTTTTCTTCAGCGGATATCAAGACCTGATGACTTTCAGGGTACATTTCAGGAGCCTAGTCATTCAGGTTTTTCCATACTGTTGTGGAACAGTGTCTCTTGCGGGGAACTCGTTTTTTTGTGGGAAGAACCCAGTCAGTGTTATTTTTGGCACTGCATTGTGACAATACAGTTTAGATATGTTGTTGTTTTTTTAATTATTATTTAAAGACTAAGGTATGTTTTTTCTAGGAAACTTGTCTATGTTTAAAAAAAGAAAATCAATATAAGATCCTGTCAACAATGGATATTTTTTGTGGCCCTGCATGTGCCTAATTACAGATACATTAAAAAGACAGGTTAGGCAATTCAGCCTGAAATGATGGAAAATTCTCCAAGGAATTGTGGTAAGAGAATAGCATAGTTCAATGGCCTCCCACTAAATATGCTGCAAATAAAGATGAGCAAATTAAATTGTTCTGGTTGAAGGAAGTTTAAGGAAGTTTCGGGGTTTTAAACCATAAGATTTCAGCCTGAAAGCTTACTATGTATACATAGTAAGAAAACTAATTCTTTTATCAATCTTAGCTCTTCCTACCAAATAGTAGGTCTGTTTCTCTTCCAATGATTGTAATAATTTATGTGATTTCAATACATAAAAACATACTAATAATTTTGCTTGTCAGAAAAAGTTATGACTATAATTAAACCCCCTAAAGGATTCGGTTTGGTAGCTGTAATTCTGATTCTGGAGTTGTTACTCGATATGAATAATACTTACTCTCCCAGCCAGGTCCAGGGAAGTGTATATATTATTCACTATTAATGTAATCAGTGTCGTCAAATAACATTTTTCCTCATAATTTTTACCTCTATTTTGAACCACGCAGTGGAAAAACTTAACTGTAGTTAGACAAGAATCAAAACAATATAAATGACAGATACCAAAGTCTGATGTCCTTCTTCAGCTGTCACCCAGTCTTTATGCTGACAAACTCTTACTCAGGTTAAAACTTCAGGATTTCTTTAACTAAAATGTCTGGCCCCAAGTTTGGTGACCTTCATATCATTCCCCTAGTTTAGTTTTTGCATAGTATTAAATGTTTTATACGTTGCATCATGACAGGCACTTTTAGAACTTAGTCAATAAATAATTAAATAAATGCACTTTGTGAAGTGTAAGAAAACTTTTCATTATTTATCATGTCTGTCTTCAGCTGAATTGTAGCTCGTATAGAGCACTCCGGGAGTCCGATTCACCAATAAAACATAGTCACAGGTTCTATTTTTGCAGTATTCTCTTTTATTTGCGTGGGGGGTGTGGTTTTTTTGGGGTGGAGAGAAGGGTTGGTTGTTGGGTTTTGTTGTTGTTTTAAATACAGATAAGATATCTGGCCTAGAAATTTATTTAACCCTCTCTTGTTCTTTATGCTCAGTGAGTCTTTTCTCAACTACTTATCCAAGAAGTCCATCCTCAAAGACAAGTGTGGGACCAAATATCCCTTGTTCCAATGTACAGATTACAAAAGAGAGGAGAAAGGAGAGGAAATAAAATGGGGACACGTTGTGGCTTCACAGATAAACATAGGTCTCCCAGTGACTTGGACTGTAGCAGTAAATCAGTTCTAAATTGTGCTTATGTGTCTCCAGTGAGAATATGACCAGGCTTTTTATGTCTGTTTTGCCTCATATTCTTTAGAAAAAGCATGCATACTATAGAAACTGTCACATCCTAGTACATTTCAGATACTTTGTTGTTTAATGCAGGTTGAAGTATTTTAACATAATGTTAGGCTGCTTCTGATTTAACTGACGAAGTAAGGAAATTCTAAGTTAAGGCTCTTCCTCCAGTCTTGTCTTACCCTGCTATGCTTGGCTGGTATGGAAGTTTCAGAGATAGTTGAATATTGTGTTCTGTATTTGAGGCAATACCTATGCACACTGGACAGAGTCGAGTTTAGGATTGTAATTTTTTGAGATAGGGACTGTTTTTTGCTTTACATCTAAGTTTGCCTCATTAGGGACTTCAAGATTTGGCCTCATCTGTTTAGATTACCAAAAGGCACTAGTTCAAAGTGAAAATGAACTGTATGGAGACTGCAACATTTCATTGTTTAAATGCAAGCTATATTACTACTACAGTGTGATCAAAAATCACCAGAAACAACAGTACTGCCATTTTTTTGCCCTCTACCAAAAAAGGTATAAACAATTTTCCCACCATTAAAGAAAAGGCTTCTGGGCTGAGAATTTATAGGCCCAGAGCAAGATTTTATTGACCCAGTTACATACCCTGAAAAACAAGGCATCAATGGAAATCCTAATACAGCCTTTTTTCTTGGAATATTTTTTCTTTTGTTCTTTTAAAAAATCAGGCAGAGGATATGAGTACATGATATTAGGGACTTGTCCTTCAGACACTGGATGTTTTCTTTTTTTTAAGGATGTCATAAACAATGGTATTTTTTTGGCTGGTGTGTTCCAGAAGGGGCCAGTGTTTAATTTCTGTATACAGCAGTGGACTTCTCATTCTCACCTTTAGCCTTACACACACACACACAAATAATATTTGGGTTTGTTTGTTTGTTTGTTTATGCAACTGGGCCTATAAGTATCTTAAAGTAATGCAGAAAAGTCCATAAGCTACATTTCTCACAAAATTGCTTTTGCTTTATGTTACCATGCTTAAGAGCAAAGGACTAACCAATTAAGAAAACATTTCCTGTGTTCAAAAAAAAAGCAGATTCTAAGTATGAGATTTTTTGTAATTAAAGATATTCTGATGGCACAGTCCCACCCAAAATCTAGGACATTTTGTATTAACAGCATGCCTCCTGTAATGTAATAAAACAGTGTAAGCTTAAAATGCCATTTGGAAGAGGTCAAGTTGTACAGTAACCTGATTCCATCACAGTTGGTTAAAATCAATTGTCATATGCTAAATGACTTCATAACTGGCTTGAGAAACCATTTGGAAATCGTGAGAAATGTTTTTTGAATTTTGTCTCAGTTTATGTTAAGTGTGGTGCTTCTGCTCAGGATAATACATTCCGTTTCACATGTATTTTTTTGCTCCCATTGCAAACAGCATTTTTATTTGATTCTTTTTCTGTGCCATGTCAGATCAGTGCTGTTTTCATTGAATTTAAGAGTGCTGTACATAAATAAATGAATAACAGTCACGTTTAACAACCACATAAAAGCCCGCTTCTCCCCTCCTCCCCTAAGAGTTCGTGAGAGGATGAAGGTAAAATGGCCAACGATAGAGAAACCTAAATAGGAAGGATCTACACTGAACCTGGAATACTGCCAAGATAAACAGCCTTGGGGAGAAAGTTCTATCAGTGGTGACTCTGAAATGAGGTCTAGAGTCAAGCACATCCTATTGGTCAGGCAGCTGGATATGCTGGAGCGCAAATGAGTTGATGGGACAATGGAGGGTGGGTGGGGAAAGTCCTGTCAGTTAAGTTCTGGATGGAATTTTGCGGAGCAGTTGCTGGTCTTGTTTTTTGTTATGTGCCATTTTAAATAACGTTTAAAGCACCCAGATTGGCAGATGGGCACCTTGGCTTACATTGTTATTAATCATAGTAAATCTGTACGTAATAAATGAATATGAGATCTTCTAAAGCTGACTCTAATAAAAACTATTATTGCTTTGGTAGGCACCTCACTTTTGACTGTAGAAGCTTATGATCCTAGTTTAACAGGAAAAGGTATAAAATACAGGATGGTCAGTGACAATGAAGACATTTTCTCCGTACACCCCACCACAGGTAAATTAATTTATTTAAATTTGCTTTAAAAGCACATTTGAGGCTTTTGATATTTGAACAAATATTGAACTATATACAAAGTGTTTCTGCATTGGGATTGCTTTTATGTCAAAACAGTCTCATTAGTTGGATGATGGGCAGTAAAATATAACAAACACCTTTACCACAAGAACCAGTATTTTTTTATTTCATAGATACACACATGCATTTTGTCTACAGTTAATCTAGACCATAGGGCCTGATTCTCCTCTTATATTGGGGTAAATCATTAATAATTGTTAAGATTTTGCTATGATTATTTTTAGAAAAAGTCAGGGAGAGGTCACAGGCAATAAACAAAAATTCATGGAGGCCATGACCTCTTCCTAACATTTTCTAAAAATAACCATCTATGACAAAATGGGGCTGACTTAGTGCTTGTTGCAGCTCTTTGCTCCAGGTCCTCCTTTCACCCCACCCATGCAGGCAAGTTTATGCTCCACCCCACCCCCAGCTGAAGCAGAAAATGTCATGGAGGTTGCAGGAAGTCATGGATTCTGAGATTTCCGTGACCTCTATGACATAATCTTATCCTTATAAAATGCCATTGACATCAGTGGAGTTACACATTTATAAAACTGATGTGAGAGGAAAATTGGGGCCAAGAGTATTTGTCTTTAAAAATCTTCTGTTCTTCTTTGAGTAGACGCAGCTATGTATTTCACATGGGTGAGTGTGCACCCTCTGCACCAGAGCTGAAGAATTTTGCTCACAATACCCATAGAGGGGCAGTGCTTGAACCTCATGGCCATAGCCCTTCCCCAGGCTGTATAAGGTTGTGCCACCCTGAACCTCTTCAGTTGCTTCTAACTACCCGTGGCTGGAGTCAGGGCTCTGTGTGGATCTTAATCTCACAATTCTCACTATGTTTTAATGCCTTTTTCTAGTCATACATAGTTAGTAGTGCCTGTAGTGTTAGTTAGATTTATTGTTAGCTGCATTTAGTTAAGTATTCCCCTCTGGTACTCTCACTGGGGTTTAAACATTGTCTATTGTGTGGGGAAGTGATCTCCCACACACAGTGCTTCCTTTGCTTGGTTAAGGAGCAATGTGTGATTTGTAGATCATTCACAAAACAGACTCCGGTGGCTAGGGATCTTCGCCTGAAAAATCACCTGCTTGACCAAGCCATGTAGCTTTCTTTGGCACCACAAGGCCCTTATCAGATTAGAGGACCCCTTGGGTAGAGCCCTGCAGATCCGTGGGTATCCACTTCAGATCTGCGGGTAACCGCATCCAGAGTGTGGGTGCGGATATCCTCAGCCCCATTGTTGCGGATTGGCTGCGGCTGTGGATTCTATTTTTATGATAGATCCCTGAAGCTGATGCTATAATCTGTGTCATCAGCAGCACACCACGGGGAACAAGGAAGCACTCCAGCCAATCCCAGTTGAGCTCTGATTGTTGTCTGCCAGCCGATCAGAGTCTCAGTCACAACAGGCTGGGGCTTGGAGAGACACCATTCACTATTAATCCATTAGCATGCTGGCCTTTGATTGGTTCATTCCCCATGCCTTCCCCGCCCACTTCTTCATTTTCTTGTTTGTGGTTCATATGCTATGCTATCAATCAGAAATTTCATTGGTGGCCAAGGAAATCTGATTGACAGCACAGCATGCAAATCGCAAACAAGGAAAGGAAAAATGGGTGGGACCCATGTGGTAAATGAGCCAATCAAATGCTAAAACGCTGACTGTGAGCCCAAGCTCGGTTGCGGATGCGGTTCCAAATCCACATACAACATGGCATGCGGATTATAGGTCGGATAAAGGTTGACATTGGGTGGGTGTGGTCTGGTTCCAAATGTACATTTTTGTATCCACGCAGAGCTCTACCCTTGGGTTCTGAGGGTGCTGCTGTTCTGTGCTCTGAAACTGCCTCTCCAAAGAAATGAATGGGCCATTCCTCATTGAGTGCACTGAGGAAAAAGGTCACATAAGACCAATCAAGACCACTCCAAGTCTTCTAGAGTCCTCTGCCTCCTTCAGGAGGTTCTAGTGCTGGTGTATAGAATCGTGCAGGGAACTCGAACCTGTTCCCTGGTATTGTGCGGGAAGCTAGAGACCCTCAACTGTCAACTCCAGCTCTGGCCCCCGACATCTGTTGAGTCCTGTGCCAATGAGGATGATGCCAGCCCCGGCTGTTTGCACACTGGTGGTACACCAGTCAGCTATGAACCTTCTCTGTGCATCCATTGCGATCTCTCTGTTGGTCCAGAGCTGTGACAGTCTGCTGACCATCCAATGCTGGATGGTTTGCTGAACCTTTCTGTCTGGTGGTACTTTACCCTTCCATAGTCTGTGGGAGCAGACCAGTGCCAGGCTTGGTACAAGGGACCTCCTCACTATCGGGAAGTTGGCACTGTTGCATTCACCACTGCCAATGTGCCTGGGGCAGTTCTCACCACTCTCCACTTCAGTGCTGTCTTCAGAGTCGACACTGCTTCTGTCATCTGGAACAGCATTTCCACCATTAGTGCCAGTCCCTCCTTTGTTATGGGTGACAGATAAATCAGACCGTTAACTTACTGCTTCATGGCTGGCTTCATCTTTATCCCCGGAAACCTAAGGCTTCTCAGCATCAAGGTCTGGATCTTCCTCCACACTTTCTCCGTTGCTTGACCTACATTGGGGGCAGTTTATGGAGTATCCTGGGCACCAGGATTTGCACTTATCTCATGCCCAGTATGGGTATCCCTGAACCCAACGCCTTCTAGTCACCAATACCCTATCCTTATGCCCATTGGCCTCCATCGCATTGATGCTATGGCTGAGGCAATGTTGGTTTTCTGACTATCTTGTGCTGTCGATTCTGTCTTCCATATCCCTTCCTCTTCATCCCAACCTACTCTCATAGAGTTATGGTCATGCTTTGCACCCTATCTTCAGCCCCCTAGATCTCACAGCATGGTTGAATGAGAAGGGAGAGCGATGTTCAGCAGCTATTCGACAGATCTTATGCAGTAATAAAAAACCCTAGAAACCCCCAACCCCAATGTGGCCTTTTCAGCAAAGTAGTAGCATTTCTCAATGTGGTCATTGTTGTACAGAGTTCAACAAATGCTGGTTAGTATTGGAGGCATTTGGAGTATTTACTGCATCTTCAGTCACTTACTGCACCTTCAGTCAACTAAGCCTTATATTTAGTTCGTTGAGGGTGCATCTAGTTGTGATACCAGCTTTCATCCTCTCATTCATGGAAGATCAATGTGATGGCAAGATTCTTGAAAGGAGTATTTCATCTCTGTCCACCAGTATGGGAATAGTTCCTTTGTGGGACATTAATGTGCCTTTAGTGGCTCTGATGGGATTTCTGTTTGAGCCTCTGGCATCCTGCCCCTTTCCTCTCTTATGTTTAAAAAAAAAATGCTTTCCTCATGATGCAAAGAAATTTTTATCCCAGAGCTTCCTTACATGCTGTTCTCCAAAGACAAAGTGATGTGGCCACATCCAAAATTTGTGTCTAAAGTGGTCTCTCAGTTTCATTTAAACCAGTTGGTATATTTGCCTGTGGTTTTTCCAAACTCATATTAATCTCCAGAGGAGCTGTGACTTCACACACTAGACATCAGACAATATCTGAGCTTTTATCTGGACTGGACTAAACCCTTTCAGGTTTTACTTTGTCTGTTTGTGTCATATGCAGACCATATGAAAGGACTGGCAGTTTCCTCACAGATGATCTCTGAGTGGATAACTTCCTGAATTAATACTGTCTATGAAACAACTTTGGCCATATCCCCTTTATAGGTGTGAATTTGTGTTATGAGAGTACAAGCTGCATCAATAGTGTTCTTTAGAGACATCTCAATGTTGGATATTTGCAGGGCTGCCAAATGGCTGTCAGTACATATATGGGGGAAAGGTTTTCTATAAATTAGTAAAACCACATGAAAAAGAATAATATTTTAAAATTACCAAATACAATATGCATTCAGTTTTGATTTAATAACCTTTGCCATATATTAACTAACTATTAAAACATACTTCCTTATTACTATGTACAAGATGCATATCTAAAACTTACTTAAACCTCAACTGTGTTTTTAATTATCAGTTATTTTATTAACATTCAACTGTCTTATTTACTGTATATTAAACAAACATTTGGGAACTTTTGTATAAGTAAAATATGTTTTTATAATAAGAAATACAGAATCAACTGCAGACCCAAGTAAATTAAGGGATTGTAGACACCAAAAAAATCTAATAGTTGTCCACCTTGTTCGCCTTCTGAATGGCTTTATTTTGGAAATGAAACAGATGTTCAGCACTTTTGAAAATCAAGCAACTCACCTGAATGCTTAGAAGATTAGCTTTTATCACCTTTCTTGAAAATCTTAGCAATAATATTTTACATATACACAGGGATTTGTAAATAAAATCCATTAAAAAAATCCACTGTTTTCACTATGGGTTCCTTTTGAGTGTTATGTTTATAAAACAAGGCAATTCACCCAACAAAAGACTTCATCAAGACAGGTCATCATAGGTACTTAGAGGTATATTCTCCCACTATGCAGGGGCATAGCTACGGATGGGTTTGGGTGGACCACGGCCCATTAACTTTGAAAGCAGGCCACTCAGTTTTTACTTCTGCTGCCCGTGCTGCACTTATGCTTGGAGCATCAGGCAGCTTTCAGCCGGTCACTATCGGTAGTGACCGGCCAAAAATCACTAAGGCCATGTACACATTACAGGAATCATCGTGCAACAAGCCCGTTGCGCTTTAAAAGTCACGTGGTTTTTGTAGTGCAGGATCTTGTACACACTGAGCTGCTTGTGACGGAACAGAGCCCCCCCTTACCCCCCCTACAATTCGCGATTTCACAAGAAACCCAATTGAATTGTGGGAACCTATCCCATAGTTCCATCCATCCTGATTTCGCGCTAAGAATCCTGGGTAGAAGGAGAGTAGTGCTGAGCACCATGGGTAAAGTCTTGGTTTCCCATGGTGCATTCTGTTCCCCTTGCGTCACGAGAGTTGCTACTAGCAACTCGCGCCCATTTTCAACAGTACCACGTTGCTTCCCGGAACTCCTTTTTGCAGCAACATGGATCCAGCTCTGATCTCGACTGTCACCTTCAGCATAATGAATATATCTCGGCTGGTGGCACAGTATGTGTTCAGCTCTGAATCAGACCTGGATTCAGATGACTCTGGGCTGGTGACTGCCATGCAGAACAACAGCACCGCATTGCTGAGCTCCTTCACAGAACATCTGCACACGCTGCACCGCCGGTTCTGGTCATGAGAGACAAGCACCGAGTGCTGGGACCGCATGTTTTGCAGGTGTGGGATGATGAGCAGTGGCTACAGAACTTTCGAATGCGGAAAGCCACATTCATGGAACTCTGTGAGGAGCTAGCCCCTGCCCTGCGATGCAAGGAGAAGCGTGTCGCAATCGCAATCGCACTGTGGAAAATGGCGACTCCAGACTGCTACCGGTCAGTCACAAATCAGTTTGGAGTCGGCAGGTCAACCATCGGGTTAGCACTTTCACAAGTGTGCAGAGTCATTAATCGTGTTCTGCTCCGGAAGACAGTGACGTTGGGCAACGTGCGGCAGATCGTTGATGGATTTGCAGCCATGGGATTCCTGAACTGTGGAGGGGCAATAGACAGCACACACATCCCTATTCTGGCTCCGGAGCATCTTGCGACTGAGTATATTAATAGGAAGGGCTACTTCTCCATGGTGCTTCAGGCACTCGTGGATCAAGCACCTTGGCTGTGGTCCACACTGGAGCACGTTTGCCGCGTTGAGCCACTATTGCTCTTGGAGAACAAAACTGCACTCCATGCCGAACAAACAGGAAGAGCGAACAATTCAAAAATTCCTGGGAATGATGGGAGGGCGGGTACAGTCATGTCACAGCCACAGAGTGCAGGAGGAAGTGCAGAAGGGATGGAATTAGAATTCTGGGACATTTCTGGAGGCTTCATATTGCGTGGCAACCGTACACACACAAACTATCGCGAAACAACTGTTCCACAGTAGCCGCTAGCACCCACATTTTGGTGGTTTACATGTTGCGCGGTGTAAGGGACAGAGTCAGGGCCAGGGAACATGGCCGCCCCTGGAGATAGACAGGAGCACCGGACCAACCCCCGGAAAAGGGGTTGAGCCGGCTCAACCAATCCAGGCTGACAGGAAGCCAGGGGGCGGGACCCCACCGGGCAGTATAAGAAGGCGGCCCTCTTCCTCAGTCAGGGCCCAGCCAGCAACAGGGAAGCACCACGCTCCTCCGCTCCGGGGCCAGACGCCCGGCCCAGGGCCTGCAGAGGCTTGGCCCCGGCTTCCCACTGCCTGGGGCCCTGAGGACCACCCCCTTTGGCACGCACCCCGGCCGGCCTCCTGGGACCAGATCGAGCCCCTGCCTCCGGAGGTCCCGGAACCCCAAGCCTCTGTCCCCGAGCCCGAGAGTTTAGAGCCGCTGGACGGACCCTGTGACCTGGAGGAGCTGCCCTTGGCGGATGACCCCAGGGAATCACCCGCTGCCCCGGAGCCCTATGGACCGGACCCTCCCGACAGTCCCTGCGACCTAGAGGAGCTGCCCTCGGCTGAGGAACTGGACGAGACCCTGCCCGCCTTGCCACCCCCCGATGAGGCAGACAGCTTCGGGAACTTCCCCGCAGCGGACTACCCCGGCGTCCCCTAGGAGTGGGGACTCAGGTACCCCGGGAAAAGGGAGAGGGAAGGGTGGCCTGGCCCACGGCCTCGCAACCGGCATGGACCCTACCTGGGGCAGCGTGTTGCGGTGAGACCCCGCTGCCCTCACCAGGGCTTCCCGACCCCAGGGCATTGGAACCCTCCTGCTATGACCACTGTAGTTTGGTTGGTGATCTCCTTTCCTCCTGCATAACCCAAACCCCTGGGCTAGAGACTGCTGCCTGCCCCGCCCTGCCTGGGGCCAGGCCAGTGTTTGTTTATAGAGACTCACCCTCCCTTGGGCTAGAGACGGCTGCCTGCCCCGCCCTGCCTGGGGCCAGGCCGGTGTTTGTTTATAGAGAGTTGCCCTCCCTTGGGCTAGAAGTTAAGGACTGCCCCCCCACTGGAGGCCAGGAGGCAGTACGTTCACACGCGGTAAGACAGCTGTTACCGCGCAACAACATGGATTTGTCTGTGGACGCTGTGCCTGTTATCGCGCAATAACTTTGTAATGTGTACAAGGCCTAAGCTGACTAACGCTCCAGTTCCCAAGCTAAATGGAATGTCTGGCAGTGTAGTTTCTCTGCCCAGTCACTTCCTGAATATCCTGCTTCCAGTCATGTGACCAGAAGCAGGAAGTGGCCCAGGCCCACCTAAGTCAGTGAGAAGCCCTGCCAGAAAATCACATCTATCTACACTAGGGGTCTCAAACATGCGGCCTGCGGCCCACAGAGTTCCCTTCTGCAGCCCACGACAAGACCCGGAATTCAGGGGTTCCAAACACCTGGCTGGCTTTTCAAGTGGCCCGCTCCCCTGCTGCCTGAGACCCGGCAGCCGGGCTGCAGCTGCCTGCCTCCCACCCAGGGTCCTGCCGCCAACTGAGCTCAGCTTGGCACTGTTGGCAGTGCCTCTGGACTGCACCACCCCCCACCCCTCCCCGCAGGGGCCTCGCTCGTCAGCCACTGCCGGGCAGCCGGGGAAGAGGCGGAGCCTCCCGCCACCTGAGTCACGTTGCAGGCAGAGCCCTGCAGGGCCATCCTTTGGAGGGAGTGGGGGCCAAAGCCAGTCAGCCTTGGCAGGGCCCCCTGTACCCCACATGCTGGATGGGGGGAGCGCTGAGGTGGTGGGCCGGCCTGCTCCACCCCCCAGGGACTCCGGTCATCCCCTGGGGACTGGGAGCCAGCCCCGGCCGAGGCCACCGCTGGCCCCAGCCAAGGCCACACCACCGGCGGGGGCCAGTGCCCTGCCCCTGGGCCTGCTTTCTTTCTTTCTTTCTTTCTTTCTTTCTTTCTTTCTTTCTTTCTTTCTTAAAAAAATCTTTTAAAAAATTAATTTTAATTAAAAACCTTTTTAAAAAGTTTTTTTAAAAACCTTTCTAATATTAAATTTCAATTAAAAATTCATTTGAATTCAATTCATTAAACCCAATTACTTGTATGTACAATCACTTTGAATTCAATTAATTAATTTTTAATTTAATTTTAATTAAATAAACTGGTGGCCCTTCAGGGTTTTAAAAACTGTTGTATGAAAAAGTTTCAGTGATGTGTCCTCAGGCCAACATCCTAGTCCTCATGTGGCCCTTGTGGTGATTTGAGTTTGAGACTCCTAGTCTACGCCCTTGCCAATATGTAAATAAAACTCCTTCTCCACTATCAGACATTACACACATGTATCAAGAGGACAACAGGTAGTGAAAAGTTCAATGTAAAATTTTCTAGCAGATTGGAGATCTCTTCTTAACTAGTGCAGTGAAATATATATATCATCTACTGACATGAAACTACACAGAGATGACAGTGTAAATTTCCTACACATGTCAAACGCTTACAGCACATTATATCACCACCAGCAAATACTTCTGAGTACATGATGTCCCTCGTCACATAGCTGGGTGCAAATAATCACATTTATCTGGGATTAATAGTGGTTGTACTGAATGTCACTTCTGTAGAAGGAATGCAAGGTGTACCAGGATGATGTTATTTTACAGACTGTTTATTACACCCTGTATCAATAATTTTGCATTGCGTGACAGCTGATGAACCAAAAGTAAAACAAAGAAAGCATTCGTTCCACATAGTCAGCCCATGTACAGAGTTCCAATTATTAATGCCCATACACAAGTCTTTCATTAAGAATTCCAATTAAGTGGTAATTGGCACATTTTATATTGCATATGGTTTTCCCATATGCACCCAGAAAACACACAGAAAAAGGATGCAGTTAACTCTTCCCTTATTGTTGAAAACAAATCAAGTTTTCTAATTTTTGAAGGCTTTGTGCCCCAGTCCCAGCTTAGATTCACACTACTTAAATCTTCCACAGATCCATGAACAATAATCCAATTTGTCATCTTGTTTTAATAATTAAGAATCAGATTAGTAATAGGCTTTTAATTCTATCTTGGAAAATCAGGAAGTGGTTCCACTTCTACTGGGAGTTCTTCTACTGCCACAGTGTTTTGGCCACTCAAAAGTTTGTGTTGATACTCTTTGTAAGAATTTGGCATTGTTGTGAAAATTCTTTACAAAATTCTGATTTTGAAATTTTACTGAAATTAATATGCAAATAATTGAAGAAAAGAGTTGTTAAATGTTTAGATTAAATCTAGAGTTTTTAGTATTAGTATTTATTAATTTAGTATTAATTACAATGCCAAAGTTGTAACCACAGATTCTTTAAATGCAGTTTATACCTGCCTTCAAGTTTAACATGGAGGTGCTATCAGTGGAGACTCGTGTAGATATGTCCCAACACATAGTGCTTCATCTTGTTTTCATCAGCTTTCATTGTTGACTAATGGTGGTGTTCATGAAGATGACATGTCACACCACCAGCACTCAGACGACTTCCTTGGATAGCACAGCTTGGGTTGCTGTATCACTTAGATTGACCAAACCTGATGCAGATGTAGTCCATGCCTTTTAGGCCCATATCTGTGAGGAATCTCCCTGAGATCTACATCTGTGTTATGGTTTCCTCCTTTAGTTATATTTAGTATACTTTAGTTATATTTTCCTTAGTATGTCTTCATTGGATATGTTTTGCAACCATTGTTTTCTTTATGGTAACAGCATGTATTATCATTTTTAACATTTTATTTTCCCTAAATATGTACATAACCTGTCCTTCTTTAAAATTTTTTTTGGAAAATGAAACAGGTGAACTCACAGTGAAAGATCCCAAGTTTCTTGATCATGAATCCAAGAGTAAAATACATCTTGCAGTTTTGGCTGAAAATGGATTGAATTCAGCACTCTGTGGAGTGACAGTTTGGGTACAAGATGTGAATGATAACACCCCTAAATTTGAGCAAAGCTCTTACAAAACATCAGTGTGGGAAGGCCAAATCTACAATACATATGTCATTCAGGTAATGGAGATACATATTTATAAACCTATTTTCTGCAGTTAAAGTTAAGAATAGTCAAACTAAGGCCATAATCCATCAGTGTGTGCATTGGGCTTTCACTCTGTGCAAGATTCAGAAGCCTTTCTAATGTTGCTACAGCCTTGCTTGGAAACCTAAAATATGTAATTATTTTGGCTGTATTGGAGCTCCAGATTCAGTTCATTTTTTATCAAGCTGGACCAATGTCCTTTAGCTAAACTAAACTAAATTCAACTTTCTTCTTGTCTCCTCTGCTTCTAACAAAGAACAGTTCTTGCTCATGAAGAGTAGTCAGAGAATAATTATTCAAAGCTATGTTCATAGTTTCAGTTTCAGTGTAGATATATTCTTGCTACCACCGGTGGCTCTAGGGTTGGCCACTTTAAAATGAATCCATGCCGTTCCAGTCAGAAGTAGAATCTAAGCATCTGGTCTGAAGTCTGCCACTGAAAGAGTAACTCATCTCAGTGTAAGTGTGAAAATGCTCTTTTCCCTGAAAATGTCGATGCTTCAAAAGTGTTCCCAGCTGTTTATGCACTCTATCCATGTTGAAGCAAAAGAGGGATATCATTTGGGCTAGAAAGGAGGACGGGTTTCTTCCATGCACTCCCTCCAATTTCTTCAGTTGCTAGTTAAGTCAAAATGAAGGTCTTGTTAGGAACTGAAGATGTTCCACCTCCGCAAATAAATACATGGAATGCAACAACTGCCTTGGATGTGAAGCCACTAGGGAGATGAATGAGCATGCATGTGTTAGAGAAATATAAGTCTACTAATGAAAAAAATCACATAAGCTTTAGTAGGCTCCAACCCACTTCATCAGATGCATGTGTGTATGGAATAATCTGGATCTTGTGCAGTATGTATCATGCTCAACAATAGGAAAAGGAACCAGTGGGGACTCTTCAGGCTGGGGAAATGTTTTCTATTTTGAGAATCCTACACTGGCATCTCTTATTGGTGCCAGTTTTATTTTCTGTTTATTCTTTATTCTGTGGTTTTAAACAATAATCCAGAATTAGACAGAATTAAGACAGAAATGTGTCTTAACCATTAATAATTATCATTTTATTTATTTGCACTAGCACCTCGGGACACTCCGTGCAGGGTTTAGGAGCCCACTGTGCTAGTGACTGAACACAAACATAGCTGATACTAACAATCTCCTGTTAGCAACCACATGGCAGCATAGAAATAATGGTATAGGAGAATTGATCAACTTAGCCACCTTTTGTTTATTGTTTGAAATTCCAGTTCTGCAGCAGAAAGTTTTAATCTAAGAAAATGGAATTGTTTTTATTTTGTATAAATATTTCCATTCATAGTAGGCTGGTAACTTCACGTGGGCACTCTCACAAAATTTGGGGCCTAAATTATGTGAGCATCCCTTTTAATCTGCATGACCAAAATGAGCTAATGGTCAGAAATAGATGTATGTGATGTAACACTTGGGTTTTTGAAATTGCAGTATGGTATCTCAGATTGAGCATGGATTTTCTTCCCAAACAGATTTTTGCATCTGACCTTGACAGTGGGCTCAATGGAGAAATTGAGTATTCAATTTTATCTGGTAATGAAAACGAAGCATTCTTGATTGATTCAACACAGGGGATTTTAGCAACGAATGTAATCCTGAATCGTGAAGACATTTCATCATACAGGTTGTGTGCAGTGTCTGTATAAAATATATATTGTTGCTAATTGTGTTTACCTCAAGTTGGTATTGCTGAGGCTGTCTGTCTTAGGGTTTTATTATGAAGCCCATCAGTGTGGTATTTGAACGTCTGCTATGTGATCACAGTAGTGAATGTCATAGAGTCTCTGGTACTTTTCTGATTTTGTAGTAACGACATAACCTTGTTAAATCAGCTACAGCATACATTGACACCAAGCGTAGCAGAAAACAAAAGTCCTGTGGCACCTTAAAGAGTAACAAATTTCTTCGAGCATAAGCTTTCGTGGGCTCCAACCCACTTTGTCAGATGCATGAAATGGAAACAACAGTTGAGAGGTATATATATACATGCCAGGAGGAGTAGCATAATAATGGCAAATGCTTACCAAGTCAGTTCAGTGGGGCAGGTGAGGCCCATTCACACCAGTTGAATAGAAGGTGAGAATGTGTGAAGACCAAAGTTACTTTTTGTAGTGTGATAACCATTCCAAGTCCCTGTTCAGACTCAGTCTGATTGTGTCACGTTTGCAAGTAAGCTCCAGCTCTGCAGTTTCATGCTGCAGTCTGCTTTTGAAGTTTTTTTGCAGGAGTATGGCAACTTTCAAGTCTGCTACTGAGTGTCCAGGGAGATTGAAGTGTTCTCCTACCGGTTTATGGATATTACCATTTGTATGTCCAATTTGTGTCCATTTATTCTATTGCATAAGGAGAGTCCAATCTGGCCGATATACATGGCAGAGGGGCATCTCTGGCACATAATGGCATATATAACATAAGTAGATGTGCAGGTGAATGAGTTCCTGATAGTGTAGCTGATGTGGAATGTAGCTGATGAGGGGTGTAGTTGATGTGGGAATCAAAAGAGCAACAGAAACTTTTAAAAATGTTTTACTGTCTAATTTTAAAATGGTTGTTTTTTCAAAATTTAACAACAGTTGCTTATTAAAGTAAATCAGAAATATTCATCCCTAGAATTTCTAAGACCTTTAAATTAAGGGGTTATAATACAAATGTTGACAAAACCTTAATTTTAATGTCTTGACTAAGAGGATTTTATGCTGTTTTTTTCCCACTGAAACCTTGGGAAATTATATTTTTTTAGTAAATCATTTCCAGATGTATCTTGCTTATGTTCATTCTAGACCAGGTAGGTCTTCTGTAGATTGTTAGCAACTGAACACGAGTCTGTAATTCAAGTTATATGTTCTGCTGGTGTCATAAACATCAAGAGCACTCAGAGTACAGCTTGTGTGGTTCACAATGGCAGTAGAATCTACTGCTTAAATGACAGCTTTGATGTTCAGTATTGTCATGTGAATATAAAAGTCACTATTTATTTGTCACTTTCATCAAAAACTGCTTGTAAGATGAAGGAAGAGTTTAACTCTTTAAATGAACTACAAGAAGACAGCCAGAAGTGTTGCTTGCTGTTCAAATGTTCATACTACATAAAAGATTTGGCAATGTAACTTTGGTTAGTCTGGCTGACCTTCTCCCTGACCTTTTGACCAGAATTTTTTTCTTAAAGCAACTGTTGAACAATCCATGGAGCAGAATTAGATTCATTCCTAAATTTCTCTTCTGGGGAATTTTTTGGACCCATCTTTGCTTATAATAAGCAATTTGGTTTTAATTGTGTAGAAGCTAATTCTGAGAAAAACATTTCAAGAGCAAATTTCTTTGATTTTTTTCTTTGATTGGATCATTGCTTTCTTCATTACATTGTGTATGGAAAGTAAAATAATGTTAGAATAATCCACAGCAGTTTCCTGTTCATGTATTTAATGAAGGCCTAAAGGAAAAAACTTGTTTTATATGGTGAAATCCTAGCCGCATTGAAGTCTATAGGAATTTTGACATTGGCTTAAATGGGACCAAGATTACATTGTTTCATTGGGTTCAGTATGTCTTTGTCTCCGAGGTCCCATTGGATTTTGTTCTTGCAGTCTATCAAAAAGTAAAATTCCAATCAGTCATTTTTATATTGGAAATTAAAATGTGATTTAGGAAAAGCAGTGGCAAGAAGAAAGGGAAGACATATTAGCTAATCTCATCATTTTTATGTTTGTTTTGTACATTTGGCATTAGTATTGAATAGTTGTATGATTTCTGGCTGAGGGTGACAACTGTGACTTCCTTTCAATACTAGGTTGGTTGTGCAAGCTGCCGATAAAGGAACCCCCAGCCTTTCTGCTACAAGCATAGTATTGATACAGGTGGTTGATGTCAATGACAACACCCCAACTATCCAACCATTAGGCAAAGTGGAGGTCTCTGAAAGTAAGTGTGAAGGTTCAGAAAAGCATTATCAAGTCCAGGGAATGTCAGACCAAGATAATGCTTTTCATTGGTTTGGTAACAAAATGTTACAGTGAAAGAAATCTCAAAAAATCTTGGCATCATTAACTCAGAAATATTGAAGCAAACATGATCTGCTTTTGTTTTCAAAGGCATGATTCTTAATCTTTGGACATTATATTTTGGAACTATTTGGAGCCAAAATACAGGAAATCTTTTAAAAAAAAAATACAGCTGTGGTCCTTTCTCTGTGGACTCCAGGGTCAAAATTCCACAGATGTCTTAAATTTATCTTTTTAAATAGAAAAAATTACTGTTAAAGCCAACTTTATGCAAAAATCTTTGGAATTTTATTATTTTGAACAAAACATTTTCTTTCCATAGTATCAGAACTTTCTTCAGACAGATTCACCAGCACAGCCTAGTAGATGAGCATGGAGATAGGAGTCCTGTCTTCTTGAGGTCCAAATCTCAGCTCAGCATCTTCCTCTTTTGTTGACCTTGGGTCACTTAGGCCAAATTTTTCAAACTTGTGTGTATCATGCTATGCACTTAAATCCATATTTAAGCACCTAAATAGATAGCCTGATTATCAGAAATGCTCCTGTTCATAGAGTGTATCATGATTAGTTTTCATGTGGGTGAAAGTCAGGCCATTTATATTTAGATATCTGAGTTTAGAACCCCACTTTGAGAATGGTGGCCTTAAATTATCTAGTTCTCATTTCCCAAACTCATGGAAGGGCCTCTTGAGCCTTCAGGATCTTGTGCTCTTTATTTACCCACCCATCTATTGGCCAATACGTCATCCAGGAGAGTCTGAGAGTTTCATGCCCTTATCTCACAAAGATACTTATGATCACTCAAGTAGTCTAACAAAAGTTGTATCAGGGCTTATCTACACTTGAAGTGACACAACTGCAGCTGCACCACTATAGTGCTTCAGTGTAGACAACTCACTATACAGGAGGGAGCAGTTTTCCCAACAGTGTAGTTAATGCAGCAATTTGAGAGGTGGTAACTAGATAGACTGAAGAATTCTTCTATCAACCTAGCGCTGTCTACTCCAAGGGTTAGGTCAGCTTAATTACATTACTCAGGGATGTGGATTTTTTACACCCCTGAGTTACACAGGTGGGGTGACTTACATTTTTAAGGTACACCTGGCTGCAAGCATTCCTCTCAATACGTCAGTATCCCCTATTTGAGCAATTCATAGCAAATTCTGTGTTGAAAATTATAGACATTTTTGTTACCCTTGAAGGAATAGTACTTGTGGGGTAAAATAGGGTTGAAAGTCTAAAATAAAATACAAATTAAAGGTCAAGTTTCTGAAGGATGAAGCAGGGTTACTCTTCGTCTTGATATTTGCTTTATATAGCATGCCCAGATTGTGCTCTTATTCTAAGATATAGAGCCAAAATATGTCAAAATACTGTTAAAATGTGTGTAAAATCTAAAATTAACAAAATACATAAGCTCTACCTTACATATTCTTCAACTAATTAGATTTATTTTGAACATCACTGTTTCAGATACCCCACCTGGTTTCATAGTGACTCAGGTATCTGCAAATGATGTGGATTTAAGTCCAGCTCTTCTCTACAGCTTTACAGAAGGTGGTAACCCAGGAATGAAATTTGCTATCAACCAACACACTGGCGTAATCACACTGGTGAAATCATTAGATTTTGAAGAAACTGCTCAATTTGAATTGTGGATTAGAGTTTCAGATTCTGTGCATCAGACAGAAGCAGAGCTCACCATCCATGTTTTGGATGTCAATGACAACCCCCCAGAATTTACTCAGCATTCATATCAGGTAATAAGGTGGCAAATAGAGAAACTATATGTATCCATGTTCTTGAAAGCTGTAAATTACTTAGGAAAGGGAGGTTCTCTGTTTATCCACCAAACCACTATAACATCAGCAGGGGCAATGCCTTCTTCCACATGCTGCCCTTCCAGTACACCTCAACCCTAATTTAAAGGGGCCAGACTGGAAGTGTAACTAACTTTCCATGCTTATTGATTCTTTAAACTCATTGCTGAGACAGGCCATAAAGGAACCGGTTAGTGCTAATTGTTTTTATGGGATAAATACCTATCCACAAGAAATTTGGTTGAAACCAACACCCTCTGTTCATATAGGCAACCAAGCAGCCAGCAAGTGATAATACCTGTATGTTAATATTGTCTTGTGCTGGATTTGAACAGGGAACTAGAAAGAGAAATCTCTTCGTCCCAATCACTTGAGCCCTCCCAATCCCCTTTGTATCTTCTGTTTTTGCAGAATTGTTCAGGCAAACACTAAACACTATGCAAGATTTTAACTGAAAGAAATAAGCATTGCTTAATCGACTATATTAATATAAACCAACTGAGTTTTTGTCCCAGTGATGCTGATTTTTTCACATGTTGCTTGGACAATAAGATTTACACAGTTCCCTTGCACTCAAAGTAGAAGAGCATACCTCATGCCATATTCATTGCACTGAAATTTTTATCCCTTGTATTCTCAAATTTTAATGTTTATACTGTATAAGGATTTCGCTGCATATATAATCCATGTATTAATGTGATTCAAACTAGATGTCTAACATCTGAAGTTATGACATAGATAGCTGATGTATCATGTTCCAAAGGGGTAACCGTGTTAGTCTAGGTCAGCAAAACAAACAAGGAGGCCTGTGGCACTTTGAAAGACTAACAAATTTATTTATCACATGAGCTTTTGTGGGAGAAAATCCCACTTCATCAGATGCTTTGAAGATGGGAAATTTACAGAATGGGAGGAAATCCCTGCGTTTAATTTCCACCCATTCTGTAAAAAGTTCCCCATCTTCAAAGCATCTGACAAAGTGGGATTTTCTCCCACAAAAGCTCATGTGATAAATAAATTTGTTAGTCTTTAAAAGTGCCACAGGACTCCATGATGTATCATGTTAACATTAAAACTTTGAAAAGATGCAAGGAAATTTTGATCATAAAAATAATCCATCTGGGCTTTAAATAATGGAAACACAAAAAAGAGGAAAATGCTTCCTTTCCCCCCATGATTCTGTGAAGAAGCAAGCAGTTTGCAAAAACTAAATTATAACAATGATCTATTTGTTATTAAGTGCTGTAGCACTTGCATTTTTAGAGTGAATAACAATCTTTTACAGGACCAGGACAATACATAGTCAACTGAACAATTTAAAATGCACCTCAGTATTCTTTTCCATTTACTAAAAAACAAGGTATCTACAGAAGCAGAGAAGGGAAACTAAAATGAGCTGTAATATTCTGAGAAGCCTTTCTTCCACTTGTGTTTTGTTGAAATGAGAAATATTTTATATTCACTAACTCACTGAACTATTTTGGAAGAAGTATTGGTCAGAATGAAATCTCAGATGGAGAGTTTTATTAAAAAAATGAATCTTGGACTGGTTGCCTGCATTGTTTTAGTATCTCAGCTCTGTTAAATTTTTTAAGTAGGCCAAACGTTTCCCAAAGCTTGGAACTGTATTTGTTTTCTGTAATCAAATCAAAGAAAATGCATCTTTCTATGACCAAGATTTTTTTTTTTAATCTTAGCCTTATCAAACATCTTGTTTTGGTTGTACTTCAGGTGTCTGTGCCCGAGCTTGCTCCTCCAGGTACTTCTGTCCTGACCATCTCTGCTATAGACAGAGATTCAGAGCATAATGGAGTTATTTCCTACCAAATCCTGTCATCTTATGAGGAATTTTCAATTGATCACAAAAATGGTGAGTCTGTTGCACAGTTTATTATGAAGTAAGGGCAAATAGTATAGACTGAAAATTCATATTCCATTTCTAAATGTTATTACTGGTGATCAGGGAGTTCTGGGTGGTTTTGGTCCATGAAGTCCTCTCTATCCATAAGTAGAGAGCAGCTGAAGGAGCCACAGTGCACACTCCTTTAGTGCACCTCTGCCATGGCAGTGATGAAGTGGCTGCTTGTGAAAGCTGAGAAATGGATGGCACCTGGGAGTAAAGCGCTTGATTTATCCACATAGCTACATATCCTTCAGTTATCCAGTGCAGCCATACTGTATGACTCTCAGCCAAAGCATATGTGAATCACAGGTGATGGAAGTGGTGGTGCTGAAAGCTAACGGACTGATAGCACTAAAGACTTTATTTATCCCCAAGTTAGGTATAAAGTTACTAGTCACAGCATCTTGTAGACTCTGTTCCTCTATCATAATCTAAAAGAAAGGCTACTTTAACTCTTGTATTAAGTTTAAATTAATTTGGTAGTCATGCTTAACTGATATTTTCTAAGTGCAGTTGTACCGCTTACATTTAGAGTGAGGCTTGTGTGAAGTGCTTTTACTCAAGTCTGATGTTTTTGAAGACTGGAACAGCTAGTACTATACATGATGTGCTATTCAGTAATTCTAAATGGAATTTAAAATTAGGGTTTTTACCATGAGAAAGGCCCCTCTGAAGTACATCATTCTCTTCTGAAACTAGCATCTAAATCTCCTAACATCTGTTCCGTGTTTCTGTTTATACAGAAAAATTGTTGCCTATATATATAAATAAAATAGATTTCAAAAATAGTCTGAGGCTGCTTATTCAATCTGAATACTTCCATAGCGCTTATTATTTGCTGCCCTTCAAGTGGTACTGCATATTCCCACTCGGATAGTGGGCTGCCTTGTGGCATCTGGCCATAGAACTCTCTTGAAGGAGCATCAGCTAGAGTGCTCTCATACCTTCCCCCTTGGCATCACCAATGATCTGAGGGCAAGGCTATAGAAAGGTGGCATACTCATACTATTTTAGTTCCTTCTGAGTGAGTGCCTGGGACGATGTGAAGCTCTCTGGTTTCCTCAGTGTCAGAAGTCTCCTTCTTGTGAAAAAGGTTAGTTAGTGTTAGCTTGTCTTAGTGTAGTTAGTTAATCAGCATTTTCTTCCTGGTTCTGAGTATGGCAGAACTGAAGATGCAGAAGAAGTCGGATATTAAGAGAAGCACTTCCTGCCTGACTGTCTTCCCCAGCATCTGATGATTATATGTGTTGCCGTAAATGCCTAGAAGAAGGCACACTTACCTTGTGGGAGTTTGATCTGCCAAACTTTTCTCTAAGCCCACATGGATGGGAACATTCTTTTGCAGATTTTCCTGCTCAAGAAAGTGTTCAAGACTAGACCCTCTGGATCCAGCCAAACCTCAGATTCAAGGTCTAAGATGCCAGTTCCAGTCCATGTTGGCCTCCCATGGCTGAAGGGCTCCAAGAAGCCACAACCCCTGTCAGTGCTGGACTTAGTTCCTGTGTCTCTTTCAGTCAAGCTCTTGAGATTACCCATCTCCAAAACAATGGTCACTTGGCAAAACTGGGTCAGTCAGATCCGGAAAAGAGACTGAGAGACAACACGACCACCCTCCCTGGTACTGTACCTTGTGCTTCACAGCTATCTGATCCCCAGATAACACCTGTGGCTGCAAGGCTATGGTCAGTTCCAACTTTCACTTTCAGATCCAGGAAGATAAAATTGGAGCATCAGAACAGGGACCATCAGCACCTGCAGCAGAGGAGCAAGTCATCTGCTGTTAGCAGTGCCAATTCCTATGCATCAGAATTAATAGATGCATCCAATTCTGCCAAGAGTGCTTTGATGAATCAAAGACCTATTGCAGCTCCAGCTTCAGTAGCAAGCATGTGTATCATTGGACCCCATGTTGTCCAAACTTTCAAATCTGCTGTCAGTTCCTGCTCTGGTTCCTGTGTTGGTTTTGGTACCTCTGTCCCCATGGCAGCCCACGTCCACCTTTCTGCTCCAGCTTGTATGCTGGATCTGAGTGTGAAGGACACTGTTTCTAAAAGGACATATGTTTCCCTAGTTCCAAGTGTGTCTTCTTCATCTCTTGTTAGGAAGAGGTAGCCAGAAGTCATGGCTGATTTTCCTCTAGAACACTGTAGGCTTTCTCCTCTGAGGACCCCATCATGGTCTCCAAAGAGGACTGGACCTACATTGCTCCCTCCAGACCCGTTATCCTCAGCGCACTCTATCTTGAAGAAGGATGGAGACAGAACAAAGAGCCCAGTGGCTTGCTTTGTGCCACCCTCCTGTAGGCATGTTGCCCATCCCTAGTTACAGGGATCTGTAGATCTTTTTCTTTGGATTAATTCAATCTTTGTGTCCCTTTTGTACTTTTACCGATCAGCATTTATTGCTAAAGGTGTATTGTAACATTTTAGAAATTTTCTCTTTCCTTTCACAGTTTAGCTCACAATTAGGGTAAATTTCAGGCCCAGTTATCACAACAACTTTGCAAACTTAACAAGGTTCTTTTATCTTTGTTTTATTTTGTGTATATAATCAATATAGAAGCTGCATGCATGTGCATACGGTCCTACCTTTCTATTAGATTGATTTTCAAACCTGGCTATTTATAAGTAGACTCCTAAATCCATATAGAGAAACCTAATTTATTTTGTTTGTTTGTTTGTTTGTTCAGGCTCAGTATATACTGCCAAACCAGTGACACACCTGTGCAAGAGTTCAGTTGTTCACCTTCTTGTAGAAGCCAATGACAATGGAGACCCTGCTTTGACTGCTGTTACTTCAGTGGAGATACAAATACAGGATGTAAATAACTATGCACCTCAGTTCACAATGGCACAATACAATGTCAGTGTGAGTGAAGATGCCTCAGTGGGAGGGACAATCCTCACATTTTCAGCCATTGACTATGACTGGATACATGAAAATACACACATTGAATACTACATTATCAGCAGCAATGCTAATAACCAGTTCCATGTGGAAACAAGTGTCATTGAGTCAGCAGCATCTTACAAGCTGGTGGGCAACCTTGTTTTGAGCAGTCCACTGGATAGGGAAACTACTTCCTCTCACCAGGTGATTATTCTTGCATCTGATCATGGAACACCTTCCCTAAATTCCAGTGCCACTGTATTGATAACTGTACTAGATGTAAATGATAATCCACCGATATTTAACAAACTGGAGTATCACATTCATGTCAGAGAAGGTATCCCAGTAGGCAGCCACATCACTGCTATTTCAGCAAATGACTGTGATGCAGGAGCCAATGCTGAGGTCACTTATGCTATAATCTCTGGAAATGACAAGGGGCATTTTCAATTAGATGGGAAAACTGGCTCTGTGGATTTGATCAGAACCCTGGATTATGAGGAAACAATTAAATTCACGTTGACTATTCAGGCCTCTGATGGAGGGGTCAGTGGAAGAAATGTGGCATTTTCTGTTGTTTTTGTCAGTGTCCTGGATGACAATGATTATGCTCCACTGTTTTTGTTTCCCAGCCTGAACTGTGTTGTCCATGAAAATCTGCCTGCCTTTGCTTTTGTGTGCACAGTTTATGCATTGGATTTTGATACAGGACCCTATGGGCATCTTACTTACTCTATCCAGTCATCATGTTTGTCTGACTATGGATCTCCTCAAGATCATGCCATGTTTTTCATAGATCCTTTGACAGGAAATGTACAGACAAAGCAAATGCTTGATTATGAAAGTCGGAATAAGTACTGTTTCATAGTCCAGGCAAAAGACAAAGGTGGCTCAATAGCCACATTAACAGTTCAGGTAGATGTTGAAGGGACAGATGAATTTGATCCTGTTTTTACTCAAGATCAATATTTTTTTGATCTCCCTGAGAAAAATGAAGCGGGTCAACTGGTCGGTAAAGTGGCAGCATCTGATGATGATGACGGATTGGATGGAGTTATCCACTACTCTCTGCTAAAACCTTCTCCGTTCTTTTCTGTAAATCAAACCAATGGAAATATCTACTTGTCTAGAACCCTTCACAGAAAGAAAAGCAGTAGCAAGAGGAAAGATGACACCCTTGAATTGTTAGTAAGAGCTCACAGCCCCAAACTGGACTCTAAGTCCTCTACGTGTACTGTGTTGGTAAATATTTCCAGCTCTCCTGAGAGTTATTCCGTAGCATCTGGAAACATCCTGTATCTTAGCCTTACTGTCTCTTTAGTAGTATTCCTGCTGCTTGCCATCAGCCTTATTGCATTTATTCTGAGATACAAACAAAAAGACATGATAAACTCCAGTATGAAAAGAGAAACGTCATCTTCGTCAGCTGATTTGACCTTGACCAATGAAGATGCTATCCCTAAGGACTGCCAGAAACACCAGAGCGCTGAGAGCAGTACCCTTCCCATGGGTTCCATAACAGAATGGTTGACTTTGGTAGGCATCAGAGAAAAGGATGACGTTGGTAACCCCAGTAGGCACTCAGATTCTAGTGGTCATGGCTCAGCGGAAGGGGAAACAGCAGAAGATGAGGAAATCAAAAGGATCAATGAGCATTCATGCAGAAAGGTTTTGGGTTCAGCTTTAAGTGAGCGAGGCTCACGTGTGCCAGACTCAGGAATTCCAAGAGACTCTGACCAGCTATCCTGTCAGTCTGGAGAAACTGATGTGGTGGCTGCTACTCAAAATGTAGAGAGCATCAACACCTTCAAAGATGAAGGTGGAGGAGAAAGCTGTGACCCAAACTATGCCCATAACAAAATGCTGTCCCAGACTCTTCAAAAAATTGGGATAAAAGACAGAGACCTAATGACAGACATCACAAGAGAATACATCTTCATCTCTGATGGTCAGGATTCCCGGTATGGATCTCTGGTAGCCTCTGACGAGAATCTTGGAGGTAGTTACAACTGGGATTACTTGCTCAGCTGGGAACCCAGATTTCAGCCTCTTGCCTCCGTGTTTAATGATATTGCAAAGCTGAAAGATGAAAATTTACCAATTCATAGCTTTCCTAAGGAGAAGAAATCTTTTATTTTGCCTCCTCCCTTGATAACATCAGTGGCTCAACCTGGCATAAGGTCCGTGCCACCACAAATGCCAACTATAATACCTGGGCAGTCATTTAAAAAATACCCTCATTCTCCCCTTATCAGTAATCTTAGGTACCCTCCACTGGCCATGACTCCCAGTTTTTCTCCTTCTCTGTCTCTGCTTACCATGCAGACTCCTACAGCTTCTCCAGTGATGTCCGATTCAGCCCTGAAGGGAACATACCGAACTGGTTCAATTCATACAACAGAGGAAGAAGTTCAGGTGTAGGTGATTAACCAGTGGTAAAATGTTACAGGAATATTTGGCTTAAAACTTACTTGCTCATTGCTTAGTGAGCAAAACATAACATGTCAAGTGTTATGTCATTAGTATTCATTTTATTTTTTATGGTTTACAGAAGATAAGATGATGTAGTCACAAACTTTCTAACTACCTTGTTCTTTGCAAAATACACTCTAAATCTGTCAGTCTCCCTTTACTTACCTTTTTCTAGCTACCAACAGCCCCTGGTATCTAATATAAATCACATTACCCAGGTGTCTGAGAATGACAGGTTATATTGTTTATTATTAAGAAGTTCAATAACTGTTGGTTGTGATTTATGGTTTATCACTGAGGATTTCAGTTTTGAATCCTGATCATTGGTGACGGCTTCCTTTAATACCTCTCTGCCTTCTGTAAACTGTTCTTGAGGCAGCTGGAAAGTTGACTAGCTGCAGATTTCTCTTGTGGAATCCAGTTGACACATGGCTGATATAGCAGCTCCAGATCAGAGCAGTATCAAGGTTGTATAAAGCCATCTGTGCGTCTCCCACTCATCACTGAACCTACACTGAGTGCATCTCAGCTAGACTGGAGAATCTTACCCTGTATGTAATATATACCATACATATGTTTGTGTGTATATATGTACAAACAGACACATACAGGCATATGTTGTTTCTGTGTGTGCATATATTATATCGAATCAATAAAACAAACATACAAATACTTCTACCATAATTTTAAATGAGAATCAGCACTTTGGGAATAGGACAGGATGAAACATAGGAAATATGCCTTACAAAGGGTAAGGGTGGCTACCCTTTTGGACTCAGTAGGTGTATTGTACATGTAATGGCTTCTGAACAGCTTTGTCCATAGTCACATATTTGTATCCTTTTTGGATACAAACTGGCTTTGCTCCTAAGCTATCTGTATACAACATACTGTTCCGAAGAAAATGCAGGCAACAACTGTTTCCAAGAAAAGAAACAGAAAGAAAAGAATCAGAAATGGAGTCAGCCAGAAGCCTGTGCCAGGAAAGGGAAAGCAAAGGAAAGCAGTCATTCTCAATTAATATATGAACAGGGAATTATAAGCTTATGGGCATAGGGCCATGTCTGAGAATGCTTTTGGGGTTGTTAGATTGGCCACCTCGAGGTTACATAAGCTTTCTTGAACCTTTTTCCAAAGAAGGCAGAGTGTATTTTTTCTATTTTGTCTTGTTGCAGGATGCATGTCTGATTTTTGAAATTTCAAAGTTAATTTATGAACTTTCACACTAAATAACTTTGGGTTCTTCTGGATACTGAAGTTATTTTAGCACCCAAATGGGCAATATTAATTTATGAACTGTGTCTTAGCAGGAAATTTATGTACATAAAAAATAACCAAAGTGTAATGTCATGCTAATAACATGTATAATTGCATAGCTAAAAATGTAATGATATTTTTAAAAATAATTTTATATACATTTTTGTATTACTAAAGATTAAAAATTATCCACATAACATACCTCCCATCTGTTAACATTATAATGGCCACTGTCTTTTAGATTTTGATTTGTACTACATAAAGCAATTGTTAATAGAATAGAATATCCCCATTGTAGACTTCAATTATGAACAACTGAAGTTCAGGAGGTGTTAATGGCACATGGTGCTAAATTATCTGTCTGTTCAATTCCCAATTGATATTGTTTTAGTATTCTATTCATGATCAAGTGAGAGCTTGCTGCTCTGAAGAGGAGCAGTGAACATTTTTATTCACATTATGATAGCAGGGGTCATCTTTAACCATAGATGATCAGTGGAAGAATAAATATTTTGCACAGCCTTATTGTGTTTGATTGTTCATGAAGTGAAAGCTATGGGCATTTTTGTTGAATACAGTACTGCAGTATGCAGATGACCATTTTTTCCATTAATAATTACTTGTTATGTCTGAAGTATCATTATCTTTCGAAATGGCCAGAACATACAGTGCCCACCCAGAAAGGCTGATAGTAGAGCTCTATAATAGATACTAGCAATTAAGCACAATCACAATGCACACTAACTGATGTACTATTTAGCTATGGTAACTGAGAGACCAAGTGAAATGCACATAGAAAATGAATTCATCAGTAAAATTCAAGACAGATACACCCATTTGCCTGTAACCATACCAAATCTGGCTACGAAGGATTTTTGCTAAACAAGTGTAGTAGAGCAGTACTCAAAAATATTGGATCGCGCCCCCTTTCTTTGCATCAGTAATATTTTATGCCCCTCAGGGCCAGCTCAAGGGGCTGTGGCGCCTCCATTCTGGGCTGGCTTGCCCTTCCCCCAGGATGGGAAGCAGCTGGTCCAGGGGCAGAGCGGGCCAGCCCAGAGGCGGGGCTCCGCTCTTCCACCCCTCCCATGGGCCGGCTGTTCCGCCCTAGGGGTTGAGTGGGCCAGCCCAGAGGTGAGGTGGGAGAGCGGAGTCCGCCCCATGGGCTGGCCTGCTCAGCCCCCGAGGATGGAGTGGCTGGCTCAGGGGAGGGATGGTAGTGTGGGGTCAAGCTTCTGGGCTGGCCTGCACCACCCCCAGCACCCCTAAGCATTGGCACCCCAAGCCAGTGTCTCATTGGTTCATGGCTAGAGCCGGCCCTGATGCCTCTCCACCACACAAGTACATATACCAATTAAAAAAGTTAACTAGCAGCCCTCAATAAATATTAAAAACAGTAAAGCGTTGATGCAAATAGAGTCAATAAACCATTTTGTAATAAGAGCAAAAGCAAAACTGATTGTGGTGGATGCCTACAATTCAATGTGCACTCTGTGTCATAGCAAACAGATTTACATACAGATGGCAATGATTTTATATAATGCTATGCAAGCTTAACAGAAATCATCAAAATGCACAGTGGCATCTAGAGTCAAATATACAGCTCCATCTGAGGACCTGATATATTAAGGAATCAGCTAAGCTAGGTTTTCATTCCTGTGGGTAAAATGTGTCCAGTAAGTTTTTTTCCTAAAGTGTCTCCCACACCCTCAGAATGCATTCCATGCATTTCCAGGCCCCGTCCCCAGTTTGAGACCTTCTGATGTAGAAGTAGTGACAGCTGATAGTACCAGCAGAAACAGGCAGACGAGTTACAAGTGTGGAAGGTAGAAATTAAGTCCTAAATCAAGGTGAAGTTCCAGTACAATTGAGGCAGTAGGTGGACTAGATTCAAAAAAGGACTTAGGAACCTAACTGCTGCACTCTAGGCACCTCAATCAGTCTCCTGGGACTACAAAACCCTCACTCAGCAGCCTCTCAATTCTGCAGATGCCCAAATTTTCACAGTAAATATTCCCTACCTGCCTATATTTCTGCTTCTGAGCATGCACACTGCAGTCCTCCTACCCCATATGTTCAGCCACTCTAGCCCCAGAGTAGTGCACAAACTGAAAGGAGATAGGCATTCTTCCACCGGTCACCTTCAGGGCTTGATCCAATAAGCCTGCTAAAATTTCATCTGCCACATCAGGCCCCTGTAACCAGGGGAGGAGGAGAATAGAGGGAGAAGAAGGAACTGGAACAGTTCCACTCGTAACCTTTAGCTCAATGATGAGTGTACCTGGGGTATAGGAGACCCCCAGTTCAAGTTTCCACTCCTGAGAGAATGCCCTCCCCCCCCCCCCCCCCGAGTGCTCTAGCCACTGAGCTATGGGGAATTCTGGTGTGTCTCTCTCTTTCATTGGAGCTGTTTCACTGTGACAAATATTTTTTTAAAAGTAATTGGAGGACAGGTTGCAGCTGAGAATAGGGGTGTAGTCAGCCCATTTCTCTCCAGGCCCCTGCAAATGCAAAGTGGGCTGAGCCAAGGGCAGCTCCTCCCCTCACCCACAGAGAGCCACTGTGCTTGGGCCGGCAGCAGCGCGAACTTCACAGCTGTGGGGCCGACCAGCAGCCACTGATGCCTTTGTTCTGCTCATGGCCACCATGCCCCACAGCCATAAGGGGAGCAGATGCATCAGCACCAGTGCCTCTGCCTCGCTCATGGCCGTGGCTGCTGAGCTATTCAACCACGAGTGGAGGAAAGGCACCAGCGCCTCTGCCCTGCTTGCAGCCGCCAGCTGCTGGGTAGCCCCATGACTGCAGCAGTGCAGTTCACACCACCCCTGGGGTATGTCTACACTGGCAATTTAGGTCGACTTAAGTAGCCTTAAGTCAACCTAAATTACTTCCCATCCACACTGGGCTTTCATTAAGTCGACTTAAGAAATTCCTTAAATCGACTTAGTAAGAACCGCCGGTTAGGTCGACCTAACCCTTAAGTTGACTCCTTAGGTCGACTCAAGCACAGTATGGACATGGACTAACCCTTAAGTCGACTTTGTTAAGTCAGCTTAAGGACAGTTAGGTCGACTTACTAAATCCAAGTTCAGGGTAACCACTTTGTTAAGTCGACTTTAATTCGACTTAAAGTCGACCTTATTAAGTCAACTTAACAAAGTCGACCTAACTTTTTCTAGTGTAGACATAGCCCTGGAGCCTAAGGTGGGTGGGCCCAGGCCCACCTGGGGCTACACCCCGGTGCAGAATCTCAGACAGATGGAGGCTCTTTCCAGTAGTACAGACTTCAGCATTTGTCTCCAAGGGAAGGAGCAGGACTTGGCACCTCCCGGTGACTATCTTACACAGTGAGTCTCACACCAGGGCCTTGTAAGGCAAATCAAGGCACCTGACTCAGGCTTTGTGAATCTCAATGATTTTCTGGACACCTAAAAGTGAGGCGCAGTGATGTTGAGTATCACCACACCTAAGTTGTCTTGTGAATCGAGCCCAAAACATGTAGTTGTTTTGGTTATGAATCCGTACAGACTGCCTGTGCACCATGTCTCACAGAGCTAAACCCAAAATGTTACTTCTGCTCTTTATTCTAGAAAGCTTAGGAATTGTGTTCTCACTGGTGCATGTGCAGTTAAAAATGCTGTGTGTGGTTCCATTCAATCAAAACAATTTGGTAGCATAGCAAATGATCAGGCCACTGATTTTTAACTTCATAGCTGATGAATCTGTAATGGAGACAGTAAAACTCCTAACACAGACAGGTTCTGTTACATAATACTATCAGTATAACATTCAGATGACAAGTCTTAACATTAAATTAATCAGTGGTTCATCCCTCAGTCATCTATAATGTCCCAGGAACTCACATGGATACCAGTCATTGCTTTTAGGAAGCTAATTACAAAGTTGCCTTGAGCAAGTTGAAGTTGTTCCTTTTAAAATGTTTCTTGTGGAAAAAGTTAATAATGAGTAAGGGGTTTGGGCCTGACCATATCACCTTGTTTTGGAAGTCCACACCCAGTTTTCCCTCCTGTAAAGCAAGCATACCATGTAGTCTTTCTTGTACCCTTCCTTCCATTTTCAAAAACAACTTCTTTTTTTATGCTTCCTTGAAAGGGTTAGATATGATTTGCATCCTACTTGTCAATTACATGTTGTATTCCAGATGGGATGACTGGTCCAAGATATTTTGTTTTGCATTAAAGTTCTCCAATAAAATTTCTTCTTTATTTATAGACTTAGTATTCCCTATCAAGCAGAGAATAACACTTTTAGCGTTGTGTATTGCTGTCTCGTGTGTGGCTGACTTTAAAAATGTGAATATGCAAGGCAAGTGTCTGCAATAAATCATGTGTCAGCTCTTTTAACCTTACTCTTTTTTCTTAAGTAAACAATATAATTTGTATAATTTATCATGAATTTAATATTAACTTGCCTCAAACAGTCTACGTTACTTTGCAGATCTGCATACCAGTTACAGCACTTTTGAGGAGGCACAGAACTTGTTAGTGGAAAATCGCATTAAGCTCAAACTGCATAAGCTATAAAATAAAAGACAGTTGTCTCTTCTGGAATTTTGGGTGCCTGCCATTCCGTATTTTCTTGTTGGCAGCCTTGAAAATACTAGTGTAAATCAGTACCAAATGGATATCAAAATTCCATATACGAGTAGTAATCATTGAATTGGCATTCAAGCAAATTCCTATGCAAAATAACCCCTGTGTATCTTCAGGGAATCCATCATTTAGGAGTTATAAAAATACACTAAAAAGCACCGTAAAACACTGGCTACCTACATGCTTATATATTTAGTCTGTAATATATCTTCAGTTGAAGACAGCAGTTGTTTCTAAGATATTTTTGTCTAATTTCAGATAAAAATGCACCCCATTGCTAAAAATAAACAAGTTTAATGGGCCACTAATTCCTCCCTGTTTGACACGTACATTTTCTTTCCACCTATTCTCTTTTTTTTATTTTTTGATGTGCATTGACCTGGAGTGTATCGACATATGTTGTAAGCCTTTAACCGCACTGCTAATACATATGTGTGTGAATACTATGTTTTAAAAAGATTATAAGCCAAATACTGCAGTCCTTACTCAGTCAAAACGCTCATTAAATTGTGAGATGCAAGACCAGACTATTGAGGGTTGTGCAAATTCAGCTTTATACTACTTATTGCCAACTGCTTTGCTGGCAGGCAGGTGAAGACTATCATGTAGGAAAGAGAGGCCTAAAGTTCCCTAGCAAGTTTTAAATACACTGGTTTCACGTGTTTAAGATTAATAAGAGTGGTCTTACGAACAGACAGCCAGCTCTCTTTAGAGTATCCCCAAATATAATGAGTCCAGTTCTTTGCAAAGACCACTCCTACATATGCAAGATTAGAATGATGTCTGTATATTTTTGGTAAATGAGGAAGAATGTGGCTGTTCAAGATACTCTTAGGAGCAGACGGGAATTGATGGCACAATCAGTGAAAGCTCTGATGTGGCAGCTAGAAATCTATGGTTATATTTTGGCTTGTATCACAAGTGAACTGAGCTTGCTGGTGATCTCCCTGACTCTTAGAGACCTACATAACAAAACCTGAACATTGGACGAAACGTGTGATCTGATTCATCATTTATGATCAAGAGAAGCCCAGGACTGGAAATAACAAATGTGTTGTAAAGTCAGATTGTGATGCACTTGTAGGACTTTCTGAGACAGTGAATATCTAACAGAACTGCAGCTGCAACTTGCTGATACTAAAGCTAATATTTTCAAAGCTGGCTAGGGAAATGAATTGGAATGTGGCATCCAAGTCCTATTGGTGGCTTGAAAATCCCACCCAAAATTCACACTAAATTTTTTAAATACATTGTAAAATATAGAGGGGTGCACTGTAGAGAGAAAAATCTTAGTTTAATGTTAATCTAATAAAAACCTTTTTACTATTTTAGTCTCACACTTTACATTGCTACTGGATCCATTCTTCATAACCATGAACATTTCAAATGCTTTCCCTCCTTTAAAATATAGGCTAGATACTGGAAATGCAGCTGTCAAATATACAGCGTGGTATCCCAGGCTGGAAAATTATTTCTTGTTACTTGTAGGAAGCTTCAGCATTGAAAACATATAGCTGATAGTTCCAAAAGTTTGCTTTGCTGTCGTGTTAGTGCTTAGGTGAATCTGGAAACTCTTGATGCCAGAGGCAGCGCTAAACCAGAAGTTTTCGTGCCTGAAAGTGAAGGTGCTAAGATAAAGACCTGCAGAGATTTACAAGATAATTCAAACCTTCAGTTAAAAAATGTCACTGCAATTAGAGCAGCTCTGAGTCACTGAATATTAAGATGAAAATCAAAGGTGGCGACACCACCGAATGTTTTAAAATCAAGCAGTCGCCTTTATCTCCATCATCTCCTGAAACTGACCCTTACACATAGTATCATTTTGAAGCTGAGAATATTCAACACCATCCCGACTGCCTAAGTTAAAATTGCATGTGTTGTGGTGAGGCTGGCATTTGAACAGATGTCAGCAATCTTAGGAAGTGGAAGCTGAGTTGTAGTTTATGAAGTCCGGGCAGCTATAAGTAATAGTTATATAAAGAGCTACATTTGAGAAACAATGGGCTGGATTCAGCCCTCACAGTAGAAACCTGAGGACTGTTCCTACCATCAGTGAAGTTACTCGGATTTAAGTGAGGGTAAAGTATGACCCCACTGTATTTCGTTAAAAAACTTCCAAACATTGAGACTAAAACAATTTTTAAAATAGCTTCACCAATGCCATCTCTGAGAATGTGTAATAACAAGTCAAGGCAGGATGAGATTTACACTGTTCGCATTTTACTGCTCAGAAACTCGTTTCACGTTCTGCATAACTGGGAACTGTTCGGTTTCTCCTGTCCCTTCCATATGAGAAGCTGCAGGGTTCATTTAATTTTGAACAGTCTAAAAACTCTTGGGCTCTGATCCCACCCCGTAGACTTCCATTTACTCTGCAGGGCTTGGATCAGTACCGGACTGCACCTGGAAGATCTGGGCAACATGTTCTTTACTGGAACTGTAGTAAGCATTGGCAGCAAAGAACTGGTTCCCTGAAACGCAAAGGATATGAACCAGCAGGGAAGGAGCTGAGAAAGAAGAGAGCAAGAGCCTGGAATAGAGAGTGGAACAAGGGTAGAGTTTTCCTTTATAATTCATAATGATTGACACAAGCCTTGCCTGAGGTTCTTATTTTGGACTATGGTTTAGGGGAAGCTCCTGGGCCTTAAAGGGGCAGGGTAACTTAGTAGGGTTTTATTCTAAATGTATTAAATTTATTCTAAATTGAAATTCTAAATTTAAATAAACTGCTGCTTCATCAGCTACTGAGTTTACCAGCCTGCCACAGAGGAAATCATGACTTTAAAACAGACAATTGTCAATCTATCTCCATCCTGCACTGGTGGGCCTGCTCTTCAAAATGATTGCAGTGGAGGCTAGAAAAACAAACAAAGCAACCACCATTAGGAAAAGTGCTTGAAGAACTGTTTCAACTACACTCGCAATTCATCTAGCCCTTGTGCTCCCCTGACTATTGTTTATTTCACATTGTAATATAGTCTGATGGATCATGACTGATTTGGTGCCTCATGCCAAAGATTGACCACACAGCTCACTGGATGGGAGAGCATAGAGGTTTAAGCAACCTGCTGAAAACTCCCTGACAGCAGAATTGCGGAAACCTATAGCGTCTCTCTATAACTACACTCTTGAATGCCATGTGGACAATAGGTTTGGAGTTTTATTTTTACTCCAGGTTGTTTCCATATCTAGCTAATGTGTTTCAGTTGCACAGCTTTCATCCCTCATGTGTTTCTTGTAACTTTGTGTTAATAACTGAAGATTGGTGATTCTCATCCCTAATGGTTTACGGTGTGAAACTGAAAATGTGACTTTCACATTAAAAGGATACAGTATGTTCCATCAGAATAATTGCATATAACTAGGGGTTTAGCAATGCAAAGCCTCCTCATTCCAATAGTGTTTACCAGTTTCTGAGTGTGTTTTAATGAGGTATTTTGTGACTCCATATAAATTGAATTAAGCAGCTATATTAATACCACACAAACAAAAAGCACCAAGCAAATGTGCTATTTGTTTGTGTTGTTTGCTATTTATAAGTTATTGTAGACACAAAACTACAGGCCAAGAAGGTCATTGATCTTAACTACAGCACAGCACTTGCATCTTACATTAGGTTTAGTGAGAAGTATTTCCATCTGCCTAATTGAGCCGTTTAGCACTTAAAAGGATCTGGTTTTAGTTCCGTGGTTGGAAATACTGTTAGAGATATAAAACTGCTCATAACCAAATTTTAGACCTCATTTACACTAGGGTTTCTTACTACTACACCTTCTTTAAGGCCTCATTACATTGTTAGAGTGTTATAAAGTCACTGAGATCATGATGGAACTGTCAAACCTCTTCATTGGCAAACTGGACTATGTCAATTACCTTTCTCAAATATCCTTATACCATTATCGGTCAATCCATAAACCTCTTGCTCATAACTGGGAAAGAATTGCTCCACAGGATGGGTAAAACCCAGATACCTTCCAAAGGACATCTGTTCCTTTTTGGGGATGTGAGCAAACATTGTCTTTGGAAGTGGCCTTTAGACTGCTTCCCTCCCCACTAAGGATGCTTAGCAAATTCTTTTCTTTCAACAAGGTTTGTTAGCATGTGAGTATAATCACTGTCCCAGGACATCGTAGCCACAGTTGATTAAAATTTTGTCTGCACAATCTTTTATAGACATTAGTCATTGTGTAATATTATATTTTATAGGGAATTTTATTAATGGATCGTTCATCAGTAAATTCTCTCAAGGCCTGTCATTTTAAATTTAATACCATAGGAATATAGCCCAGATTAATCCAAAATTTTGATTACAGATTTGAAGCCAAGAAAGTATCATCCCTATGACAGGGAGGACTGGACCCAGAGCTCCCCCACTGAAGGCCAGGTGGCCCTGCCACACCCAGCCCTAGAAAAGGGCAGTGGGAAAAGTTCTCCAAGCAGTCTAGAGTAGCAGCAGGGGAAGCAGCCAATCAGAAAGGCTGAAGAGAGAGCCAATCTTGGCTCAGCAGTATAAAAGGAGCTGGAGGGCCTGAATCAGTTCAGTGTTCTGGTGGGAACCAGGAGAGTAAGAGGTGCTCTTAGCTCATTTCAGGAGGGCCAAGGCAAGAACTTAGTGGCAGGGATTTGGCGAGCAAAGAAGGAGTTCTGGCAGCCTGCTTGGACTCTACTAAGATGGGCTATGGTAAAGTGGCCAAGGGAAATGTAGAACAGCAATTAGTAAAGCAATGCATCATGAAGCTACTCTACTTAAAGGGTGGAAGAGAATTAGAACTGTGCTACCTTAGGGAAGATATCTGCACTGGCCCTGACTCAGTAGGGGGCTGTGGTCAGCAAACTGAGTCCAAAAGGGTTCCAGCTGGGAGTCACTGAGGATTCAATTAGAGGCAAGGAGTCCACAGGGGAGAAGCCCTCAGGGTACTGTTCAGTTCCAGAATAAAACTCTTGCAACCTAGCCAGACCAGGCAAGGGTACTGTGAGGAGCCTTTTTGTGCTGGTTAAAGACTGAACCTATGGAAGGCTGCAGGACCCTGAGGATGTTTTGGACTGTGTACCCTGGAAGAAGTTTGTTTCACACATAGACTGTTTGTGACTTGGCCGAAGTGCTGAGTCACTGAAGACTTGCCTAATGAACGCAGCAGCCAGGTAGGCACTGTGAGCTGAGGAAAATGAGAAACAGCAGGTATGCATGTGCACACTCGACCAGGAGTGCTCATGAGAGGTGAGTGCACCCCATTACACATCCGTCTATAATAATCTTCACATGTAAGCTTAGCACATAAAACTCTCTAAAGGTACAGTGTTTTATAGCTTATATGTTTGAACATCAATGCAGCATTCTAGAAAAAGTTTCTATTTTGGACCTGACTTCACTTACAAAAGTATTGAGCATCTTCCAGGATCAGGACATTGTTTTGTTTAGTTTTGTTTTATTCCTGCCTCCTTCGTTCTCCCCATAACATGAGCTTTTTCCACCAGCTTATTAGCTTCCTACACAAACTTCTTTAGTATCTTGTTCCAGGTTGTCCTTTATTTGTGAATTAATCCAAAAGGTTGCCATTTTCTCATTCAGATCTCTCCTCAAGACCAATCTTGGCTCTAACACCAATAGAAATCCGCCAGTTTAGGATGGCGGGGGGGGGGATACAGATGAGACTAGTTAGCACTTTATGTGAAATAATAATTTTTTAAAAATAGTTCTGTAGCGATACCTACCTTAACTATGGAAGTTATTCATGTTCCTCCATAACAAATCATCACAATATAAAAATTGTATATAACTATGTCCTGGATCCATTCAAATCCTGGACCAAAATACTGTATGTTGAATCCCCAGCTACTTTAAGATTCCAGAGTCTGAATGGAGCCCTGGCACTCCCTATCCTAGGACCTCTGTGATCGCTCTTTGTGTGCAGATCTCCTCTTTTGCATGAACCTCTTCATTACAGTGACTGCCCACCTGGTTCCTGGAACCTATGTTAACCTCTTAGATTCCCCCTGTAACTTGAACCCATCCTGTTCCAGAACTCCAGCAAAAAGTGTGAGCCTCTGGGTTAGCTCTTCCAGGGATGTGCATGGGAGGTTTAATACATGAAATGCTAGGTGTTTTGCAGGAGATTGCACAGCACTCATGCTCTTTCTTTAAAAGCATGAAAAATACACAGCTCTGTTTTGAAAATGATAAACCCTATACACACTTCTTTGCCAGGTTTTTAACCATGCCTGACCATACTTACCTCTGGGGCCATGCAGGTCCTTCTGTGGCAGTACATGGGTTGGGTTCTGATGCATGTAGGGTATTTAGCACTAGCAATTTAGGTGAACTTAAGGATCCTTAAGTCAACCTAAATTTCTCCATCTCTACACCTAACTTTCATTAAGTTGACTTAAGAAATTCCTTAAGTCAACTTTTTGAAAGCTTAAGTCGACTTAATAACAACTTCCCATTACGTCAACTTAAGCCTTAAATTGACGCCTTAAGTCGACTTAAGGATAGTGTGAACAGGGAGTAAGCCTTAAGTCGGCTTAAGGCCAGTTAAGTCAACTTAGTCCACTTTGTTAAGTCAACTTAACTTTAAGTCGACTTAGTCCACTTTAAGTTGACTTAATAAGGTCAACTTTAAGTTGACTTAAAGTTGACCTTATTAAGTCAACTTAACAAAGTGGACTTAACTTTTCCTAGTGTAGACATACCCATAAACTTTTACCCCTGCCCCTTCACCTCAAGTCCCCTGACTTTGGCTGCTCTATCCCCTTTCCTGTTACCACCCTTTTCTTTGTGTGTAACTTTCTAAACTTCCCTCCAGTGAGTTGTGTAACTTCCTGATTTGAAATCTTTTTGCCCTGCTTTGGGAATCAGCACTCTCTCCACTTCCCCACTCACTTCAGTTAAGAGAAGGAAGTATCTTCTCCCAGCTTGAGCAAACAAACCCACTTTCCCAATGTGCTTCACTCTGAATAGCCATTGAGTTCTAATGACCTACCATTGTTTCTGGTCTGGCAGAAATGTGACAACTCTACCGGTTCCTGTTGAAGTCATGTAGATAGAGGCATTCATGATCCAACAAATTTTCATAGTAACAATTTCATAATATCGACCAGAAATCATAAATCATGTGTAGGTTCCCCCAGTCATCACAATCTGAATCACACATGCATTTTAGGTGATATGGATGGGAGTTTAAAATAAGCTAAAAGAGTTGGGTGTCTGACTCCCATTGAAGACTTTCGAAAATCCCATAAGATATTTGGGAAAGGAACAGTATAGTATATGTTCATAAAATACTTGACTAATGACATGGGGCCTTGATTCTCATTGAATATGAACACACACTAAGATAGTGAACAGAAACATTAAGAAGTTCTTTCCATTTAGGAGAAGGTTCTAATACAGATATGTTAGCAGGGATGTGTGCAAGAATTTAAATGATCCCCTTTGGAGGCACATGTTCTGTGCCCCCTTGCCTTGGGGTGGGGAGAACTTGTCTTTCCCTCCTCCTTATTCCTCCCCCCACCCAGTAAGCGCTCTCCCTTCTCCCATGCCCTGGAACCAGAAAAGTTCTGTGCCCAATGATTAGTCAGGGGATGGGGGGACCTGTGCCCTGTTCACCCCCATTCCCCTCCTGTGCATATCTCTGCATGGGATGTGTGCATCTTCCACATATAATATACTCTTACATATAAAATACTGACACTTCATGAAAGATGGCTGCAAACCTAATATCACTGATATACCAAAAAAATCTTCATTGACCTCTAGCCAATAAGTCAAATATAACTTTAGTATATAAAGAAATCAGTTAATCAACACTTGCTTATTTCTGTCATGAGACTGACCCTATAAATGTGGCCTTCTGCGTATTGGTCTTGAATGAAGTCTGTTGAGACACTAGGGGTGGTGGGTCAACACTGAAAATAGTTGTCCAATGTGAAGGATCTCAAAGCCTATATTGACTAAGGATATATTACTGATATAAATTGGATTCCCTTGGGATGGGGGGAACAAAGAAATCTATATTTTAAATGAAAGAAGAAAAATGTAAGCAAAATGTTTAAACAAATCCATCAATAAGGGTAGCATTTAATAATTTTATCTTACAAAACTTAGTGAAGTCCATTTTGGCCTGTAATTTTAAGCTGTTAGTTTTATGTAGTACAGTATGTATAGGTAGCTGATCTTCACTTAAGAATTCCTTCCTTCCATTAAAAAGACTGAGTAATTTCTAAAATGTTGATTCGTCTCAATGTAAAGAAAACTCGTGCAGCAATAGGATATAATTCAAAACCCACTGAAGTCAATGAAATTTTTCGTTGACTTCAGTAAGCTTTGGATCATATCCTTAATGAAGCATATTATTTAATAAAAGCTTGAATTATCTGCACATACCATGAGATACTCTATGAAGTATGCCATAAATTTCTATAATTGATGTTCCTTCTTCCTCGTATTTCAACTGCTGGGCCATTAGCTTGCTAGGTTTATTATCCCGTTCTTACAGCTGCACTTTATGCAAACTAGATTAGACTTCTATATAATGAGAAAATTACATTCTTCTCTTAATTATAGTTACTTGATCTCTTCTTCTTGGTCTTTAGTCCTTGTTTGTTTTGTTTCCAATTTTTTTCATTTCCTTTTCTGTCTCATCTAATTTGTCATTCAGCTCTTTCTTTAGCTGATGTAACAAAGGTAACCTCTTATTTTAATTTTTAAATGAGTCCCATGCCCTCAGAGAAGAGGAGACCTAACTAGGACTGCTTTACATTTTATAACGGTTTATTGAAAACATCTCATAAATCCTGACCCAATTACACATTTCTCAACAGTGTTGCACCAGTCTCTTAGGTAAGAGTAATGAATATATAATCAATATAGTTTTCCTTATATAATATACCTGTTGTTTGATGGGACCAGTAATGTAAAAAAATGTAAAAAAAAACTCTCAAATTTTTCAAAAAGTTCAAAAAGTAAGTTTTGGAATGACATTTTCCACATCATGTCCACTCCCAGAGGCAAATTTATTTGGCAAAGTTTCAGCAAAATCTTCTGAATTCCACATTTTTATAAATGTATATGCACTTGTCTCAAGAAGTATGTCCTGAGCAGAAATTTTAAGTGTATCTCAACAATAGGTAAAGTGATTTTTTTATTAATATTTGACTTGCTTGAGGATAGCTGTAGAATGTAATCTTCAAATTTGATTTGTTGGCATTTGTTTGGAAGGTGAGCATTGAAAGGGTTGATTTGTTTTGTATTTTTCCCTACAGTTCAAGTTTATTCAGGAAGAACAATATGAAAGGTTGCCAAAAGTAACCATAAACTAAGAAAACTAGTAGATAAAAGAGAACCAAAACAGAGAAGGAGTTCTTTGGCACTTTTAAAGACTAAATTTATTTATCGCATAAGCTTTCATGGGTGTAATCCCACTTCATCAGATGCATGAAATGGAAAAGGTGGCATGTTAGCTGGAAATATACATACAGAGAAGGGCAGGTCGCAAGGAAATTAAAACATCCAGGGGGCACTAGCTTATGTCTGCAGAATAAAGAAGCTTTGTTTTGATTCAAACAGTGTGTAAGAGGGAAATCCAAAGCTGTAATGAGAGTTGGGAAGGGTGATAGAGAGAAAATCACCTTTTTTAATGGCCCACCCGTTCAACAGTTCTATTCAAACCCAGTTGAAAGGTATCTAGTTTGCATATGAATTCCAATTCTGCAGTTTCAAATTGTAATTTGGTTTTGAAGTTTTTTTGCTGAAGTACTGTAACTAGCATGGTTTTTACAGAATGTCCAGGTCCAATGTTCCCTACTGGCTCTTGAATTTTACCATTTCTGATGTCTGATTTGTGTCCATTTATTTTGCACAGAGACAGTCCAGGTAAGATATAATGGAAGAAATATTGAAATCCAGGCTTCTTCCAAACATAGGCAAACTTAAGACTTTGGGCCATATCATGCCAATCAGTCTTTAAGCATTACTCATGGATAATCCTAGCTCTCCATAATAAGGGGCAAAAATTCGCTACAGGCTCTATTAAGAGCTTGCCTGCCTGCCTGCCTGCCTGTGCAGGGAAGCAAAAGGAACTGGAAGCCCCTTTACTCTCCTGGTCTGACTACCACAATCGGCAGAGACTGCACAGATGAAAGCAGCTGTTGTCAGGCTGCTACTCTCCATCCCACACATGGAGTGAGCAGTCTTGGCTTTCAAAGGTCTAGTAGAAGTCTAGTCTCGTTTACTTCTCCCCTTGAGCAAAGGGGAAGCAGGAATCGGATTTGACTTTCAAAAGAAGTCTTGTTCCTGTCCTACTCAAGGATATTATTGTCCCTTACTCAAGTTGAATTATAATTCAGACCTAAATATCTAGATGCTACCTTGAACAGCAAACAGTATTTTTGTTTTGTTTTAAGCAAAGATGAATCCTGATGTGACTGAGTGCCTGGGATGAGCCACACTGAAAATGCCACACTCAGGGCAAAGAGCAAGAAACCAGGCAGACAATCCTCCAAAACTGATGGTTTATTTATAATTAGTCACCAAGCCAGTGTTAAAATTGCTTCTAATAATATCATGTTGGTTAACAAGAGGCCAAACACAGTCCCCTTTAGGCATTCCAGTTCTTGGCTCCTATCTAGGCGAACAGGTCTAATATAGTGAGAGGTTATTGAAGAACTTCACATAAATCTGGTTTTCTAATCCCAAAGGATCAGACACTTGCCCTCAGGCCAATACGTGGCTCAAATCTTATCCCAAATATCATAATCTCAGACAATCCTTAGTAAACTAACTAAAGACTTTTTTAAATAAAAAAGTTATTGAATGGTTAAATTATATACATTACAAACGCTAGCAAGGTTCTCGTGTCATATTTGTAAAGCTGATGGATGAGGCTATTGGCTTGCAAACGTCTCTCTGGAATCATCCCAAAAGGTTAGAATCAAAATGCATCTTAGATGTAGTCTTAGTCTTTCCATGAGTTTTCCAGGGTATTCCAAGTAACTAAACTTCCCCTATTTAAAGTTCAGCAAACTAGAGGTGCAGGATCAGGGCTGAGGTTTCACTTAAATAACTGAAACAAGCTGTCAAATATTTTCAGAATATTTTGAAATGCTGAAAATACAGCATGTGACTGCAATTTCCAGTGGGGTCGCCATGTTAGTCTGCATACAGCAAAAACAAGAGTCCTATGGCACCTTAAAGACTAACAAATTTCTTTGGGCATAAGCTTTCATGGGCTCCAACCCACTTCATCAGATGTACTTGAAATTTGTTAACCTTTAAAGGTGCCCTGTGCAGATTCTTCTTCGAAATTCAGTGACCCACCTCTTCGAAGTCAACATTCAATTTCCTGTGCATACACAGGTAATCTAGTTACTAATTTCCATAAGGAAATTAGCCATATTATATTTATAATAGAGATAGATAAACTTAAGACAATATAAGTAACATTAATTTCCTACAATGTCTTGTATCTTAAGTTCCAAAGGGGTAGCCGTGTTAGTCTATTGTAGAAAGACAAAAGAGCATACAAAATGTAAGGCAATTAAGATGTGAAAAGGATTTAGTATCTAAAAGCTAATTTGGTTGCATTGAGTCCTGTGGCACTTTTAAAGATTAACAAATGTATTTATCACATGAGCTTTCCCATCTTCAAAGCATCTGACAAAGTGTGATTTTTTTTTTTTTTTTTTTTCTTCCATGAAAGCCCATGTGATAAATAAATTTGTTAGTCTTCTAAAGCGCAACAGGACTCCTTGTTTGTTTGGGTTTTTTTGCTGAACTAGACTAACACAGCTACCTCTTTGGAACTTGGTTGGTCTAATAGGATATTGGTAAACTTAGACAAATAAGCTTTGCAACCATTCTTTGATTCTTATCAATACAAGATTAATGAGTTGAGGATAACTAACCTAATAAACACTTCTTTGATACCCATATATAAGTGGATTGTCTTGATTATAATTGCAATGCCTTCTAAGTTATGTTTCATACATCAGTTAGCTGGCTTGCTCTCATAACACATGGCATACAAACATGGTTGGTTGGTTGCTTTAAAGAATTACTGACATAGTAGAAAATACAGCAATGACTATGATGTAATATTTGGAGTCTATCAAAATATTTGACAGTGTCTCTCAAAGTCTTGTTAGAAAAATAAATTCATGCTGACTTGGATAGGCCAAGACAATTTTTTTCCATAAGGCTGAACACAAAGGGTAACAGTCAATGAACTGAGTTAGAGGTGTCTAGTGGCTCCCAGTGTTGAGTATACTGTCTAAATCACTATTACTATCTCTCAATCTCTATGTGACTTTTGGAACCAAAGATTATTTTGACATTTTTTACAAACATCTAAAGACTAAAATATTTTCCTTGAGTTTTCATCAAAGTATTTTGAAATTACATGGAACTGATCCAATTTCATAAATGGTGCATGAATGCAAAAACCAGCACCCCTCAGTTAAGAACAAAACAGGATTCTGCCAGTGATTATTTCACCCAGCAGTATTGCCCCTATTGTATTATAATTTGTAGTATGTTAACTGTATTTCTTAGATAGTCTAATATTATAAATTTCACTTTACAAAAGAAGTGAAATGCTATTATGAAAAGACACAACCTAACATAGATGCCAGAAGGGATAGTTTTCAACATAAATGGCGTTTCTAGATTCCAGTGCTTGGTTTCTTGATGTTAGCCATGGAGTATAGCTTTAGGCATGATTTATTTTTGAGTATCCACCATGTGCTAGATGTTTTCTGAACATAAAAGGAAGTATGATCCCTGCCCTGAAGAGCTTACAGACCAACAATAAAGTGGGCAAAGCCCAGAATCAAAAAGGTATTTAGATTCCTAAATTCCATTGAAATCAATAGGAATTAATTGCCTAAATACCCTTAGGACATCTGAGCTACTTGGTAATGAAAGGTAATACATTTGAGTAACACAGAGCATTGTTGACAATTGGTACAATATGACTAATCCCTAAGTACTCACAACCTCGCCACAATCACCCAGCTAGAAATAGGGCCTTTAGGAGGGATTCAATAGCTGAAAAGAGCACTGGCCTGGTGAAGTAGTCCCGATAAGATATTTGCATAAGAGATGGTGTAAAAAGAAGCATGGAATAAAGACTATATAGAGAACACAACATACAATAATGTGCCTTAAGAGTGTCATCAGCATGTGCTTAGGATAGATGCATTATTCATGAGTGAGTTATGTACTTGTTGGGAATGACATACCATAAACTCTTTATACTATACCACACTGCAAAGTGTTGCACAGATATTTTACTGTAATCATATTTTTAAAATAAGTTTTAAAGTTTTATTGGTTCAATTTTTGTATCTGTCTGCCTATTCAGCCAAGCTGCTTGAATGCCAACCATAAATACTGAGGGAAGAAAGGAAAGTATAAATAATACATTTTTAGAAATCTCTAAAAATTACTTGTGGTAACTTCTTTTACAGACTAATATCATCTCTTGGATACCAATGTCTTATGGCCAGCCAAGAATGGAAATAAAAAAGTCCTCTCACAGAGAAAATGAGGACAGAGGTTCCTGGCTTTTTTATGGGAAGGAAACTCCTGTTTGTAACCTGGAAAGATCATGAGATGGTGGATGTTAAACCTATCAGTTGTCTCAGTATTTCCCATCTTGTAATTCAAGTCAGGATAACGAGGGAAGAAAATCCATGTTTGGGAAAGGAGAAGAGAAGGAAACATTTCTCTGATAGGTCTTTCATCCCTCCCTCCTTCTCCTCAAACTTTTTGTTTTGAAACAATGCAAATATTTAGAATTTTAGAAATAACCCCAGTGGGGAAAGATTAGTGAGCAGAGTGCAGGTGAGCTAATCAAAGGGGCAGTAAAAAAATTTATGAGAGTAAATATATTAGTCTAGCTAAGAAAAATGGTAGGGCAATTATTCTAGGTGCCTCCAAACTGACTGCATTGAAGACACCAGAGTTCTATACTGGGATCAAGTCTCTTCCTCAAATTCGCACGAGTGGAAAGGATTTCTATAAATGAACTGTTTCAAAGGAGTAGCTGTGTTAGTTTAGTTCAGCAAAACAAACAAGGAGTCCTGTGGCACTTTTAAGGACTAACAAATTTATTTATTGCATGAGCTTTCATGGGAGAAAATTCCACTTCGTCAGATGTGTCACATCTGACGAAGTGGGTTGGAGCCCATGAAAGCTTGTACTCAAAGAAATTTTAGTCTTTAAGGTGCCACAGGACTCTCATTGTTTTTAAAATACATCCTGAAATTCTGTGGGATAGTAGCTATCTCAGCACTCCTAGATAAAATGGTAACCCAGACTCAAGCATTTACCAGCATATATAATAAAGTCCAAATTTCCTGGGAGCAGGAAATCTTCAAAGGATGAAATATGGTGTGTGATAGTCCTGAATTCCTCCCAATAGGGCTTGCATTTAGGTATTAATATTTCTGTGTTGGGGGCAAGATTCCTCTATCCCTTATTTCCTTAACTGGTTTTGGAAATCAACACAAGATACAGCTTATAGTGGTATCCTGTTTTGGGGAGCCCTTCCTGGGGTTTCTACTAGGAGGTGGTAGCAACCCCCCATTTTTTTTTATTTTTAACACATTATAGTAATACTTAGAGCTTCCAGTCAGGATCAGGGCTTCATTGTACTTTGTGCTGAACACACCATACAAAACACTCTCTGCCCCAAATAGCCTTTACTTGAAGACCCTGTTCCTGCAATGGGCTGTAAGGGGGCAGACCCCTGTGCAATGGAGCCCCACTGACGCCCTGAGTAATGGCCTGGTCTGTTTTCAGGGTAGGCAGCACAGATAAGTGTTGGCTTATATTCAAGGTTTGTGCGAAAACTACAGTCCAATCCTCTGAGTTTTATAGATAGAAAGTCCTTCCTGAGATTTTATCTAAATCGGCTAGGCTGTAGTTTGAACACATTGCCTCTTGTCCTCCTGCCCTCTCTGGCAAGCAAGAACAACTTTCCTCCTTTTTTTTTTTTTCTTTTTTTTAAATATAGCGGTCTTTCACGTATCTGAAGACTATCATCTTCCCCCAATCTCCTCTTCAATGGACTTCAATTGTCTTTTAGCATTTTTAAAGTGTCAGTTTTCATGAAGAACAAACAAAAAGTCTGGTGGCACTTTTAAAGACTAACCAATGTATTTATCACATGAGCTTTCATGGGAGAAAATCCCACTTCATCAGAAAGCTCATGCAATAAATATGTTTGTTAGACTTTAAAAGTGCCACTGGAGTTCTTGTTTCTTTTGCTGAACTAGACTAACATGGCTGCCCCTTTGGGCTAACCCATCCAATTAAAGTCGTAGGTTTTTTTACTTCTCTCTACAAGGAACTCATCATTTTGGGGTTCTCACAAACTTTTTGACTTTAAAGGGGATGCTCTAGCCGATTCAGTTAAGGAACCAAGGTAGAAATACTGCCAAGGGAACAGAATAGTTTGAAATGTAATTAAAGGCTAGATATAAATCCCAAACAGTATCATATTTAAACTTTAAAGAGCTTCATTAGATGAAGCTTAAAGAATTTTCAAGTATTCCCTATTAGGTTTAACCAAAGGAAAAATAAAACCATCACATTTCATTCCCTTCTCGTTCTTTCTTTCAATATAGACACACTGGATTCTTTTCTCATGTTTTGGTCTGCCAGTTCCTCAGTTTTCAACATTTCAGCACAATCCTCTCTGCTTAGCCTGCCCTAAAATGGAGTGTCAGACTCTGCTCTCAGTTGCACCAGTGTGACTTTGAAGTGATTTCATCAGTGTGTGGGCAAAGCAAAATCTGGCCCAACGAATAAATTATTGTACAGCCTTGTTAAAACCTTGTGAAACAGGGTGACAAAAAAAAAAGAACACCAGAGAAAACAGCAGATGTGCCAATTCCTAGCTTGAAAATCTTCTGGGTTTCAGATGACTTGGCACAATTGATTGTTTTCCTTGGTGAAATCCTCACATAGAAGAATATACAAAATATAACTTATTAACATGTCTTTAAAGGTTGAGCTTGGGTCATTTAGCTTCTGGATTGTACACACTTTTCTTTGTAGATGGTACTTTCAAACTCTTCCATATCATGGACTGCATTTTAATAGATTGTCTCATAAGCATCATCCCTCACACTCACAAGGCACGACATCCCTGTGGCAACAGTAGTTGCAAATATGGCAAAGTAATGTGAGACAAATGTTTGTGTGAGCAGTCCTGTATGATCTTTAACAAGTAAAACAAGGGTCAGCACTATGTGGTCAGTGAGCTCATTATGAACCATCAGCTAATGGACCAATGGTGATCCACGGAGCTTGGGTCAGTTTATAAAATGGATATTGTATATAAATGTTTGAAAACTGTTCTTTTAAGCAGTAAATATATTATGGTATATATTTAACAAGAAAGCAGGAATCAGAGAGCCAAAGAGTTAGAAGAGACCACAAGGGTCATCTAGTCCAGCCATCTGCCAAGGTGCATTAATTTTTATGTCTAAACTAACCAAGACAGGCAGCTATCCAGCCTCCTTTGGAAGCCTCCAGTGAAGGAGCTTCATGACCTCTCTAGGCAGTTTTTTCTGTTGTCCTGCTGGTTTTACAGTTAGAAAGTTCTTGAGATTTTAATATGTCTGCTAGGCTGTAGTTTGAACACATTACTTCTTGTCCTCCTGCCCTCTCTGGCAAGTGAGAACAACTTTTCTCCATCTTTTTTTTTAAATATAGTAGTCTTTCAGGTATCTGAAGAGTGCTATCATCTTCCCTCAATCACCTCTTTTCCAAACTAAGCATAGCCCATTTTTCACCTGTAAGCAAGGTCTAGACGTTGGACTCTTAGCAGCTAAGCCAGGGGAGTAGTCGATTTGCATGAGTACTCAGCATTATTTCACTGTATATAGATGAATCTGCTCAAGTGCTGGGCATGATGGTCAATTGTATATGTGGCTGGTTTGGGTCACAAAATCCTCCAATTCCTGTGTTTTAACTGAAGGGGGGAAATGAAATATTATTTTTCATGATTTGATGCTCTGATGGAAAAGTCCCCATCAGCAACACAGAACTCAGAAGAGTAGCCAACCCTGTTTCAGTCTTTTAAAAGCAGTTCGGGGGGGTGGGGGGGAGTGTTAGCTCTGCTGAAGAGCTGTACTTCAGGCTATGCCTCATGTTCCTCTCATTGTTAAAAGATAGACTTAATGATTCCTTGTGGAGTCTTTTGTTGTTCTTATCAGAGTGCAGTCTGTTCTAGAAGCTGAAATCACTAGAGGCCTGAAACTCCCTCTGAGGTGAATTTATTAAAAGAGCTGACTAATGCCCAGTGGAAGTTGGTGCCTCTGGCCAGGAGAGTATCTTGCAAGAGGGCAGTGTGAGGGGGCAGCCAGCAGGCTGTGCGAGTGACTACCAGATGCACCAGTGAAAGGCACGAGTGACCAGTGGGCAGTGCAAACAACCAGCAGATGTTGCCCGCAGGCCATGCAAGTGGCCAGTGAAAGGTGTGAGTGACCAGCAGGCGGTGCCAGTGGCCAGCAGGAGGCATGGGCAGACCGAGAGGTGGCAGAAGACAACTGGAGTGGATAGGCTGAGGGCCCCCCACCTCGAGAGGTAGATGCTAAAACTATGATGGTCAGTATGGGAGTAATGGAGAAGTGAAGGACCCCCTATGTACACTGGGGTGGGATGAGTTCTGCTTATGGCATTTTGTGTGAATCCTGCACTGTCTTTCCAAATCAGTGCTGCTTTTGATATTGCCTCTATATATTCTCTTTATTACTATTAAAAATTTTATGGGCTACACTTAGACTTGTGTTTGTGAGAGGCGAAGCATCGCCCTCTAGGGCGCCCAGGGAATAGTGTGTGATTTCCCACGATATTGGGTGGGGACTCAAGCTGGTTGGTGCTGTAACATTGTTTGGGAACCCCTAGATATAGAACCCGGCCCTTTGTTTCTGCCATCTTGGCCTTTTCTCATATGCCTTGTGTTTCATCCCTTTGGATCACTTTTCTCTTGCCTCTTGAGTCTTCCTAGTTTTGCTACATCTCTTCTGTATATTGGTGATCGAAACTGGACTCTGAGGGATGGTACCAGTGCTGTGTAGAGTAGTAATATCACTTCCCATTATTTGAATGGTATGGGGTTTTTTAATTATTTCTCCCCTCCCCCCCAATATTATCACACTGATTCATGTTGCAGTCTTAACCACCGAAAGTCCCAGATCCTTCTCTGCAGTACTGCTGCCAACCAGCCCAGGCCTTGACAAATGGGCCATACATATAGCTGCCAGCCCAAAAACTGGGGCACTTATGGGTGGCACTCTAAAGGGCCCCCCACTGCTGAAAAACTGCCACCATCACTTTCAGTGGCGGTGTGGGGTGAAGAAGGGCCCCCCCCCTGCTGCCAAGAAACTGCCACCACTTCTTTTGGTGGCAGGGCACTAAATAGCTGCCGTATGTGTCAAAGAAGTCCCTCCCGCTGCCACAGACAAAACGCGGTGCACTGCTGACGGCAGTGGTGGGTTTTCTGGTCGCCAGGGAGCGTTCCACGCCTGAAGTACTGTGGCGTGACTTGGCACCACAGTATAGTTCCAGGACACCATGGTTCGGCTCGACCTACATTTGTCTTCACTTCTTGAAACTGCTAATATCAAAAGACTTGATGGGATATTTTAGGGAAGTAAATGGTACTGACAGAAATTTAGTCAGAAAATTTGGTTAACTGCCCTGCTATTGCAAGAGTGCCATTGGAAAGGAAAGGTGAGATCCTCCTCTCATTGACTTGACTGCAAGCAAACCGAGTCCTCGGAGAAGGAGTGAGCCATAAGGTTTAGAGCCACAAAGGGATTTAGGTGCCCAACTGCCACTTTAGGCACTTAAGTCCAAAATTTAGGTCTTCCAAACACTTGCTCAGCTGCCACCTAGCTATCTACCTGATTTGGGGCAGAAATTTGACCACTGCTCACTTGGGCAGTAGGAGACTAGAGTTCACAGTTCCTCCAAATCAGGCAGAGTGGGGATTTAAGCCTGGATCATCTACATCCTCCGTGAGTGCTCTAACCACTGGCCTAGAGGGTATTCTGGGGTGGAGCTCTCAATCACTCCAGTTGAAGTGTATGAAATAGTTAAATTTTGGACCCGTGAAACAGACTGACTCAATAGCTCAGTGGATAGCACACTAACCTGGGTGACCCTGCTCCAATGGATGTTTAAGATACTTAAGTAACCTTAATAAGAGGACCACTCACTGATACATCTGGATCACTTGGTTAAGTGTGTGTGCAATCAAATAATGTTTCAGTACAGTCATACATGGAGGAATGAAGAACGAGGGACTCTATCCTGGAAAGTGGTGACCCTGAAAGACTTAAGGTTCATGGTGAGTAATCAGTGGAATGTGAACTCCCCAGTGCAATGCTGTAGCTGGAAGGGCTACTGCAATCATTGGATGTGTAAACAGAAAACTATCCAATGGGAACAGCAAGAATATTTTCCTCTCCACTTGGTACTGGTGCAACCGCTACTGAAATAGTGTCCAGTTCTTCAATTGTGGGCATCCAGGATGTTGATAAATTGGAGAGGGTTCAGAGAAGAGCCATGAGGACTGAAAAACATGTCTTGTGGTAGACTCAAGAGGCTCAATCTATTTCGCTCAACAAAGAAAAAATTAAAGGTAACAATTTATAAGTACTTACATGGAGAACAAGCATTTGATAACAGACTCTTTAGTCTAATAGGCAAAGATACAAGTCCAATGCCTAGAAATTGAAGCTAGACAAATTGGGACTAGAAATAAGGAATACATTTTTTTTAAAGAGGGTAATTAACCACTGGAATAATTTACAAAGGATTGTAATAGATTCTCAATCAGTGGGAATCTTTTAAAATCAAGACTGGCTGTATCTGTAAAACATATCCTTATTATTTGGGTAAAAGTCCTCTGACTTTTGTGTTATGCAAAAAGTCAGACTAGATGGTCACAACTGGTCCCTTCTGGCCTTAGTCTCTAAACTGCTGTCATTAGGTTTCAGAGTTAAATCACTGAGATGAATGGAGCAGCTCACATCATTATTAGAGCAACTATTTGCACCTCTTCAGATTCAAGAAGAGACATACAACATTGCACATTTTAAAGGCTATTTCTGCAAGAATGAAGAATAAAAACATTATGGTAAAGGAGATAGATCTATATTTTAAGAAACGTACAGTTTCAGGTACTTTGTGGAATACTGTTAAGTATCAATTATCAGTTCAGTGAGTGATAGCTGGAAAATATTAACAGAAATAAATGTTTCAATAGGGTCACCTCATGAAGATGGATTATGTTTCTTAGTAAATTTGTTATACCGTATGTGAGTCTCTTATTGTGCATATATGTGTGTGCCTTTAATGTGAGTGTGTCTGCTTGTCCTGCTTGATCTTTCATTCCCCTTAACATGTAACTTGTCTTCTTCCCAAACTTTAAAATTTTGTGTATTTGCTATCTTAAGTATTCAATAATCATGAAAAGAATAGCAATGTGTAGCTTAAGGTCTAGTTTTCTTTATTAGATGTAAGGTTGCCAGTTTGCCAGCTGGTCTTTTTCAACCAGCATAGACACACTTCTTTTTTAACCAGCATAGACACACTTAAAAAAATCACACTTACACTAAACAGGCATCTTTTTATTTTATTTCTCCCTGGATATTTGTAAAACTTTCAAAAATACTCCCAACTTGTGGCCAAAGCTAATGTAGCCAGATTTTTCCATTGATAACACCAGTGCCTGAAGGTGTGCCCCAGTGAGACAGTATAAGTGTCTAGCACCCATCAACTGAGGCACTGATTCATAGCAGCTGGCTTCAAAACTAGTGGTGAACCTAACAAATAGGAATTATATTACATGACTTAATTAAATCTAACGTAGATGGCTTGTATTTTTGCCATGTTTTAGTAGCAAATTGCACACAAATCATGTACGAATTTATTTCACTTAGAATTCTTCACAAAGAATTGATTTCACATATGTCTCATGTCACAAGTGAAATAACTTACTTAAATAGGCACTTGGCTCTACAATCACACATTCTGAATAGCTTTGCTCATGTAACAGCCCTTGTTGACCACAATGAGATGACCCACATGAACAAAGGTACTGACTTGTATAAGTGATAGTGTTCCTTCTACTCTTTTTTTTTTTTTAAGCATACTGTTACCTTTTCCTATTGTATATCTGTTCCTACCTCTGGCAAACAACTGGAATGTCCATTGACAAAAGTGGAGTTGGGGATTCATATTAACTATAACCCCTAGGTAGGAATGAACTGTGGGGCCAATAATAGCTTTGACTATGGCAATGGAGCATTATAAACAAAATGAGCAAAATTGTTAGTCTAATATATATGACAGGATGACACTGCATCCTCTCTGGAACACTCTATCTCTGTAGGGGTGTACAAATTTGAATGAAAGTCAGGTTAAGAGCTATTAAGCTGATCAGAAGTCTGGAGGATCTTTGCTATGGTAAGCTGAAAAGCTTAAGATCAAAGTTTTCAAAAATGTGTTTAAAGTTAGGCACCTTATCTGTGTTTAAGTAGCTAAATCGAAGAGGGATGACTTTCAAAGGAGCTGAACACTTCTAATGATTTCAGGGGGATCTGCAACGTCTCTGCAGGTTTATTTTTCTTAGTTTCAGTTATCTTGGAGTCTGACTGTTCAAGTTTGTGACTGTTTGATAGGCTACTACTATCAAATGCAGCTGCCCACTTCATACTTTAGGCCACCATGAGCCCTATGGACATGTGTTCAAATCCCTATGCTCACGCAAAGTCATCCTCTGACACAAGTTTAAGGCTTGGGTTCTAATCTTTAAAGCAACTAGTGGATCAAACCCCAACTCCATTAAAGATGGACTTTTTTTCAGTCTGTAACTACTGCAACAGCTACCCTCATCTGGACCAAGATTGGTGTTCTGTTGGGCCAGGCACGCACCATACAGGTGTAAAGAAAGCACCTATCCTGTCCTGAAAAATTCATAGGCCAAGTTACACTTTTGGTCTACAAGATGAAAAGAGTGGCAGGGAAAATTTAGGGAAAGTGACTTGCCTGAAGTCTCAGCCGCTCAGATGCAGGGCCAGCAATAGCACCCAGGTCTTTAGAGACCCACCCCAGTGCCCCATTCATTGGACCACATATACATGATACTCCCTCTTTTAATTTTCCTTCCTTCCTTTCTTGGCTCCTGCTTCTCCTAATTATGTGGTAAAAATAATATAACATGATATTTCTTTTCTTGACTTAAAATGCCATGAGAACTTTCATTATACTTTTGCTGAAACTTGAGAAAGTTCCAAAGAAGATGAGATGCCAGTAAACTAACTTCTTGATGTTTGATGACAGTTTAGTCTGTGTCCTCCAGACATCTTCAGATCTAGGGCCTGGATGTGGGGAAGTACATCTTCAGACTGTTCATCTAAATAAAATTGATGCAGACGGTTCTTAGAAGTATTTATTTTTAAATAAAATTTCAGTAGAAACGACAAGGAGTTCTATCCCATTTTCCTTACATTGATCACTTTCCAGAGCTGTAGCTTGAAAAACAAACACTTAACACAAAAAAGTGAATCTGATCTCTCTGAAGAGAACCATTGCATATTTTCCATAGACATTCTTAATTAACAGTAAGAAAGGTGTAGTTTGTTACTGTGCTACAGCTGAGTAAATTGCAAAATAAATTATTTTTTCTTAAGATACTACTCTAGAAAGTCACAAGTATGAAGAAAAACAAGTCCTGAGTGTTACCCAAAACAAAAACCCAAACCTGAATTTTGAGACAATGAAAACGTTTTATTCACTACATTAAAATAGAATGTAAGTGGCCTGTTTCTAATTCATGTTGTCCATGAAATTGAAGCAATGTGTTCATCTTGATTTTTCATGCTCATTGTCCCTATTTAAAAAAAGGTCCACATCAAATGTTCACTAGTTATTTACTGTTTGAATATTACTGACAATTAAACAAGCCTATTGAAACACCATCATATGACTCATGGTCACTTCAATTTGGCAAGGGTCTGTTTTTCTTACTAAGCACTAAGGCTATGTCTACACTTGTAAACTTAAGTCTACTTAACAAGGTCAACTTTAAGTTGACTTAATAAGGTCGACTTTAAGTTGACTTAAAGTTGACCTTGTTCAGTCAACCTAACAGTGGACATAGCTATCCATACTGGCTTTGTCGACTTAATAAGGTCAACTTAGCGCTATTCCCTGTCCACACTGACTTTAAGTCGACTTAAGGCTTAAGTCAACCTTCAGAGGTGGTGTTATTAAGTCGACTTAGTAAAAGTCCATTGTGGACGCAGCTTTGTGTAGGTCGACTTAAGCATCCTTAAGTCAACCTACGTTGCCAGTGTAGACGCACCATAAGACTGCCTTAAGTATTCTATTTTCCTTGCTTATGAAATAGTGGTGTGATTCAAACCTCCTTATGGTCATAAATATTTCCTAGTAATGGAGATGAGTTTTAGGGATGGGTTTGGGGCTTTTTAATTTTTTTAAATTATTTTTTGCCAATACCTGAATTGTGGGCATTACTATTTTTAATCTCTTCATGGAGCTAAAATATAAAATAACATTGGGATTTCTATCCTGGAATCTGACTTATCACTGCACAAACAAGCTGCAACAAAAGCAAAAAAATTAAACAAAAAAAAAAAAAAAATTAAAAGCCCCAAGCCCATCCCTAAAATCTATTGTGTGTAATCAAGTCATCAAATTAACTTGATAAAAGGAAGATGCTTCTCCAACCTGAACTGTGCTGCTAGCTAACAGATCTTGCTAGACTCCTCATTAGTTAAATTATTCCCATGTTATAAATTGATTTTCTTTTTTAAAAAAAATAAATAGTCATTTCACAGGGCTCCGGGTTCAGATGCTTAAGCCGAGACCTCTTCCAGGGGATTGGGTTTTGGTTTTTTTTTTTAAAAGAGGGATGATGCTTGTACTTTCTGAAAATCAGGCCCTGTTAAGTCCTGTGTAGTTGCACACCCCAAAATTGAGGCAGTCAGAATTACTACTTGCCCAGTTTTCTTTATAAAAGCATTACCATAGTGACATTATACTCAGCAACATTAGCGATGGATAAGATCTGTTAGGGCATCAAGTCCATACCCTGCTGATGGATTGTTTCCTATCGCCTAGGCATCAATACAACAAAATACTAAGGCATATACTTAACCCTACTAAAGTCTTTGTGACTTCTTGGGTGCTTCTAATTCAACATTTGCTTAAGTGCTTTGCTGGATGGAAGCCAGAGCTCTATGTTCAATGTTGTAGTAAACATTTTCTGAAGTGGAACTTGCACTACTTTCTTTAAGATTATTCCATCCATGCTTGAATAGGTCTCTCTGCCATGGCGTTTTCCGTTTGTTTTTCTTTTTTCTGTTTCAAACTGCTACAACTTATTGTACTTCTCTCTCTCTCGAGCTATACCATTCAGATGTAGATTGTATTCAAGACCTTCCTTCTCTGATCCTGATCCTGCAAGGTTTTATATACCCTTAATTCCCACTGAAGTCAGTGAGAGTTAAGAATGGTCCACGTGTCTCCAGATCAGATCTAGAGTCACCGTTTCATGAAGCTAGTTTAATATTTCTGCATAAATCAATTCCTCCAGTTTCTTAATTTCTTCTGTTACTCTTCATTTTGAGTATTTCTATTGTATTTTGCACTAGTATGTGTATGAACCAATTGCCATTTTCTATGAGTTACTGCAAGCTAGAGTAAGTGTTAACATTACAAGTTTGCAATTTTTATCATGTCCCTTGCTAACAGGCTGAAATTTAGTATTGTTTACCCTTCATTTCTGTCTGTACAATAAATCATACAAGCAAATACAAAGATAGGAATCCTATGTGCATTGATCACTTCAACAGAAATAAATCACAGAAGCTGAGCAAGTAAACAGTAAGTGCCAGATCTTGCCAAGTACTCCCAGGGAACGGCTGGACCCTATAAAATCAAAATAGGAATCAAGCATACACAACACTTTACAGGACTAGCTCTTCAATCTGGGCATAGCATAGCTGTGGAACGCTTACACAATGTGTGGCTCTTGACTGAAGGTGGAAGGGCCAATACCTGAATTGTGAGCGTTACTATTGTTATCTCGTCATGGGGCTAAAATATAAAATAACATTGGGATTTCTATCCTGGAATCTGACTTGTCACTGCACAAAGAGGAACAGCATCATAGAAAAGGGAAAATATTAACTGAAGATGCATATGTACAGGGCCAGGTTAAAAGTCATTGAGGGCTTGGAGCTGTCCACTCTTGTGGGCCCCCTTCCCAACACAAAGGTTGCCAGCCTGGGGGCAGAGTGATGATTGGCACTGGGAATGAGGACCCAGTGGGAACTGCAGGTTGGCCAGTTGTGGAGCCGGCTGACGCTTGGCGGTGGGGAGGCCTGGCCAGCACTGGAGGTTGGCACTGGGGGGCAGGGCCCTGGTGCTGAGGCTGGGGTTTGTGGTGCTCCTGCCCTGCCTTCAAGTCAGCTGGTCTGCCCCAGGAGCTCTGGGGTGCTGTGGGGATGGGGCTGACTGTTGTGTGGTACAGCCTCTGGCAGTGGCCCTCCAGGGCCAGGAGGGCTGTTGAGCCACCATGCCAGGGCCTGCAGGGGTCAGGCCTTTGAGCGGCAGCCTGCAAATGCTCATGGCCCTGGAGGGCCACTGCCGGAGGCTGCATCATGTGACAGCTGGCCCTGCCCCTGCCCCTGCCCATGGGGCGCAGCTGCTATGAACTGGCCTGCCCCACCCCCTGGAGCAGAGCAGCCAGCCTGGGGGTGCAGTGGGGCAGGAGCACTATGGCCTCTTGCCCCCCAGTCCCCCCCCCCCCCAGTGCTGGCTGGGATTGGGCGGGGCCTGGTCAGCACTGCGCTGGCCTGAGCAGAGCCAGATTTTGGCAAGGCAACGGGCCCCCCCCCTTTAGGCTGGTGCTTGGACCTGCAGGCCCTAAAGCCCCTACCTTAATTCGGCCCTGCATATGTACTTTTTCTTGCATTTTTAGTGGCGCAAGAATAGCAGATCTGTGTTGTTGCTAACCTCAAACTGTAAGTTTAGTGGGCTCCAGCAGACTCATCTTTAGAAGTCTTGTCTTATGGTACAGCCCTTGAAATATTTGTCTGAATTTCTATAATAAAACACTCTCCTTGGGAAGAAAATACAACACAGCCAATGATAACATGGTGCTCTTTCACTAGCTTTATTATGGCCAGATATTCAGAGTTGTAGAGCACCCACAGCTCCTACTGACGTCAATGGAAATAAAAAAAATAAAATAAAGCCACAAGTCACATTTTGCTAGTAATAAAACAATACATTTACACAGTGGTATGTATGACATGGAGATGAGGTTTGTCAAACTGTGCCACTATTAATGAAGGAAGCGATGGCATTTTTCACTTGCTGAAGACCAGTTACATATAGATCTTGGGCCAGATTTCAAAGGTATTTATGCACCTAAAGATGCAGATAGGCCATTTTAATAATCCCACTAGGTGCTTAAGTGATCTGTCATAAACTCATCAATGGGAGTTAGTTGCCAAGTAAACTAAGCACCAATCTGCACCTTTAGGCATCTAAATACTCTTGTAAATGTGGTGCATGTTAAAGAAAGATGTTTTAAAAAATCAGATGCACTCTAACTGGAAGAATCCATGCTAGACATGCAGTCCTGGATGAATTTTTCTATATTCTGTTTGTTCTTAATTTTCCTAAGAATAATCATGTCAAACTTTTAATATTTGTGACAAATTTAAAGCAAAACCTTATAAAGGAGCCACAGTTGGTGATCTTGGGAAACATAGATTCTTTCTTACTCTTTCAGGACACCAGAAAATTAATTTATTGTTTTAATCTAATTTTTCAACTTGTAGATGCACAATCCTGTAAATCTATGTTAAAAAAACCAAACATTATAAACCCCACAAAATATAGGGCTAAATTGTCCCTGCATGGTTTATTCCCATACAAGGTACTAGAAGCTCTGTGAGTTCTCACTTGTTCAGATGTGAATTGTCACAATATCATGTAGCCAGTGCCCCTGAAAAATGTGTCAGAGAATGTCAGATACCCAAGGGGTCTTGGGGTCATCTCTTACTTTGATAATATATTTATAAATGAGAATAATACAGAGGAATGTGTTAAGAGTTTTGGAAAAGACTGCAAAAGCAGGGTTTTAGATTTTAAAAGTTAAAAATGATTTCTTCATGCAAGTAATATAATTTTGGGAGATGCAGCATAGAGTCAGAGCGAATATACCTTCAAAAGGAGAAGTCGCATCTTTGAGAACGTAGCTGTAGCCCCGTCCCCACCTCCAGCGCTTCAGAGCTTTGGTCAAGCTCATTCCAAATTTGCCTGGATTGCAAAGAAGGACTTGAAATGATTTTGGCGTGAGACACAATATAAAACATTTGAGGAAACTCAGTCAAAACCAAGTTATTTCAATGTATGGGTACATTTTAATTCAGAGTTTTCTGTACAGATGGCACTCTTGCGGATGTTTCTCCATGAGAGATGGTAAAGGAACAACTATAGCATTCTATTTCAAGACATTAGCAAAATCTGTCAGGAATTACTGAGAGAAATCACCTTGGTGCTTTTTAAAAAAAAAAAAATTATTACAAGCTCCCAGTAAAAATACTGGGCTAAGAGTTCTGCTGACAGCTCCATTACAATCAATTTCCACCTCTAATAGTTTCAGCTAAATGGCAGCAATGTCATCTTAGCTGCATATTGGTATATCAAGTAGAAGAATATGCTATCCCTGATGCACTTAACACAGCCTCCTAAACTAGAGTGACGAGATGTCCTGATTTTATATTGACAATTCTGATATTTGGGGCTTTGTTTTCTTATACAGATGCCTATTAACTCCCCCCTCCCGCCCTTCCCTGTCCCAATTTTTCACACTTGCTATCTGGCCACTTTATTAAACAGCTTTCTTTGTTATATTTTTTTCTCATTGGAAAAGAGCAAAACATATTGTCACGCATGCACCTCCTCTCCCCGGCTCCCCTACTAGGTAGGTTGCCGGTACGTGTGGTTTAAGAGAGAAGCAGGAAACACAGCACAGAGTATATAGAAAACAAAACAATCACTCTCCCCTTGAGCTATGTACCTACATGCACCACATCAGTCATATTGGTTCTGACTAATCATTCCATTGCCGGTGGGGTTGAGCCCTCAACAAACACAGATCTCTCACTAGTCCCCAGGTATAACCTCTCTCAGGTTAGAGAAAGGAATGTTCCCAAAAGAGTGGGATACAGAATTAGCACATAATTCAAAGTTTTTCTTAAAATTAAACTATTCCATCTGAAGACTTGTCCTAGATAGGATAATGAAAGACTGTCCACCCCAACTTAGAGGAAACATGATACTAATTAAAATGTAGAGGTCTAAATATGTAAATCAATATAACACAAATTATTAGGTGGCTCATAAATACACAGTTCCAGCATATAAACTGAATAGCAATAAATCAGTGATCCTTTAACCTCCTGTAAAGGAGTGCTCATTGTTCTCTGGATAATATTTGACATTTGGAAAATACAAGTGACATTGGGAAATACAGGTATTGGTCTGTCATTTCTGTAGTTCTTAATGAACCTTCTTTGAAATATAGCAAAGGATTTCATTTAATATCTAGAGGAAGGAAGCTCTGTTTACAAAGGGGCTACAAACTCTTGTGAAATAAAATGTTTAAAAAGAAGTTCAAGACCAAGTCAAAAGATCACCAAGCATTCACATTTTTCTTTAGTGAGATCCCATTTTGTGTCAGTCAACATAGACACTAAAAACAACAAGAGTCCTGTGCCACCTTAAAGACTAACAAATTTCTTCGAGCATAAGCTTTCATGGGCTCCAACCCACTTCGGCAGATGCATAGACGTTGAATATTTTAAGTAAGCTCTAGTTGGTGAATAAATAATCAGATCTATATACAAATCAGGTTTGCGAGAACCCTCTCTGTTTAAACAAGTCTTGTGTTATGTTGTGATCTAGGAAAATGGGGCCCCGTGTATGTGTGATATGAACTCTTTTAGTGCCAGATGGCAGACATTTGAGCATGGAAACTCACCTTTGAATTGGAAAAGAACACTTGAGCATAGGAACTCAGCTTTGAAAAACAAAATAAATGAATCTAAGTTGAAATACCATGAAAGGGTAATTCATGGCCATGCTCATTAATAGATAAAAATATACCAATTATACTGTTGAAGGTAAACTATATGGTAAAATACCACTGAAGAGAAGTAAACTGCCCAGGCAGTATATGAGGAACACGGCCACATAAAAGCCCAAGAACCAGTTCCAAGGCAGCCAGCACAATTGCTGGAGTAGTTTGCCAAGGAGCTAGATGCTGCTGATGGAAAAAATTAGCCTCAGTACATTGGCATCTGGAGCTTGTGACTGCCATCCAAAAAAGAAGACTGGTGCAGAGGAATTGTGTAACTGCACTCCAGCAACCTACCACAAGTTTACTGTGGCTTCATCATTAAAAAAAAATTAAGCCTTTTTAATTTTTTTTAAAAAATCATGTTTGAATGTATAAGAAAATATGAGGTTGGCGGAAAGGGAGGCGAGAATGCAGGAGTATCCTGATAAAAGAAATAATGACTTTTAATATAGAGACGTTTGCTTGCTTTTTTTGTGCTTCTGAGTATTTGTTTCTGTGTTAACTCTGTGTCTATTTCACAAAGTTATACACTCTGTTTGCTTGAGATTCCAATGTATATTACTTAGGGTAAAAAAAGCAATTTCTGAGTATAGCCCATGTTTTTACAATTATATTCTTTTTTTTTTTTGGTCAGATGTAAGTGATCACCCCCTGGTCTGTTCCCCAAGGTGGGGGCACAGCTCAAACAATGGGGGTGGAGTAGCCAATAAAGATAAATTACCAGCTCTAATACTGAAAATGTGCTTATTCATAAAGGAAATCTACAAGAACGAGGAGATATTACATCAGATGTTTTAGAGACTTTTCTTGGGTTGATCTTCCTCTGATACATAGCATTATGGTGTTATAGTAGTGTCCCTATACTTGGGTTTGTGCAGGCAAAGGCTTCCTATGATTTTTTTTTCATTAGTTTATAGTTTGCCCCCCTAAATTATCAAAATGTTCTCATGCTTCTTCTGATCTCAAAAGTAAATATTTTTTTTTAAACTTTGAAGAAAATCCATGACCACTTTTTTTTTTTTTTTTTTTTTTTGCAGATGATTAATTGAAAGATGGTTTGGGTTTAAAATATCAGACTAAGCAAGTGTGTAGTTCTCAGTGAGGAACATATGAATTGCTAACTTAAATCTTAAATAAAGATATTAACAAGGAATTACACTAGCATAATGCATGCATATAATACATATTTTTCTTTCTGATGCTTATAAGGCTATTCACAAATATTAAGCTCAGCTTTTACCTCCCAAAGTAAGTATCAAGCCAACAGGACAAATCATGTTACAGTGAAGTCAATGGGGTTAATCATATGCTTAAAGTTATGCAAATGCTTAAGTGTTCATTGAATGGATGACATGCTACAATGCATAGACATGAAAGGGATTAGTTAAGGATCCAGTTCAAATATAATTTAACTCAGAAAATACAGACTTTCTGGACTTCTTTCTGGCTCTCGGTGTTATTTCTCTTTTTTGGTATTAAGCAAGCCTGAACTTTCTATAAACAAGAGGACAAATCACAGAACAGCTATATGCTGAGATGAACTATCTATGGCCTGTAAAAAACCGTAATTATACCTGTTATAATCCATTCCATACTACAAGAAGGTATACAGGAAAAGAAAACATTTTACTGTATAGAGGTCTCCACTAACAAAGAACAATTATCAACATATTTGAACTATAGTAATAGAATTTGCTGTGTTTCCTATAGGAGATGCTACAAGAACTATAAGGCATTGTGATTTATTTTATTAAACACTACTGATTGTCCTATAAATGGTAGATAAGAAAATATTTATTAAGATTAACTTTATTTTTCTTAATAGCTTTTAGTCATTTCTAAGAAATGCTTATACTATTAAAGAGTGGTGAAGATGGAATGCATATATTAAACATAGACTTTAAGGTCGGAAGGGGGCATCATGATCATCTAGTCTGACGTCCTGCCCATTGCAGGCCATGGAATCTCAACCACCCACTCCTGAAATAGACCTCCTAATCTCTTAGGCTATGTCTACACTTGTTAATTTAGGTTGACTTTAGCTAAGTCGACTTAACAAACTTAACTTTAAGTCAACTTTCTTAAGTCAACTTAGCATGTCCACACTATAAAATTAAGTCGACTTAGGGGGGAACTTACAAAGTTGACTTAGAGCATCCACACTGGACACCTAGGTTGACTTCTAGGGGCTAGGTGGACCTGGGAGAGGTCCACGGTGGCAAGGGGGGCACCTCTTGCCAATTGCCAGGTGGCTCAGCCTTTGCCCTATTGTACCTGGGTACAATGGGGAAAAGGGGGACAGGGACCCTAATAGGGCATAGGGGCAGCAGGTTGGGCAGGGCTCTGCCCTGTCCTGTGGGGGGGCATGCCAGGCTCCCCCTGTGCCACCCCCCCTGGCAGGGAGGGCAGTGGGGGAGTCCAAGAGAGCCCTAAGTTGACTCTAAGTCAACTTAGAGCTACTCCAGGTCTACACTGGCTTAAGTCAACTTTAGAAAGTCGACTTAAGCCTAAAGTCGACTTTAAAGGAGGTTTAATAAAGTCGACTTAATTTTCCTTAAGTCGACTTAAGCAAGCTGCTTAAGTCAACTTAAGGAAAATGTAGTGAAGATGCAGAGTAAATTAAGTCGACTTAAGCAAGCTTAAGTTGGCTTAATTTACAAGTGTAGATGCAGCCTTAGTGCATTACTGAAGTCCTCAATTCATGCTTTAAAGACTTCAGGTTTCAGGGATCACAATTTACATAGTTCAAACTTGCAAGTGTCTGATGCTGCAGAGGAAGGGGAAAAATCCCCAGGGTCTCTGCTAATGTGACCTGTAAAGAAATTCCTTACCAACCTCAAATATGGCAATCAGTAGACCCTGAACATGTGGGCAAGACCCACCAGGCAGATACCTGGGAAAGAATCCTCTGTAAATCAGAGCCTTCCCTATCTATTGTCCCATCTCCTATTATTCGGGATTTTTGCCATTGGCAAGCACTAAAAAGCCACATGCCTTGACAATAATAAGCTTAAACTGGTGATTGTTATAATGCTAAAGACAAAGGCCTTGTTTCAGGAAAACACTTAAGAGCTTTTCTGAATAGGGATGGACTTAAGCAGGCAAATACATGCTTAAAATTATGTGTGGGCTGAAGTGCTTTTCTGAATAGAAATGCTTTTCTGAGTCAAAGTCATAATTCAGAACATCATATCCATTATGATTTATGTTCTATGGACCAGTGAAACCCTTTTTCTGTTTGCAAGGAAATTGTACTAATCTATCATGAATCATTGAGTTCCACAGTTAAGTTTGTGAATCATGCTTTTTCTAATAAACATGATTTTCCCCCCTCTCTCTGCCTTCACTCCTTCAGCAACTTTAAAAAGGTTATTTCAACTTTAAATTTTGTATGTCAGATCTATGGCTAGAAGACAGCCTTTTGCTCAAATTTCAGGTGATCTAGACAGATAATTTTAAAATACCTCAGATAAAATAGGAGTTAAATAATCATATTTTAAAATTTCTTCCAGTTTTTTTTCCCTGGTAATATCTTATAACAAGAATGGTCTGAATTTTTACTTAAGCTAGAGGTGAAATTTATTCAGAAGAACCTGCTGAGATCTAGTGCATCACACCAATTGAAAGATGGAGTAAGATATATTTGAGAAGCTATTCACTAGCGAAGTAGGAATTTCAGCAGGGTCCATCAGAGAATCCATAGAATTGCTAAAATCCTAAACTTTCATTTTAACAAAATGTAAATCTCTAGCCCTTTGACTTGTGGATATGTCTTTCACAATGGAAACTGATTGCTAGAAAGATTTGCCTGTAATCAAATAATTAGGAAAATATATGGTTGCTCTTTCTGAGCTTCCAACCTTTGATTCTTGTATCTAGCTCCAGATTTGCTTCTCTGTGGACCTTTTCAGGTCCAGAACAGCTGCAGTAGACCTTAGTAGCTTCACTTGGATCAAACACAGACTTTATTCCTGGCTATACAGCAGTTCTGTAGACTTCAAAGGATTGGCATGATTTGAAAACTAGGATGTGGGGGGGGGGGATAATCAAGGAATGGAGCATGGAAGGCTGAGTACCGGCACTTTTAATCTAAACAGAATATGCCTTTAACAAAGAATTAGCAGCTAGGATACCGATGGGAAAAATATTTCAGCCTTATGGTGACAAAAGGGCATTCTATAGCCTAGGTATGTGACAAGAAACTTGACTGAGTATATTTAAAATTACAGGTGGAAGCCTCCCTGGTAACAAAATAAGTCATAGAAATCAGCTATAAATGAGAGTCCAGGTCACTCATCTTTAAAACTACTGGCTAAGTGGCAAATCAAACAGCATAAGCCTCTTTCTAAGTTCACTTTTGTCTGCTGTCAAAGACTCAGTAAATGGAAATTTCATAAGCAAATAAAAAGCAATCTAATTATTCAATAGTGCAGTCACTTTAATAAATGGCAGAAGACTCAATATAGGCTTCTTTAGCTAAATGAGTCATCTGTCTCCGGCTGGCATTGAAGAATGCCCTTCTCCAGCACCAAAAAGTGATTCCTGTCAATAATAAGATAGTGAGTCCCCCCTTAAGTACCAAAGTCAGAGGTGGGTTAGGTTACTAGTACAATTAATCATTTTAGGGGATTTGTCAGATTTGTTTCCCCAAAACCACAATTCTAAAATAAATCCAAAAGCAATGAATCAGTTTTTACTTCTGTTTCTAACAGACGCTGCTATTCTTCATCATTCACTGCTGGATTAAGAGGTTAAACCATTTACACCATTGCTTAGAATCCCAGTTTCTAGTCATACCATTCTTTGAATTTTAGCTTTCATTTAAGAGGTGAGTTTCGAGCCTTCGTGACTATAAAGCAAAGTTTGGAAATGCAACCTGAGTGTACTCAGTGCAGTGATGTACACCTGTGACAATAGCCCTGAAAAGCAAGAACTTTCCCACACCTCTCAGTGAGATGTTATCTCCAAGATGCATTGCTCTGCGTCTTCCCCACCAAGGTCACCTGGGAAAGGACTCTGCATGTGGTAGAACAGCACTAGAGCCAGCCCTGGCTTCCCCCCTCACAGATATACTAGGAGACCTCTTGCTGCAGTCCTGACCTTTCCTTGTGGGGGATAAGAAAAAGAGAGCTGGGAAGGGAGAAAGGGGTCTCATGCTGCACCTGTACCTCTCTAAGGGGAGGAGGTTCCCCTCCGCCACCACTCCCAGTGGAGGCAGGGTAATGGAATTAGAGTGGAGGCACAGGGGATTCACATGTCATAGTGTGCATATGGCCACTGATCACATAAATCTGACCCCATCTTTGTTTATTGATGTCAATGTGTGTTTCCCTCAATCCTTTTTAATTAATTAACATTGACCCAAATGGTGGTGGCTGCTCTGTGAACCGGCCGCTATCTCTTGAACAGCAGCCAGGCATGACTGTGGTCCTGTGCTCCAGAGAGTACAGGAACTGCTCCTTCCATGCACATCTTTTGCACACACTTGGTTCAGGAGGCCAGAGCATGGCCCTCCTTCTGGCTTCAGCTGCCCCATGGAGATTGTCATGCAGAGGGAGCAGTAATCAATACTCCCTGGAGATGTGAAGCAGAGAGCAAGTTACCCATTCTGCCAGACAACTTTGGGAGGAATTCTATCTCTGAGACAGACTTCTTTGTGGAGTTAGGTTGCAGAGGGGCACTGGGGGCAAGAGTTGAGAAAGCATTGTTTTAAGTCAGTCAGAAAAACGTTGACATGCTGGGTGGAGGGGGGGGGGGGAGAAGGCTTAGGAGTACCCATAGCTGTGCAGTATACTTGAAACTGGACAGTTTCTATGCAAAAGAATAAATGGACGCAAATCAGACATCAAGAATGGTAACATTCAGAAACCAGTAGGAGAGTACTTCAGTCTGCCTGGACACTCAGTAATAGACTTGAAAGTTGCCATACTTCAGCAAAAAAACCCTTCAAAACCAGACTTGAACATGAAACTGTAGAGCTGGAACTCGTATGCAGTCTTGACAGGGTCTGAATAGAGATTTGGAATGGCTAGCTCACTTCAAAAAAGAGTGTTCCCTCTTTTGGCAATTCACACTTTCTCATCAACTGTTTTGTATGGGTCTCTTCCACCCTGCTTGAATTGACCTCATTAGCACTTGCCCTCCTCAGAAATTGTTACTCACCCTTATATGTGTATCTATACCTAACAAACTGAATTTTCCACTTCATGCACCTGATGAAGTGGTTCCAGCCCATGAGAGCTTATGCCCCCCCAAATTTTTTGTTAGTCTCTAAAATGCCACAGCACTTTGTCATTTGTGAAGTTAGTGTACCTCCTCAATTCCCCTTTACTACTAGTGCAGTGTTTTCTTATGATACAGTCCATGAGAAGCAAGTTACCTAGTTCTGGTTCCATTGGCCGCACTATTTGATGTATCTGCACTTCAAAAAATTTCAGTGCAGGCATATCACAGTAAATGTCCTTTTAGCCACCTGCAGTTTCTGACCTGCAATCCCTTTGGTGCATATTTGGAGAAACTTTATAGAGCAGATATAGGATAGATTTAACCCTTCTGTTCCCCTATCCTCAAGCCTGCATGAGTTTAACTGTAAACATTTGTTTCTAACCCCTCAAACCTATACTAACCGTACAGATCTCATCTTGAGTGCTTTTCTGCTTTAAATTATGTTTAAAAATTTAGGAGCCCATTCCCCATCTTTTTCATGTTGAGTGGTACAGTCCAGTAGAAGTTAATGGAGGGAATAATTTCTACTCAACATAAGGGATGCAGAATCAGGTCTTTAACAAATAAAGGCCTTAATTACCAGAATGGATGGAATTGATAGACTGACTTTCTTTTGTTACTGTTTTCAACAGTTTGTTGGTAACCCATTTATTGTGTCTGGCACATAGTATTAAAGCGCACAGCTGCACTAATTTTCTGAATGTTTCTGGTTTGTGTAGATGGATGAGTGCCCAAAGCTAGAGCTGGGCTCTGACAAATGAATCATACCTTTCTGAACAACTATTTTGCACTATGTCAGAAATAATTTTGCTTAACTCATTATTTGTAGTCAAAAAATAAAAATAAAGAAGCATGTTATCTGATGTTTTATGAAGTAATGCACGCATGCCATTAATATGAAGAGCAACAGCAGGAGTTTTTTATTTTGAGAGGATTTTTGTAACAATTTTCACTCCCAAAAGTGTTTGAAAGTGAGTAACTAAAAACAACTCTAATGGTTTATTGGGTATAATTTTTTCATTTAGTGACAATGGAAACCCTACAAAATGCCCATTTTTGGTAACATTTAATTGTGGATGTCTGCAAAAGAAGGACGTTTGAAAGATTCAGTGGTGGTAGATTATGAACGCCTTCTTCTAAACATGCCATTAAAATTTCCTATTATATTGTTGCAGTGGACTGAACATCTCAGCATACCAAATTCTAAATCCATAAAAGCAGAAAATTAAACGTGGCTCCAGTGGTTTTGGACTTTGACCAACAAGTTATCTTTATTAATGCATTCAGGGAAAAAGTCTCATTTTATTACATTATTTTCTTAATGATAAAGGCAGTAACGGAATCTTAACAGAACACACCAAAGGAATCTCAGTTTGCTGGCAGTCAGGTCAAGTGTGTTGGGGGGGGGAGGGGGAGTACAGGGTTAAGACTTGGCACTATCTAACTTACTGACTTCTGTCTTTAAAAAAGCAGAGAGGTTTTTTTTACTTCTCTGTACTTACTAGTTGACATTTTCTTGGCTTTAAAAGAAATTTTGACACATAAATCCCACATGTCAAATGATATTGTAAAACAAGCATCCAAGTGTCAGCACATAGCCCAATAGTCTGGGGAGTACAGACTAGAATAAGGAACACCTTTATGGAGTCTTTCATCTACCTCCAGCCATCTGCAAGTCATTTGAAACCAGTTTCAAATGAAGCAAGGTTGTTGGGCCTGCTAACACACACAAAGCCAAGCATAAGGTTGGATTAATCATAGCTTTTATTGACTTTCTAATGAGTAGATAAAGGTTTTATTTTTTTTAACCAGGTAGACCATACATATAGAAACATTCAGAAATCTTTTTCAGAATGAAAGCAAGGATGGCAAATAACCTGCTGGTATTTTAAAATTTGGTGACAACCCCTTAAGTTGTTTGGTGGACTTTGTGGAAGTCACACAGTCTCATTGGCTAACAAGTTATGTTTATTAATGCAATTAGAGAAAAAGTCTAATTTTTGTTACATTATTTTCTTAATCATAAAGACAGTAATGATATTTTAACAGGTCACACTAAACATATCTCACTTTGCTGACTGTCAATTTTTTGTTTGTGTGTGTGTGTGTGTTTTATACGGGGTTAAGACTTAGCTCTATCTAACTTCCTGACTTGTGTTTTGAAAAAGCAGACTCATTTTGTTTCTTCTTTGTCCTTGCTTTACTCTTTTGCTTCACATAGGGAGATTTTAATGATATTAGAATTGCAGAGAAAACATCAGAAAGGTAGGCACTAGGTCTTAAGGATCCAGCTCAAAGATTCCTCATTAAGATTCTATATGAAGATGTATCCATCACAGGTGGTGCTTTGCCAAAAGATAAAACATTTACCATTTCTTCTCTATCTTTTCTGAAATAGTACCGTTTCAGAATGGGACTTTATGTAAACCATGATTTACAAAGGTGATAAGGGTCCTCAGCCTTAGTAAAATCAGGGGTTTAGTAAAAATGAATAATGGTTTCAATGTAATTTTTTTGGATATTGGATCAGATCTGAGTTTCAAGTAAGAGGTTCGGATACTCAAGCTTCAGTAAACCAAGGTTCATCTGTATTCCTGAATGCAGTAAAGAACCTGTAAGGTCTCATCATATGACTGCCCTCAATCAGAAAGGACTGGTACAAACATGATAATGAACTAATTTCTGCTTAAATGAATATATTATTTCTCGTCTGTCATGTGGTAATTGATTTGTGAACCAGCCATGCAGAACTCAGTAAGCTTCTCACCTGATGTCAATCTGATCAATTTGCAAGAACAGCATGAGCTGGGAAATAACTTTTGATTATGAATTTAGCTCAGAAGGTCATTTCAGTTCTTAAGTTTTGGAAAAACAGCAGTTGCCTCTGCTTTGTAAGTACTACAACCCATTATTCTAGAACACCATAGACCCCAAGTGTTTAAGGACTACTGGGCCTGAGTCTTCTCTCGTTAAAACGGGGCAGGGCAGGAGTAATGCCACTGAAATACAGGGGCTTGATTCTCCAGTTTGTGCACCTTGTATGATATGTCTTTTAGAAGTGGGTACAAAATCAGAGTAAAACTACTATTGGATAAGTATGGCACTGCTTTATACTCACCACAAATAGAATTTGTTATACAAGGTACAAAAGAGTGGAGAATTAGGGCCAGTGGAGTAGCACCAGTGCAAGACTAATGTACCTGAGTGCACAATCAGACCCACCACTTCAGATGTGTTCTAGCTCTTCATTTTTTAAAAAATATTCTGGAAATGTGTTGGTGTTTGTTACAAAAAACATCTAAAAGGTGAAAATGGGTGCGAAATGGTAACTTCACTGATTTCTGGGTTAGTGTCAGGGTTGATATTAGGAAAGGGGAGGAGAGCAAAAAAAGCAAGAAAGACAGAAAAGTAAGAGTATTGCAAGTTAAAGCAATTTAATGCTGCAGTTTATTTCATGAATTGTACATTCACAGAACAGCTTTGCCTGCACATGCATTTGTGTATCTTCCACAAACTTGCCTTTACACTTAGACTAATTTATTATTAACAAACACATCTGCCTAATGTAAATTACTGATTTTTCTTAATATAATCACTATTTTAATGTATTTGAGTGGCCTAAATTTAGGGAAAAACTGGTACAAACAAAATATTGCCTTTTGTGAAACCCAGATATTTTTAATAATAATAATTAAAAAAAAAAAACAGTAAAAGCCCAAATGAAAAATCTTAGGCTATGTCTACAATGGCAATTTAGGTCAACTTAAGGAGTCTTAAGTTGACCTAACTTAAGCCCTGTCCACATTAGGCTTTCATCAGGTTGACTTAAGAAAATCCTTAAGTCAATCTAATGAAAGCTTAGGTCGCCTTAGTAAGAACCGCAGAGTATTTGAACTAACCCTGCGTAGGCTGACCTAACCCTTCCTTAGGTCGACCTAAAGCCACTATGGACATATAAGTACACTTTCTTAGGTCGACCTAAGGGAAGTTAGGTCAAATTAATAAGTCCCGGTTAAGGATAACCACTTTGTTAGGTCGACTTAATAAGATCGACTTTAAGGCGACTTAAAGTTGACCTTATTAAGTCGACTTAACAAAGTCGACCTAACTTTTTCTGGTGTAGACATAGCCCCAGGTATTAACGATATGCAATCTGGGGGAAAGAATGATTTTGGAATTTGATAGCTCAAGGCACTGATCATGTAATAAGGATTCTTTTACTCAGTCAGTGGTAGCTAGAAATCACAACTAACTATATGGTTTGTTGGCCTATGTCAAACAAGTGGCTGATGTACTACAGGGTCTCATTCCATTTCTTAATGGATAGACGTTCACACCATCCGCATACACGGCATCCTCTTTGTCATCTCACCAGAGGGGCTGTGCTCTGGACTGACAAAGAGATTGACCTGCTTTGAAGTAGTGTTTTTTGGTCACCTTCACCCACCTAAAAGTAGACTCTCCCGGTGAGAACTGAGGTATAATAATAATGTGAGTAGGAGGAGTTTGAACTGCTACTGCCTGTGATGTTTCTATTAGGTGGGCAGATGGATGCTTTCACTCTCCAGGATAGTCAGACTTCCTCAAAATCTGAAAAATAAAATCCCCAGAAATCCAAGAAATTCAATTTATGGAATATGTCCTTTTACCTACCCCCACCTCTAGTGTTATGGCGCTAGTGATACACTGCATTTGATCATCAGCACATCAGACCACTTCTTGGCGCAGTACCCAAGGGGGATAAAGACAAAGATGACTGTATGCTACCTTCATGCTTCCTGACTCTGGGGTATGTCATGGGTTGCTTTGGGTAGGCAAGGGCTCATTCCAGTCAAAGGTGACCATCAAAGTGCTCCATTTATATCACCTTCATTGAGGGCTCTGACAGAGGAATGTGTAGTGCCAATAGTGCTGAGTCAGGGCTAGCTTTATTAGCCAGCAACAATGGTTTTGCAGCACTCTGCAACAATAGAACAATGTGAAGCCATCAGAGAGGCCCATGCTGTGGCTCACTTGGTTTGGCATTGTTATTTCATGAGAACTGGGTAAGTATGTGCAGGGTTAGTGGATAGAGTAAAGCATTGGACTGTTTAAATTTTGGCTCAGCCAGTAACTCACCGCAGTGCACTAATATAAACCCACTTATACAAATAGGTAAAGAAACAAGAACTTGCTGAAAACCACTTGCTGCATTTGAGTACAGCTGGACAAATGAATCATGTGCAGAAAATGTATAACCTAGACATATATATTCCTATAGTTAGGCTGATAAAGATATAATAAATAGTCTTTGTACCTATCCAAAGTCTAGGTCAAGAGATACAATTTTATTGACATGAATCAATAGAGATCAGCAAGACAAATATATGGTAGTTGTAGTGATAGGAGCTGGGTGGTATCCTAGTAAATAATTTGTGGCACTCGTATACTGTAGTTTAGAAGCTGCAAGAAGCAAAACAGAGCAGCAGCATATATATGTAACTAGGCATTGCATTTTGTGTCGATTCAGTAAACATGGTTACTTGGACCTCACCAGGCTCATGTGGTTTCTTCATATTATGCTAGTTATTTTTAAAAGCAAAAGGTGGAACAGTAGAAAGTTTACAAACTGATTTAAACTGTTATTGATTTCATAGAATCATAGAACCATAGAATAAAAGGGATGGAAGGGACCTCATGAGGTCGTCTACTCCAAACCCCTGCTAAAAAGCAGGACCACTCCCATTAAATCATCCCAGCCAGGTGATTTGGGAAAGTATGAAATAGTGAGGCTAGAATAAAGTCAGTAGAACTTCTTCTGAGAATAAGGACTATTCATGGGAGTAAGGGTATTCAGGATCTCAGACCCATTGGGTTGGAGTCTCTCTTTTATTTGGTTTGACAAAGAGAGGAAACCATGGGGTAATATAATCCCTGAACACATATTGCCAGTATGATACTGTGGTTAAGCGAGCAATTGAAATCCTTGTATGTATAAGCAAGGGAATGTTATATCGAAGCAGGGAGAGTTTTTATTACAACTATAGGTGGAATTAATAAAATCATTACTGGAATATTGTGTCAGTTCTTGTGGACAATCTGTTTAGTGATCGCAGAGAAGATTAAGGAAGTGACTTGATCATGGTCTATAAGTACCTAGATAGGGAGAAGATTTGTGATAGTAGAGTGCTTTGTAATCTTGCATAGGGGTTCTCAACGCATGGGTCAGGACCTCAAACTAGGTCACCATAATGTTTCAAAGGGTCATGTGGCAGCTTATGTTCCACAGGGCTGGCTGGGCTCACTTCCCTGTTCCAGGCACTATAACTGCTGGGGTCTGAGCAGCACTCAAGTTTAGCCCAGCCATCATAATGACAGGAGTCCAGGTAGGCCAAATTTGAGTGAGTGGAACTGCAACCCCATGAGCTAGGTCACAACTCTACTCTCACGAATTTGATCCAGTTGGAGGAGAGGGGCCGAACTTGAGCATAGCTGAATCTCTGGAGTTTTTGCAATGCCCAGAATGGACAGCCACGCCCAGCCACCTCCACAGCACAGAAACTGCAGGAGCTGCCACTGGGGGGTGAGAGGTAGGCAGGGCAGAACCACCCAGGGGCAGGATCTGATTGAAACCATCCCAGGACAGGGCCATAACCAGAGCAGGGTAAGTAAGATAGCCCAGGCTAATATCGCCAAGGAGCTTGGACCAGCCCTGCATGGTGGGATCAGGAAGCAAGCACTACCTCCCCATTTTGACTCACCTCAGTTAGCCATCCTCCCCAGCCTCTATGGTTGGAGGGGGTGTTCACAACCAGAACTCCCCCCACTCCCATGCGTCACCTCTAGTAAAGGGTAAAAACATGTTTACTCACCCCAAATGCTAAAATGTCTAGTGACTGGTCTGCACCAGGCTCTCTACCCCCAGTCTACTTACAGGGTCAGGACAGGCCATAGGCATTTACAAATGGGTCCTATCCCCCAAAAAGGTTGAGAAGCTCTGATCTAACGCACAAAGTCATAACAAACTCCAATGGCTGGGAGATCGTTAAATAAATTCTGATGAGAAAGTGCAAATTTTTAAGTGATGTTAATTAACCATTGGAACAATTTACCTAGGGATGTGGTGGATTCTCTGTCACTTGAAATCTTTAGATCAAGAACTGACATCCTTCTAAAAGATATGCTCCATTTCAATTTTTGTACTTGAAACAAGAATCACATGGTCAGATTCCATGGCCTGTGTTATGCAGGAGGTCAGACTAGATGATCATACTGGTCACTTCTGGATTTAATACCTATGCCTTCTTCAACATGCCATGTACATCTAAATAGCAACAACAATCATTGTAAAATTCCAAAGGGGTAGCCGTGTTAGTCTATTGTAGAAAAACCACAGAATCCTGTGGCACTTTTAAAGACTAACAGATTTATTTATTTCATTTGGTTCATTTATTTAATTGTAAGGTTCATGATGTGGAGTTTTGACTCCAAAAACCTATTTCTTTTTCTGCTCCATGATTAAATACTTTGATACAGTTAAATATCCAGTTTTCTTAATAAAAATATTACCTTGCCTGGGCTTTCTCAGTACTTCTCCCACTATCTGTGCCTTGTGCCTCCTTAGTGCACCTGAGGGGTTGCCTTACCAATATCTAACACAATGCACTGCCTGCCATTTCTTATAGTTGAATTGTGCAAATTAAAATGTAACAAAATGGATGTTTCTGTGAAAGGCCATGTAAATACCTAAGCATGCAGTGTGATGGGTTTTTTTGTTTGTTTGTGTTTTGGGCTTTTTTATGATTTACTTTATTTAGCCCATAGGGGGCTGGATCAAGACCCTGGGGTGCCTGGGGCTGCCCAATCTTCTGGGGCCCTCCCACCATGGTGGCACCCAGCCAGGGGTGGCAGGGTGGCTTGACTGGCATGGGGGTGGGCTCTGGGACTGAGGAGGGGCCTGCAGTCTAGTGTTGCTGCAGGGGAACAGGGTCCGGGGCCTGTGGCCCATGCGGCTGCTGGGGGTCCACCAGAGTCCACAGCTCTCCTGCCTCCCTCCCATGCTGGCTGGTCTGGAGCAGGCCAATCAATGGCGGGTGGTAGCAGCAAGCCACTCTGCCAGGGCCAGATTTTGGCAGGACTGCAGGGCCCCCCTTTAGGTCAGGGCCTGTGGCTGCCGCCCCGAAAGCAATCTGGCCCTGCACATAGTGCCTGTTAATGCAAAAATGGGCCAGATTAATTCTTGGTAGAACTCCACTGGAATCTATGCAGTTTATTAAAGAGGACTTTGACCTTACATATTCCACATGCACATAATATTTTTCATCAAATATGAAATTATGATCAACAATTAGGGTACATCTGAATTCCGGTTCCTGGATGGACTTTTCCAGTGTGAGTCAACTAGAAACAGATCACTTGACAAAAATCATTTGCAAGCATATATTGTAGGGCTTGAAATTGAAGACATCATGGGTCAAGCTTCCTTGCAGTGCCAGATTAAGGCAGGGGCTGCAACCTCTGGTCTAACCTAAAGGGGGGACCCCATGTCCCCCCCAAATCTAGTCCTGGCCTGAGTCATTAGCTGCTGCTTCTCCCTGCCTGTCCAGCCTTGGCAACTCAGGAATGGGGCAGGAGTGCAGCAGACCGCAGCCTCTGGCCTGCCCACCATGGCAGCACTGGCCCATGGGGCCTCCCCGCAGCTCCCGAGCAGCACCGGCTTGCACCCCTCCTTCCCCACTCCCCCACAGTTCCCTGCAGCAGCACAGGCCCACGGTCCCTCCCCACTGACCTCCAAGCCCCGTCTGCCTTGCTGGCCAGGGCCCCAGAGTCCCTGACCCTGCTCTCCAGCATGGATGGGGGGGTACCCTGCCCCCTAGGCAGAGAGACACAGCAATGGGGGACTGGAGGGGTCCCCCGCAAGTCTGGGCAGCCCTGGGTCCCCCTGGGCCTTGATCCAACCCTGCTTCCTTGGTGTAACTCCAGTGATGCCAATGGATTTATGCCAACCATAAATCTGACCCACTGCGTATAAATCTCTTGTGCAGCAACTGGGAAGTTTGTAATTGTGTTGCTTTTTGATATCTCTAAGAGGTAAATTTCATTCCCTTCCCCCCTCCCCCTGCCCAAGAACGTGCAGGTTATTCACATTGCACACAATTCTTCCAGTTCACAAAGAGTATGCTAGAAACAATGCTGATTTTATACATAGGCAGGGCCACTTTAGGGGGGTGTGAATGAGGTGATCGCCCCGAGCCCCACGGTAACGTGGGCTCCACACTGTCCCGCTCCCAGTGGGGCAGTGTGGGGCCCACGCTGCGGCCCCCCCAAGACCGCACTTCCCCCTGCTCCCCGCTGGCATAAGGAAGCCGAAGGCAGCAGGGTGGGCCAGGAGCACTTCCTCTGGCCCCTAGGCTGGCCCTGCTCCCCACCCCCAGGGCAGGGCAGGTGCATGGGTCCCAGCCTCTGGGCCAGCCACGGCCACCTGGGGTTCTGGCTGCGGCTGGGCGGTGACAACCTTGGCCAGGAATGGCTCCCCGCCACCTGGGACTGCATCCACGGCTTCGGCTCGCCGCTGCCCTGGGCCACAGGCTCGGCTCCCTGCCTCCCCGGGCCGCAGCTGCAGCTCTCTGGGGCTGTGGCTCCCTGCCGCCCGGGGCCATGGCCTCAGCTCCCCGGGGCCACAGCGGCAGTTCCCCACTACCCAGCGGGCGGCCTCAGCTTCCCGGCCCGTGGCCACGGCTCCCCCCGGCCTGACGGGTGGCAGCGGCTTCTGGGGCTGGCTCCCTGGGTGGGCGACTGAGGTCCCTGGGGGCCAGAGTAGGCTGCTCCCCCAGCACTCCCTATCAGCATGGGGGGGTGGGAGCCCCGCCTAGGCCGATTGGCCCTGGGCCCTGCTCCCCCCTAGGGACGGCCCTGTACATAGGTACAGTCAACAAAATATATTAAAGCACTTACAACAGTTTATTGTTGCTGGCTGTTAATAACAACATGGCAAAGCCAAGTAGGCAAACTGTATATTGTGGCATTCTCAAAATTCCTTTCTCCCCTTTTTTTCAGAGAAGTATTGTACAGAAGAAAACATCAAACAAATGGAAAGCAGCTAGCATTAAGGTTTGTTAATGCACTTAACTTTAATTGCATCAAGCCAACATCAAATGATAGATTGTGAAGTTTAGTTAATTTCACTCATTTTCAATTAGAACTTTCTTCAGACCAGGAAGAAAAATTGCATTTGTTACCTCCCAAGATCTTGGCTTATTTTCTGTTATGTTGCTTAAGCAGAGAAGACAAAACAATTGGTTAAAAACCATCAATGAGTTTCAAGGCATTAACGTCTGTGGCAAATTTTATTCCCTGTCTATTTCTCACATCATAGATCAAATGCTCTGCTGTGTTCTGTACATATTCATAATATATAGAGTGACATACACAAAACTTAGTTTCATTCCACAGAAATGCGTAACAACAAACCAGATGTGTTTTCAACAATTTATTAATCATCATCACTGACCCCCGTGGTCAAGAAAAAGCAGAAAAAGTATGAGAAGAATAAAAGAGACAAAAGATTGTTTGGAGTTGTAACAAGAAAGCTTTCACTCTATATTGTCTTGCAGATTAGTACATTTATTCACATGGGCAGAATATGTTTTATATACATTCAGAAATGCAAAATATATGTTCTACCATACATTTTTCATATGTGTATCATGGTGATATACGGATAAGTTACATTTATCTTGCACCCATGAGCACCTCAGCTACATTCTCCACTATCTGTCTCTTCCAGGACTCCTGTTTCTATGGCAAACTTCACAGCAGTTTTTGAATAGCTGAATTTTTTTAAAAACCACTAGTTACAAACAATGTTTCCTTCTTTTCCCCCAAATGCATAATTTGCTGCCAAATTTACATTTTTTTTTGTGCACAGGATGGATAATATTTAGTCATGGATCAGTGACAAGGAGGGAATTCATACACAAGGTGTGCTTAGAGCAATAAATATGGTAAATGGGAATATATGTTAACATCCTCGTTTGGCAATAAATGCACAAGACGATAATCAGACTATGCACCTCAAACTAGGACACTTTCTGTTAATGTTATGAGAAAAAAATTTAATTTCACTCTGTAGTCAGCCAATAAACTTCACAGCAACCTATTTTTTTTCTTGGAATGATGCCTCAGAAAAGGTCTGTGATCCAGAAACAAAAAGCTTTCAAATTTTCCAAAATCCCCTAATCTTGATTATCTGCTACTTCTGCTGAGGCTGCAACTTCTTACTAAGAGATTCAAAGAACAGCAACTTCTTCAAGTCTCCTCCTGACATCATGTGAAACTAATCAGGGAACCTAAGTGTCTTATATGCATTGCAAGAGTGCTTGACAGAAGAGATGTCTGTATGTATGTAGATGGTTACGCGATAATATGCTACTGGATGGCACTGAAGTATGTACATCATTGTTCATAGGTATTCTCAGAGCAATGAAAAAATTGTTGTGTACTGCAATTGCCTTCCATCTTGTAGCTCTTTACGTAGAGCTCTTAATACCATGTGATTTTTGTGAGCAGAAGCTGAATAGCAAATACCAAAAAAAATCTGGGGCAAATTACTAGTGATCAATCCATACAGTAAAAACAAACTCACAAAGACTGTGTGGCAAATAAATTGGAACAAAGAATAATCTAAGGAAACCACAATCTTTTTGCAGTCATATTCTAAACAGTAAATGAGGTTAAATTCATCAAATAAAATTATTCACTGTGAATAATTCCCCCAACTCTAACTAGGCATTGGTAGTTCCCAACTCAACTCCATGCTCTCTACTCCATCACTATGCTGTAATGATAGAAACTGAGATTAGTAATCCATAATCTGCAAGCAAAGCAACTGAACAATAAACTATATTCTATCAATTAACCAAATCATATTAATATGCATGCTTTATGTCCAGCATAACTTCATTGTCCATGCATCATGAATATAATACTTCTTTTGCCAAATCCAGTGTTCCCCAGTGGTTTCATTTAAGGTCCAGGAACTCAAATGTAGAGTTTCTAAGTACAAGAAACAAAAGCATGCTTAACCCCACTTCTGACTGAAAAATGGATCAAGTCTGACTTTTTTTTAAGCTGGATAAAGGCTATAGGTAATCTTTTACCTATTTTTAAACAAGGCACTATAAACTAAAAAAACATCCTTGTCAGACTACACTATAAATCAAGTTAATCAAACAAGTTTTGTTAGACATAATGCAGACACTGTCCAGATATTTTTTTCTTCTATTGTTTCTTTCTATCTTCAGTTTTCTATGGTTGTGCATATGTCTTTTGCTATATCTAGGTTAGGCTAATGTTATTCCATCAGTTCTAAAATTTTTTCTTACTCAATTTCACATAAAACAAAAGATATTACTCTAAAGCTTCACCCAAAAGTGGATTTGAACTGAACCAGATTTTGGGCCCGATGAAGTTCAGTTAACTTTTAGTCCCATTATTTTTAGACGGGATCAGACTGCAAAGTTTGATTTTTGGCCCAGATTTTGAACATCCAAGTTAGGGGGTTTTCAGATTTGGGACTTTAATTTGGTATGTAAGGAGCAAAAATTGGACTGGATTTTGAAGATCTAGAGTGGCTCAGATTTTAGTCTTTTGTTAACACAGGTAGATTCTATTTGTAAAATCACATCTTTGTTTGAGTCCAGATCCAAGGACCATAGCAGAAATACTGGCAATCTGTGGAAAAGGTCAAACCTACAGACTTAACTGTTTCCAGTAGTGATAAGTCTCTGAACTGTCAGGTGCTCACCTAAATGGAACCGGCTGAACTTTGTTTATCATTTTCAAAGAGAGAGATGTTCTGAGATGACATGTGTCCTCATACAATACAATAGAATGGATGCTTTATATTACATTACATTGTATATTTACATTACATGTATTGAATGACTCCATGAGTGAGATTTTATTGTGTGGTGAACTGAAAAGAGGATGCTCTACTCACTGATGGACTGGCACCTCCCACTGCTTTTCTGGGGATCATCTCCAGATCAATGTCCACATCCACAATCTGTGCACTATCTCACCACAGTTGTCCTGTAGTCCTTACTGCAGCTGTCCAGAACTATAGCATCATCTTCCTGACTCTGTCCTGTGACGAATCACAATTTGTGTTTCCCCCCATCTGGGGAGAGTTTGGCCCCTTGGTAGTCCAGCCACTTTCCCAGTGACAATTGCAGTATCTCATCCTGCCTGTTCCTCAGTGGTGCCTGCAGTCACTTATCCTACCACTGTCTAGTGGTGAGTAGGAGGGACTTGGGGACACCCAATACTCTGTGGATCACAGCCTTTTGCTGCATCCCAAGTTCCTCATCCTGTTGTTCCTCTTCCTTTGCCCCCTCCTTCCCCCGAGCCCTCACACCTTCTTCACCAGCTGTCAGGCCCTACTACTACCTGCTTTTAACTCCTCTGGCACTCCCAGTCTCTGCCAGCAGTAGTTCTATCTCAGGTACTACAGGCCTCTCAGCCTGTGAGAGAGACATCCTTTATGCTTCAGGCTCCAGGCCATGTCTGGCCTGTTCTACTTTGCCCCAAAGCTCTTCTTATATGGACCTGTTGAGCCCTGATTGGCTGTCACTCACAGTCTCTCTCTTATTGGCTACTTCCTGTGCCGCATACCCAGGGCTCCATTAACCCCTTCTCTGCCAATGTGGGGCAGTAGCTCCATCACAGGGCTGCTTTGCATAGAATCATAGAAGATTAGGATTGGAAGGGACCTCAGGAGATCATCTAGTCCAACTCCCTGCTCAAAGCAGGACCAACCCCAACTAAATCATCCCAGCCAAGGCTTTGTTAAACGGGCCTTAAGAACCTCTAAGGATGGAGATTCCATCACCTCCTTAGGTAACCCATTCCAGTGATTCACTACCCCCTGAGTGAAAAACCTTTTCTTAATATCCAACGCAGACTTTCTCCATTGCAACTTAAAACCATTACTCCTTGTTCTGTCATCTGCTCCCACTGAGATCAGCCTACCTCCAACCACCCAGGAACCTGCCCCCTCTCCTTCAAGTAGTTGAGGCTGCTGTCAAATCTCCCTTCATTCTTCACTTCTGCAGATTAAATAAGCCCAGTTCCCTCAGCCTCTCCTTGTAAGTTATGTTCCCCTTCCGCCCACTAGATTCTTCCCAATTTGTCCACATCTTTCCTGTAGTGGGGAGGACAAGACTGGACACAATACACCAAATATGCCCTCAGCAGTGCTGAATAGAGGGAACTAATCGCTTCCCTCAATCTGCTGGTAATGCTCCTACTAATGGAGCTCTCTATGCCGTTAACCTGCTTCTTGTCCACTGTAACTCCCAGGTGCTTTTCTGCAAAACTGCTGCTTAGCCAGTTGGTCCTCAGTCTGTAGCAGTGCAGGGGATTTTATGTCCTAAGTGCAGGACTCTGCCCTCATCCGTGATGAACCTCATCACATTTCTTTTGGCTTCATTCTCCAATTTGTCTAGGTCACTCTGTATCCTATCCCTGTCCTCCAGAGTATCTACCAACCACCACCACCCCTCTCTTAGATCAGTGTCATCTGCAAACTTGCTGAGGCTGCAATGTACCCCATTATTCAGATATAATCAGAAGATGTCGAACAAATCGCGACCCCAGGGGACTCCACTTAATACCAGCTGCCAATTAGACATTAAACTGTGGCTCACTACCTATTGAATCCAATGATCTCACCACTTTTCTATCTACCTTATAGTCCACCCACCCAACCCATACTTCTGTAACTTGCTGGCAAGAATACTGTGAGTGAATGTACCAAAAGTTTCCCTAAAGTCGAGCTATATCATGTCCACTGCTTTCCCCATATCCATAGATCCAGTCATCTCAACACAGAAGGCTGTCAGGTTGCACATATGGAATAAATTTGCATGAAGTTCAGTTTATGAGCAACACCCCTCATGCTAAGCAATGGTGGAGACAGAACAGAGAGTTTCATAGAACTGGCAGTTGTGGTAGGGGTATGTGCTTTAAAATGTCTGGGAGTTCTGAGTTAGGTGGTGTTTTGGTGTCTGATGCAACCGCAGCCCAGTTATGGGTCCCTCACCTTCCAACATCACTGCCTCCTTTTCTGTTTGCTGTTGCTGCCACCACCTGCTTGTCCTGGCTGCTCCTGAGCTACTTGTTTCCAGCAGGCAGAGTAGCAAGAAGTGGGGGAGAGGCCACTTGGCTGCTTGCTCAACAGTCATACAGCAACCATTTGTGGCTAACAGCTGCAATTACAGGTTGTTTTTTCAGTCCAGCTGGATGCATGAGATTTCAGACGGGTTCAACAGGAATATGTGACAACGCTACCAAATGCATGTGTCCTGTGCAAGCTGTGACATTTGCTCATCCTGGATTAGGGCCAAGAACACCCAAAAGAGCCTTGATGGCTGAAACCTTTAGAATTTTTTGAAAACATATAAGCGTTTAAAACAAAAATGGTTTAAAAAAATGAATAAGCATGTTTGCAATTCAGGGAACTTGGTCTAACTACCATTAAAAATTCTAAAATTCAGTGTATTAGTTGGTAGCTTTTTTACAGCAAAAATAAAATCTATTTTAAAAGTTCATTTTCTTTTCTGACTGCCTTCTCTATAGGTTGGATCTATTAGTGATGTGCTTTAGCCTATGTTTTCTTTTTATAATCCCCTTCACTACTTCCTTTTGCTGGGAAAAATCTTTGCCTGTGCTTGTGGAAGTTTGAGGAGGGGGGACTTGGAGGGGGAGTAAAACCAGCTGCTTGGTGAGATGAAGTTGGGAAAGATTGTTTAGGATAGCAGAGGGGAAAGTGGGTGACATGCTTTGTAGTCTCCCTTATTGATTCTCCAGTACAGAGCTACATTTCCTCTAGTGCAAGGGCATCAAATATGTGGCCTGCAGGCCGCAAACCTCTTCCATCCGGCCTATGACTGCACTCCACTGGACCACACTCTCTCCCTAACAGAGAGAGAGAGAGAGAGAAAGAGAATGTGGTCTCTCATACCCAGCGGTTTGCAATGTTGCGAGAGTGTCAGGTCTCACGACATCATGGAGCTCTGGGTATGCGAGAGTGCTCCATGAGACGATACTCTCTCCCTAAAGAGACAGAGTGGTATCGTGGGGTGCAGGTTTGCATACACAGCGCTCCACGATGCCACAAGAGCGCTGTAGTATTTTGATTTATGTTGCGTACAGCCCACTTGAAGTACATTTAAGTCAAATCTGGTCCGCCATAGCAAATGAGTTTGACATTCTGTTCTAGTGTTTCCTTCTGATTTCAGCATATGAACAGGATTTAGTCACATGCTTAACCTGCTGGATCATGATGCTTTGGGCCTGATGTGTTGCTGAGTGTAGTAACTGCAAGATACCTGGTTGTCCCTCAAGTTGACAAGTTCCAAAGGGGTAGCTGTGTTAGTCTAGTTCAGCAAAACAAACAAGGAGTCCTGTGGCACTTTTAAAGACTAACACATTTATTTATCGCATGAGCTTTCAAGGTCTCCATCTTCACTATCTGACAAAGTGGGATTTTCTCCCAAGAAAGCTCAGGCAGTAAATAAATGTGTTAGTCTTTAAGGGTGCGTCTACACTGGCAAGTTAGGTAGACTTAAGAAGGCTTAAATCGACCTAAACAAAGCCACGTCCACACTGGGCTTTTATTAAGTTGACTTAAGCACTTCCTTAAATCAACTTAAGGAAAGCTTAAGTTGATTCAATAACACCTGGTTTTAGGTCAACTTAAGCCTTAAGTCAACTCCTTAAATCGACTTAAAGCCAGTGTGGACGGGGATTAGTGCCTAAATTGACCTTATTAAGTCGATTTAAAGCATTAAGTTGACTTAATAAGGTCAACTTAGGCTATGTCTACACTAGAAAAAGTTAAGTCGACTTTCTTAAGTCAACTTAACAAAGTCAACTTTAAGTCGACTTAAAGTCAACCTTATTAAGTCAACTTAACAAAGTCAACGTAACTTTTTCTAGTGTAGACATAGCCTAAAAGTGCCACAGGACTCCTTGTTTGTTTTGCTGATTTTCTCTGTACTACTGCGTGGCTCATAGACTACTATTTTGAATGGCTAGCAAGAGATGGATCAAAATAAAACCAGTGGTGAAAACAGTTTGTTCCATCTGTCTGTCTATCTACCTACCTACTACCCATGGTTTGTAAAGTGACTGACAGCAATATCATCAAGACATCACTCAAGCACTTTCTTTTCCAAAAGAATATAATATGGATAATCCTATACTGCTGTTTCTCTGTGCTGCTAAATTGCTATCTCGTTTCCCCTCAGAAGTACCTAAAGGTCATTTATGAGCAAAATGCTTTTTATATATATGTCGTAATCTATATAATCAGATTGTAAAACTTGTTCTGGGATCCATCTGGCTGAGAGTAACCAATATAATTTAAGGTCATTATCATTAATACATGAAACTTGGATCTGAACCAGTGCCATCAGGAAAGTTTGAAGTATACAGCTAAATTTTCTGTATCAATCCATTCTGTAAAACTGTTCTAGTAATTTTTATTATTATTTAATATTTGAATTATGATAGCACCGTTGGGGATTAGAGGCCCTATGAAGGATTAGGGCTTCATTGTGCTAGGCTTTGTATGAAGAAATAATCAAGATTGTCCTTGCCACTCAGAGCTAATCATTTTTATCATGTCATGAGATATTTTGCACATGAAATAATTCAGGCCTCTTTTTATGTTTGCAAAAAATTGAATCGTTGCATGAAAATTAGCTAATTAGATAACTGGTTTGTATGCATAAAAACTTGGATACAGTGGAAAAACTCTGCAAACACAATTTTAGAAGCCACTTTTGAAAATGCATCCGATAATATTTGACCAGATTTAAAAGTCTTTATTTTCCAAATATCCGGTTAGACTTGTTTCAAGGATGACAAAAATGAATAACTATAAGAAAACTATGACAATGACTTGACTTGTCTCAAGGATGACAAAATGAATAAACTATACAACAACTATACAACATTGCTATAAATAATACTTTTTGCTATATTAAAGAAGTTCATGTAGAAATAATAAATGTTAGGTACTAAGATGAAATAAAATCAGCTATATATATATATATCTTAAAATGTGTATGTGTATGTGTGTATACACACGCTATATACATATATCGTGTGTGTGTGTGTGTGTGTGTATAAAATCTTTGTCCTCATTGCACTGGTAAAAACTAATTCAACTTAAATCCATTACATAAATCACACTCTTTAAATTATTTATGTAAAAACAGATGTAAGTAGTTCCTACTGTAATGGTGCTGTTTTAGCAAAGCATGTCTTCCTCAGATCATACACAGAGCTGGAAACAATGGACTTGTTCTGGTTTCATAAATAATGTAAATCCAAGATAGCTCTGTTGATTTCAGAATAGTCTCAGGTATAACTAAGAGAAGATTATGTCCCAATATATTTTACAATAACATTCAAGAATTTTATGTGATTTAAATATCATCTAAGTCTAGCTGAAAACAGTTTTCGGAAGCCAGGGTTGATATATAGAGGCAGTTCTTATATGTTTGCCCTACCCTATAATGCAATACACACTGTATGCTGTTGACTTTCAAAATATGTGGTAACTCCTAATGTTGCTTTCTAATTGCTATTGAACTTGTCACTAATTAGTTAGTTGATCTTTTATTTTTATTTTATTTTATTTGCCTAAATGGACACACTGTACCCAGGTTCTTTTTTAGCGGTTTTTCCTCCAGTGTCTGCCATGTTGTAGCTTTTTATATGAATTCTTTTCTGTGGAAAAATGGCAATTCCTCTCCTCCAGAGGACTGAATACCCTGCTTTGCTCCCTTCAGCCAGCGGCTTGGGTTCCATGTCTGCTTGTAAAACCACATCCTCTACTTGGCAAAAACACTGCAATGCCGGCCCTCAGTACCGCTTTTGAAATATCTAAGCAAAGAATTACTCGGGGATCTACCTATGGGCATCTTCTTCCAGATATATTTCTCCATTGCCCATCATAAAGGACGTTTTTATAAAACAAAACAAAACAAAACAAAAAAGCCTAAAAAACATGTTTGGAGAGTCAGGTATGAACTTCATCTATTAAGATCAGTGCAAGAGAAAAGTAGAATGGTGTATGAAATCACAGCTTTTTAAGGTCCAGATTCTTTTACATAATGATCACTTCACCTTGATCCTGGCAGTTTTTACACAGTAAAACTTTGCAAGGACTACAAAGTTATCCCTTTAAGTTATTAAATTCTGTGTTCTCCTTCACACTTTCTATAACATGATGGGAAAAAATGTGGTCTTGTGTAACTAAATAATAATGGAAATTTAATTTACTGGTACTTTGTAAAATCTTTTGGAATGTCTATTTAAAAAAAAGTCTTCCAGAAACAAAGTGTAAGTTTCAGACATTAAGTTCACTATGCACTAAGATTACAGCAGAATATGACTTAAACAGTTTAAAATAAGTCACAATGAATTGACTTTTTAAGTGAAAATATATTCAAGGCAGATTTAAAGAAAAAACATACTAATTAATGCCACTGTGCCCATGGGAAGTGAAAGGAGACAAATCATATTGCATGTTCTTGGTCTAAAATACATACATCTTTCTGTAATATCTTCAGCTATCTTCCTTCTCTCCTCTTTGGCCTCCCCTTTCTCCCTCGTCTCCCGTTGTTTTTAAAGAAATCCAGAGATTACCACAATTCTCATCTCAATTCATGATGCAAGTCTAACATTTTTGCAGTACTTCCTGCTGACTAAAAAAAAAAGTTTAATTCCAAAGCTTTGGTATTATATTTCATAGCTCATCCTGCCTGGTTTCCTCTGATGGTGTCAAGAATTGCTTCCCATTAGAACCATAACATTCATGTCAAAATAACAGTGTTCATTTCTCCGACTTGTTGAAAATCTAAGCTATCCCTTTAAAAAATGTATCATAAAAATGAACATTCATAAAATATGAGTCAAGTTTACTTATACCTTAATCAAATTCTCAGAGGGACGGCACTTTCACTGCAGCTGTGCAATGTGAAGTTTGTTCCAGTGCTGATTGAAATTTTTTTGTGCTTCCTTCATTTCAGCCAATCAAAACCCCAAGGTATTCGCTGCTGGCTGAACATTTCCATTATGCAGGGTGACAGTGATAGGTCACAGAGATGGTGCCGAGAACTAACTAGCAGATTCGAAACAACCAGAGTCCCAGAACTTTTTGCCAGCCCTGTGTTGAAATCCTTTGGAGAAAAATGCATCTGTCTTTCTCATTGTCCATTTTTAGCCCACAGGGGTTTAGACAGTACCATATTTGCATGCAAATAAATTTTAGATTTTTGTCTGTAAAAACAATAATATGATTGGGTGTTTGGAGCTTTTAACTTTGTTGTATTCAAAGTATGGTCGATGATCTTTTTCTTCCTTCTTTTTCTGTAGTCAAATTCCAAAGGGGTAGCCATGTTAGTCTATTGTAGAAAGACAACAGAGTCCTGTGGCACTCAGGACTCTCTTGTCTTTCTCTTTTTCTGTCATCTTTTGCCATTAAGGTTGCTCCTGAAATCTAAGCAGAAACTTCACCTGATGCACAACAGGGCGTCCCACTGAATAAGTGGTATTTTTCACCCAAAGCTCATTACACCCATATACTGTTTGAATGCCTCTGGTTTCCACTTGTTTTCAGGATAAACTTTAAAGAGTGGTGGTACTCAGACCTAAATAGTTTTGGTCCTGGCTATCCTGAAATCTCTCTCTCTCCTTCTGTGATTCCACAGCTTTGCAATCAGCAGCCAGGCCCCAATCTGCCCAGTGTGAGAAGGCTTGTGGCTGAACAGTGGATGGTCTTCTACCCTGAAACCTTGGTCAGACAGAGCCCAGATTTGATGACCTTCAGGGCATGCTCTAAGGAATGTTTATTTTGCTATGTTTGTTTTCCCTCAAGAGATGGGTTGAAAGGGGGCACAATTATGTTAAACTGGCTAAACTATATTTTAATTATGCTGGGTTGTAGGGGTGTCCTGAGGTCATATTAGTCCAGTATGATATTTTATATGTGGTTTTATGAATAATGCACAGGTTCTTGAGTTTTAGATAAATGAATAAGGAAATCAAATAAAAACAAAACGAACAAAGCCTTCTCCTGTCCCCATTGAAATCAATGGCCAAACTTCCACTGGTTTCAACAGAAGAAAAGAGCAGTCCTAAAATTCTAAAAGGTTAGATTAAGATACTTTACTAGAACTAGAAGAAACATACCCCTTCACGTAGGGGTGAGGCAACCAGCTGATTGGTGTATCTTTGGTTTACTGAATTCTATATGGCCCCAATTTAGCAAGGTTCTTGAGCACATGCTTAATTTTAAGCATATGAATAGTCTTATTAAAGCCAATGGGACTATTCCTGTGTCTAAAATTTAGACATGTGCTTAAGAACCTTATTGAGCTGTGGCCAATGTGCATACACAATCATTTTCAGATGCTACTGGTCTGGTATTATGCAATCCTGGAGTCCAGACTCCAACAATCCATCACTCTCAAAATGACATCTCTGGTGGCTTTTCATAGAAGCATAAAAATTAGCAGTGGAAAAGACCTATTACATAATCTAGCTCATCTCCCTGCCAATATAAGATTGTTCCTCATTCACTGTATATTTTCCAGTGCTTTGTCCAGTCCAGTTTTAAATTACTCAAGAGATTAGATTTCCCTTGGGAGGATATTCCACAGACTAATAGATCTCACCACTAGGACATTTTTCTTAATATTCTGCCTAAAATTTCCTTTATTGTTTTGCTGTCTCAGGAAAACTTTTTTGTTGTATGTCACTGTCAAATTAAATGAGAAGTCAGCGTTTTCAGCATCCAGGACTCCCCACCTCCCTAGTACTTCATTTGATTTTCACATAGCTCTTTGGAAGATTTGTTATGCTACTTTACCATTTCTAGCCAGAATAGACTTTCTTCTTATGAACTCCAAAACCCATTAGCTTGTTATTACTGGCATTAAGTAAGTTCCAACTATTGCTGAAAATATATGAAATGATCCAATTCTAGACACCACCTGAACAAAAGGCACTTAATAAAGTAATGGAAATTGGAATTAGAATCCTCCACATTTTTTCTCAAAAACTGCCGGATATTTGTAAGATGAGAAATGATATGAAAAATGGACTGCATAACAATGTCAAGTTGTTAAAATTAAATTTGCAAAGGTCGTTAGTATCATTTTTCTTGGCAAAATTTCCAGTCATGGCCTCTAAACTTTCTCCCAGAAAATCCGTGCATGTAAGTTATGCAAGAAAACAGGCATTTGCCCATGTGTATTTGTGCACATGTTTATAGAGTAGTTTGGAACCTGTCTTCCAAATTTGCACATTCACAAGCCGTTAGATGCCAGAAGAAAATGTGGTCCTTGGTTTCTTTTATTGATGTACTCCAGTAAAGTCCACCCCATATCTAAAGTGAACATTGAATAAAAAGCAATAATATAACACGGCATTGTTTTCATGCATTGCCTACTTTTTTAAAGGAAGAATGGAACTGCCTTTTTAAAAGCTTACTTATTTGATTGTTAAATACTGTGAATCTAACCAGCCCAGATTCCTTTCAAAATGGGACACTAATCTCTGCATTCTAAAATAATCGCTTGTGACATTTGCATTTGTCCATAGCCTATGAAGAAGAAAGTCTTAGAAGAAGCTGCAAGAAGTTGAATCATGTACTGTCTTCCCAGGACAGTAATTATATCCAGATTCAGAATAAAAAGTGCTATTAAAAATGTATCTGCATGCACGAAATCTTGAGCAACTGTGCTAAAGATAGACAATTATGAAGATGGCATTCCATCTTTTGAAGCTTTAAAATGTTTGCCATTAAAATACTGTATCTACTTACAAGAAACAGCCCTTAGAGCAAAAGAAACAGAGAGAAAGAAAAAGCCTACCTGCAAAATAAATCTGGATTTTTCTTTTTAATTCTTCTCTCGGAAGCCTTCTGGCAGCACAGAAGGCCAGCAGTGCATATATTTTACAAGATTTACAGCCAAGGACTTAAAGGGGTAGGTTAGTTTTTTAGCATTTTAATGGCTATTTATGAAGAAAGTAAAAAGCTCTGGTTTGTTCTCCATTCAAAAGAATATAAAAGCAGACATTTTATTCTACATAGCTACAGTACAATGTTTCATAGTGATCCACACATTCTGAACAGCAGATAAGGCAAACTTAGAACCAAATGCCACCATCCTTATTCCGGCAAAACTCCCATTGATTCATAGGAAGTTCTGCTTGTTACAGGACAGTAGGATTTATCCCATTGAGTTGGAAGCTGAAAGCAAAACAAACAAGGAGTCCTGTGGCACTTTTAACGACTAACATATTTATAGCTGAAAGCAGTTAGTGCTTTTCACTCTACACTTGAACAGAAAATTGGTCTGATTGTAGAGGTCCTTTTCAATTGTTTGTCAGTGACATCACACTTGACAGGATAAAGCTATTAATTTATTGAACTATTCATTTTCATTTCTGTGGGCTACTTTCTCAAGGAGAGCAGAGAGAAGCCATCGTAAAAAGACTGAAGATCTCGCCCATGTTCTGCCACTGGATGCATCCCCCCAGCTCCACTACCACTTCAGAGTATTGGATGAAGCCTTTAAAAACAAGTCAGCATTTTCAGCCACAGTCTGTTTTGTGTTTTGCAGGGGGGAAGGCAAGGGAGTTAGTAAATTGTGGGTTTTGTTGAGTGATGTCTTTTGGGCAAGAGTTATATAGAGTACAGGGAGAGTTAAGTGGTTTATTGATGGGAGAATAGAGAGATGAAGGTGTTATATATGAAGCTGTAATTGTACTGTTGAGATTTTGGGAGTGGGGAAGAGAGGGAATATTGTTTAGCTGTCTGGAGAATGAGTCTGGGGACTTTTCTGTGGTTCTCCTCATGCTGCTTCTCAACCACCTTGATCTCAGTGGCAGTAGGGACTGGGTGTTTTGAGACCTCCTCCATCTTTGCATATGCAAAGTTAAGAAATGTATTATATGTTGGGGTATAATTTAAAGGAACTTGGACCATATTCTAACTTGTGCAGGGTGTTGTGATTTTTTTATTTTTCTGTTATTAGGACTGTCCTATTAGGGAAAGAGATTTATGCAGTCTCTCCCTTTTCCTCATTGGGATTGAAAGAACTAGGGGTTAGACACATAGGCTATGTCTACACTTACTAAAATTAGTTTGAATTAGTTAGTTCGAACTAACTAATTCAAACTAATTTTAGTTAGTTCAAATTAACTTAATTTGAACTAGAAAAAATTAGTTTGAACTAAGCAAGTGCCATTCATGGCACTTGCTTAGTTCGAATTAGCGATCTCCATTGATTTCAATGGGCCGGTTAGTTCGAACTAAGGCTATGTCTACACTGGGTAATTTAAGTCGACTTTAACTAAGCCTTAGTTACTTAGTCTAAGTCTACACTGGATGCCTAGGTCGACTTCTAGGGGCTAAGTGGACTTGGGAGAGGTCCATGGTGGCAGGGGGCACCCCTTGCCAAGTGCCAGGAGGCTCAGCCTTTGCCCCATTGTACCTCGGACCCTGGCAGGGCACAGGGGCAAGGTGGGCAGGGCTCTGCCCTGCCCTGTGGGGGGGCATGCCAGGCTCCCCCTGTGCCACCCCCTCCGGCAAGGAGGGCAGTGGGGGAGTCCTGGAGAGCCTAAGTCAACTTAGAGTCGATATAGAGCTACTCTGCGTCCACACTGGCTTAAGTCGACTTTAGAAAATCGACTTAAGCCAAAAGTTGACTTAAAATGAGATTTTATTAAGTTGACTTAATTTTCCTTAAGTCAACTTAAGCAGCTTGCTTAAGTCGACTTAAGGAAAGTGTAGTGTAGACGCAGATTAAATTAAGTCAATTTAAGCAAGCTTAAGTCGACTTAATTTATGAGTGTAGATGCACCCTATGAGGCATCTAAGCAGTTAAATGTTGTTGCCATACTTTGGAGATATGTTAGGGTTAGTTTTGGCCTTGTCGTAACAGGGATCAGTGAAGACTACAGAGAAAGATAAGGGAAGATAAGACTTGCACTAGATGTAGGCCAATGATGTTTGTTGTTGATCAAACTGATCTTGATATAGACCTCATCTCTGGACCATAGGTCATCAGCAGACAGGAGCCTGGCTCTTTTTCATGATGTTTAATGCAAAATTGAAAGATAATAAAAATATAATGCTTTATGATATCATCATGGATTGAGGCCCCTGCATTTCACATAAAATCAAATCCAGGCTAAATGTTACAGCAAATCTTTGTTAACCAACTCTTTCCAGACTGATAGTCAGTTCAACATGAGCCATGGGGGATTTTTGGACATTTCCAAAACATTAAGAGATATATTACTATTTATTTATTTTTACTATTTAACTTTTGTAATATGGTAGCACCTCAAAACCGCAGTTAGGCTGGGCCCAATTGTGCTGGAACAGTAGAAGTACATGATAAATGACATACTCCACAGCAAAGAATTTACAGTTTGAAAATGAATTTGTCTGAGTTTTTCTGACAGGATACATTTGCGAAGAATTTTGATTATGTCCTTCCCTTGTATCTTATATTCCATAGTTAAATTAATTTAGCTTTATCCAGCCTGGTGTTAGATGGATCAGGCCTATTTTCATGGATAGCATCAATATTCATATAAGTAAAAGCCTTTTTGGGTGGGTTTGGTTGCTTATGACTGCTGGGATAAACATTTCTATATCCCAGGTAACTTTTAGACACAGTGCATGACTCCAGGCACATTTTGGATCTTTTTTCTGGATTGGGATGGGAGAGGATGAGAGTAAGAATGACACTTCTGCCATGGCCTGCTGATCTCTGTTGCTGGATTTGAAGAAAGAGCTCACATTAGCTACAATCAGTAGCAGACCTATTTAGATAGCTCACAGCAGGCTGAACCCAGTATATCTTCAGATATCTTTTGGGGGTAGAGCATTATATAGTCAGCGAACCATTTTGTTACTAGCTTGGTGGTATAATATGACGATCTATTGTCTACAATTGTCAGTACAATTGTACATGAATGTCCTCTTCCCATCTGTTATTCTCAGAGATCACGGTGGTATACAGGTAGCCCGTGACTAATTAGCTTCCCATCTTCAAAGTGTCTGACAAAGTGGAATATTCTCCCAAGAAAGCTCATGCAATATATAAATTTGTTAGTCTTGAAAAGTGCCACAGCACTCCTTCTTTGTTTTGCTGACCTAGACTAACAGAGTCACCTCTTGGGAACTTGTCTAAATGTTTATAGCAAAGGTTGGCTTGCAGGTCACAATTGTTCCTTACCACTGCCAAGTGATTTTGGGGTACAGAATATTTCAAATTTCAATTTCCCCCCCAAGATCTTGCATACTACTGTGTAATTAGAGGCCTGTTAGTTTGATCTCAGTAGTATACAAAGTCTTGGGGGAAAAATTGAAAGTAAAAGTAGTTAAGGACATGGAGGTTAATGGCAATTGGGACAAAATGCAACATGATTCTATAAAGGGTAGATTGTATCAAATCAAAGTGATCTCCTTCTTTGAGAACATAATAGATTTTTTTAGACAAAGGGAATACAGTGGATCTAACTTAACTCGATTTCAGTAAGGCATTTGATACAGTTCCACATGGAGAATTATTAATTAAATTGGAAAAGATGGCGATTTATACGAAAATTGCAAGGTGGATAAGGAACTGTGTCATATATTTCCCTGCATTTAATTTCCTCCCATTCAGTAAATTCCCGAACTTCAAAACGTCTGACAAAGTGGGATTTTCTCCCACGAAAGCGCATGCGATAAATAAATTTGTTAGTCTTTAAAAGTGCCACAGGATGTCTTGTTTGTTTTGGTTAAAGGGGAGACTACTAGGAGTCATACTTAAAATGAATTGTTAAACTTGAGGGAGATTACTAGTGGATTTCCAGAGGGAATGGTCTTGGGACTAATCTTGTTTAACCTTTTTATTACTGACCTTGGCACAAATAGTAGGAATGTGCTTAATAAAGTTTGCTGGTGATACAAGTTGGGAGGTATTGCTAATAAAGCGAAGGACAAGGATACCATACAAGAAGATCTGGATGACCTTGTAAACCAGAGTAATAGAAATAAGATTACATTTAATAGTGGGAAGTGGAAGGTCATGCATTTAGGTACTAATAACAAAAACATTTGCTATAAATAGGGGACATATCAGTTGGAACTAACAGAGGAGAAGGATCTGGGAGTCTTGGTTGATCACAGGATGACTATGAGCTACCAACGTGATGCAACCATGAAAAAAGCCAATACGGTACTAAGATGCATCAGGCAAGGTATTTCCAGTAGAGATAAAACAACAGAAGTCCCATGGCACCTTAAAGACTAACAGATTTCTTTGGGCATAAGCTTTTGTGAGCTGCATTCCATTTCATCAGATGCATCTGAAGCTCATGAGATAAATAAATTGGTTAGTCTTTAAAAGTGCCCCGACTCCTTTTTTGTTTTGATGAACTAAATAGACAAACACCACTATCCCTTTGGAATTTATATACTCATTGTTTGTTTATATAGATATGCCTAGAGATATTACAGACTGATTTAGATCCCCACTAGCAGAAGTTACTTCATGGAAGGCAGTAGAGCTAAACTGGTATGAAAATGTAAATGATAATAGAATCAGGCCCCTCGTCATAGGTAGATATTTTAAAAAGTTGAAATACTATAAAATAAAATGTTGTGTCTGCTTACTTAAGGTCTGATACTGCAGATCCCATGCAGGTAAAGCTCTGATTAACTTCAAGATTGGACCCTATTGCTTCAAAGGATTGATATTATTTCTGACCATTTTTTAGGTCTGCAGCATGGAACCATATAAGAATGAAGATGATGTAGCCACATGATAAAGATATGGAAATAATAAATCCATTGAAATGGTTTATTTTTGAACATTCTGACCTGACCACTGCAAATGTACCCAATAGTGAGTTCATTTAATTGATGAGAAAAATTTGTGCCATTGAACTTATTTATCTACTGTCAAAAGACATTTACGCCGTTGCATTAAAAGGGAAGGTTGCTGATGCCCACATTAAGATATATTTCCAAGTAGTCAAGGCCATTTGAAGAGTGGAAGAGTGGTTTTAAGACTTAATACTTTTGCAACCAAAGACTCATTTAGAACAGTGTTTGAGAGAGACACAAGGAGGAGAATAGCTAGGGACTGGGCTACAACTGTCTGCTGGATTCTCAATGTGGTGCGCATTATCTGTGAGTTATTAGTTTTATTTTGCTTTTGCCATCTAACATTCCCATTCAGAAATTATCATTCTTCTAAAAAAAAAATAGACTAGGACATAATGTCTTATATATGTCATAACTCATGTTTCTCAAGAAGGATATTCCCCAATCCTGGCATTCAGATCTTCCTGGCTACTTGGAAGATATGACAAGAATGTTTGAAGTGTGAAGTGAATATTAACTGTCTTCAGAGATATGACAAATGACGAATACTCTTGTGCAAATACATGTGTTATATGTGACTGTTAATGGCCTATGGATCTCAGGAACCATGCTTTTGATATATTACTGGTGGGATATTGAAAAAACGCTCAATGCTAGCCTAACTCTGCTTCCTCTGAAGTCACCATTGATCTTCAGTTATTGAAAAATGCAGTGCAATAGTTAACAAAATTAATATTTAATCTTTCTTGATTATCTCATTTGTGTTTATCAAATTACATTTAGAAATGTTTAACATAGTGGGGTGAAATCCTGAGCCCACAAGAAATCAATGACAAACCTCCCACTGACTGCAGGAAGAGTAGGATTTCATCCACAGAGTATACTATTTTGTTCACATACTGTGTGATTACTGTAACACAACAGCTTTAAAGGGAGAACCTTGCGGTATGTTAAAATGAGCTATGCATATTCTTCATTTCTTCTTCATGGGCAAGATCACTTCAGTCTGTCTTTGAAATACCACCTGCTGATCAATGCTGTAGGCCAATAAATATGTCCTAAAACAACCAATGTATATCAGAGAATAACCGACAAAGTGTCATAAAGAATACATCCAGTAGTAATACAGCATGGTACTAAAGCAGTCTGGGAATGGCCAGGGGATGGCTATGATACATCTGGCAGTTTATGAATCTGCAAAGTGCTACATCACCAGTCCTGAGGCTGCTGAAGTGCTATTGAATTTGTGACTCACTTATTAATACTAATACATTAATACTAATGTCTCAAGGATTTCTCAGACTTCTATTGGACTAAAATTATGTTGTTCAGACTAAACGTATTCAATTAAATAGAACAAATTAGTCACTGTTCCCTAGTGCCTGCTAAAATGCTGCTATAGTCATCTCTGAGCATGAATGGATTCTTCCTTGACTGGAAAGGTAGCTACTACAAGATTAAAGGAACTGATAAAATTCTATTACATGGACCAAGAAATGTGCCTCAAGGGGACTCAGAATTTCTTTCTTGAGTATTGGTGTACTGCTAAGGCATACTGCTGTAAGAGCATTGGACTTTCAGGAATTTTTTGTCATGTGGAATCTGCTAGCAGTTTTGTTAACACGATAGAAATAAGATTTACTAGTAGCAGAGTTCAACTTGTTTTCAGTAGAGGAGCAGTAAGGCTGTTCCTCTTGGAGCCTTCTTGCATTCTGACAGTTTTCCAGTGGGGGAATTGCAATGGATGAGAATGGAGACGACTGTCCTTTCTTACTATTAGTCGTAGTCTCATAACACCCAAAACCTGCTGGGCACTACTCCTACACAGATGAACACACGCACCCTAATTTGAAGAACTCAGAATCTAAAAGGACAAACAATGCCAGGCTGAGGGAGTGTTTTTGCCTCCACTACAGTTTTTGTTTTTCATGATTCATTTTGCAAAAGGACAATTTTCATCTGTTGTTCAAAAGCTGGTCATCCTAATGTCTCAGCCTGAACAGATGTAAAATACAGAAAATTAGCAACGATAGGATGTGGTGACTTCTGGGATTGTTGACAGCATTTACAGAGACTTTTACTTCTAGGGTCACTAGTTCTAAAATGGTTGGATCAGTTGTAACTGTAATTAACCATATAATTTACTCGGGTGAAATGAAAGTTGATTTCAGTCCTATACCCATGGCCACATCACAGAAACCACTGACAACAGAGAATTACTGCACAGATGCCATGGAATACATTGTTATGTGGACGCTGAGTTACCATGTCAATTCTGGGATGGAGTGTGGTCTAGGGTAGCGGTCTGCAATCTGCAGTTCTGGAGCCGCATGCAGCTCTTTGGTTGTCCCCTTGGGGCTCCAGCCCCCTCCCCTCCCACCGCCACTGGGGAACGCTGTGGCAGGTGCCCTGGCCCTGCTCCTCCAACCCCCCACCAGGAGGCAACACTCATTCCAGCTCTCAAAACACTTGGTTATTGAAGGAATTTTTTTAAATGGTGCTTCTTATCTTCTGGGCTGCCAAATCCTGGCCTAGGGAAAGCTAGCATAAATGTTACACTTCCACTGCAATTGTCCGTACTGCCAACCTGTCCTGTGTGTTGATAAAAGGCTTCAGTGTCTCAGGCTGTCAGTCTGACACTGGCATTTTTCATGAGCACGATATATCTCAAAAGAATAATGAGAAGGTTTTATTAAGGGTTCTTCAAAATTTTAAATAATCAAGCCACAACTCAGTGAAAAAAGTCTACACTGGAAGAAATTCTATGTATGGTTTATATATCTTGGCATCTACTTTCATGCCAACACAGCACTGCTGAGTGGTGACTCATTCTTGTCTGGTTTATTTAAGTGTGGGGGGCTAAAAGAAATAAGAAAATTAACACAGTAGAATAATTTACCTTTTATTTTAGAAATGAGTCCTTGTGTTTTCTGTTGACTAGTATTAAGCACAAGGTCAAATGAAGAGATTTGATTACAGAATGTCTAGGATGAAATATTGCTAGATTAGTGTAGTTTAGTGAAAATTGTAGGAATATTGCTGCAGAATGAGCCTTGCATTTTATTTTATAAGATGATGACACGAGTATTAGTGTTATTCCCCAATGACTTCTGCTAAAGAAAACGAAAAGTGCTATATTAATGTAACTGTCCTTAGAGATTTCCTGAAACAAGACCTAAAGAGGTAGTTTAATGGAACATTTTACTCCTATACTCCAGGATTTTTTTTTTCTGTTATTAACCTGAAAAATAGAAGTCAGATGTTTCCATTTATAAATATTTTATTGCAAATGCATTATGAGAAACTTTTTAACCCATTCTCAAACAACACAGTAGGCATTTACCTTCTCTTGTTTTGGGAGACCTCAGATGTTTATCGTTTCATTTTTAATATAGAAGTATAGCAGTGATCAGAAGCATAAATTTAGGACATCATTGAACTGAGACTTATGGATTAAAATACTTCTCCTGAAGTGTTGTATAATGTGGCAATTTATAAGTGGAAATGGGACCGTGGTCATAAAAGTTTTGAAAAACTACATTTGGGACTCTTGGGATAAGTAGGACCCAGCAGGTAATGCTCTTAGCAGCCAGGGTTCTGCTTCATATTGTGGTTAATTAGAAAAACAAGCTCTGGTAAGCAGACAGACGCCTCCTGCAACTGCCAGTGGCTTGGTTCACTGACAGTACTCAAGGCAGAACAGCCTCAAATGCATCTTGTGTTTCTCTGGATACCTCATTCTTTCTTATCAGTGCCCTTCTTATCTCCATGTTGTTTGTAGGACATTGATTCTCAAGAATTCAGGGTTGCTCATTAGGAACTTTTTTCATTGGAGCCCCACACATTCCTTTATATAAATAGTCTACAGGAATTGTAAAGGCTCTTATTGAAGTTGAATAAAATGCTTAACAACTCCAATAAGTGATTTATGTTTAGTTTTTGTCGGGGCAAAATGGTATATTTAAATGTGCAAATATATTTGTGTTATCATTTCTCTCAGAACACTTTTTTTCTTTTTAAAGATTTCTGTTCAGATCCTTGGGTATGAAAACTGAAACAAACCTCTTACTCAATAGGTAACTTTTGGCTAAAAGTGCCAAAATAACATAAGTATTAAAACAGATCTCAGGGGCAGTGAGATTTCTGTTCTTCTGGTATTATGTTAAGTGGCTATATTTCTTTTAGTCATTTAAGATTCAAATATTCCATTTGAATTGTTTTTTGATCTGTTTCCTTCTAAATTTCTGGAGGTGAGCAGTAATTCTAGTTTCATTTTTTTTCTTATTAAACAATGATCCTGAGTTAGAAATAGTAATAAAATCTTACAGTAGACATCTGCTTTTGTGAAGAAGGGTTGATCTTCAAGAACTGATCCCAAAATGTGAACATCAACACAGTCAATAATGGTTTGAAATCATGGTCTAGTATCTGCAAATTATTTTTTGTTTTACATTATTCTTTGAGTGTGTTTCTTTGTGAACAAGGTTCTGTCTAAGGTGGAAAGACTGTGTGTGCGTGTGCGTGTGTGAAGAATCACATAGGCAGGAAGTAGCTCAGAGCAGCAGACAAAGGCCTTGTTTACACTGCCACGCTAAGTCAACAGGAGATACGCAATCTACGTCCAATAGAATCCATATCTCCAGTCGACTTACTTATTCCCCCTTACCGCGGCATCTTCACTTGGCTGCATTGACAGGAAATGCTCTCCCTTCCATGCAGCGTTACTCTTTGTGGAGGGATGGAGTGACTTCGTTGAAGGGAGAACACTTCTGGAACTGACTAAGTGTGTCTACACTGGCTGTTCAATACAAGGGGATCAACACAGCAATTTCAGTGGAGACATGTCCTTAACCTTGTTGCCAGTGTTACTGCCTGCAGGGCCCAGGGCTGGGATCTAACTGCTAGGCAACCTGGCCCTCTGAGCCCATCCCCCTCCATCATAGAATGTTTACACAGCAGGTGGGCAGGTGTTTCCCATCACAGTAGATAGATATGCACTAGCTCTGCTTGAACTTGGCTGCTATAAATAGGAGTGTGGTAACAGTGGTGGCTCTAGCCACTTACCCAAATATAGTCCCACTCAACCTCCTGAGAAAATACTTGACTCTAAGTATGTACTTAAAAGTTTTTCTGAATTGGGGACTGTATGACACAGACATGACAGTCTTGCAAATGGCTGCACTGTAATATATGCAAAGTAGAACATTGGCATCGCCATCTTTCTCTGGCAGAGGTCCAGAGGTCATACCTCTGGTTTCTGCAACAGAGGCAGGCTATATAAGTGATTTTCAAGGGTAGTTCGAAAGATGGTTTGTTTTAGTCAGCTGTCCAGCAACGAGGTCATGAAAGCATGAATCACCGTGACAAGGTCAGTGTCTGAAAACAAAATAAGATTGCAACTTTTAGTGAATTTGAAGATGAAAAAAGCCACTGTTGGCCACTGCTGAAACCTAGTTTTTTATATACACTATATGATCTTGGGTCTTTAGAATTTAAAACTAAGTCAAATAAAAGTTAATGAAATTGATATTATAAACAGTCTAAAAATTAGCAAACAAAATGCTGCAATGGCTGACCTGGTGATGATCTTAGTGCCATTCTGTTTTCTGGAACATCAAGTTTTCTTATTCTGATGTTAACCGGAAAATATTTTACAGACCTCTCTCAGTAGGCTACATTGGATTTGATTCCAGTGTCTCCTTGTGCAATAATGCTTATGGAAAAAGAAATGCACATCTATGTTGTTTTAGCTGCCATAGAATAACAGGAAACTCAAACCTACAGTACACTATCACCTCGTCAACTGCTAAATTATTAAATAGGAATTTTATGAAATTAATTAATCAATGTTTGTGCAGATAGTTTCCAGGAAAAGCACTTTTGTGTCTGTTTAATCCAATTGTATAACAGATGGCTGGCTACTAGTTATTTCATTTCAGCCAGCCACACATTTACATTTTAACACATCTTGCTTAGAGCAAATATTTGACCTTGTAATCTAACTCAGTAAAATTGACCTAATATGTTTTCTATTTTGAATAAAATTAACTCCTATGCAAAACCTTCATGCAATGTTTTATTATTTTTTACATATGAACAAAGGAACTCATAACAGGCATTTACTATTTCTTAAAATTTGTATTTCATTTTAGTTTGTAGACTTAAAATAAAAAACATTTGCTATAGTGATTCTGTAAGCAGTAATAGATTGGTCCAAGTTAGCTATTCTTTTGACTGGGGAGAAAAACTGAAAATTCGGATATTAGTCATATTTTTGATAGCCTATTTTCTTTTTTTTTTTTAAATGAGCCATAGTTAGAGTACTGTAAATAACTGATATTTTTGGTTTGGTTGCTGGTCTGAAAAATTGGGAAGAAGCAGGGAATTTTTTTGGGATGATCCCTGATGAAAACTTTCTGAATTTTCTAACAAAACAAAGCAAAAATTGAGAATTTGATATCTGGTCAAGCAATGTTTAGTTTGACTCAAAATGAAACATTTCATTTTTAAGCTTTTTTATTTAAAAGACAAATAAATTAAAGTAAACTTAAAACTGAAAAATTGTTTCAAATGAAAAAGAACAATGTTTTGTTTTAAAATGCAAGATAAAAAGCTTTGATTTTTTTTTCAGAACTCTTCTGTTTCTTTGGATTTTTCAATCAAAACAATTCAGCAAATTTGATATGAACTCAAAGTTTGTTGCCTCAGATCTGCATCTTTCACACTTTTCAGCTAAAATTATTTTGTCTGAAAAAAGTCACCTAACTTTACCTCTGATTCAGCACATTAAAGTAGGTATGGGAGAAAGTCTAAAATACAGGTTCAGATATTGTGATGATTGCTGTATATAAGAACAAAGATAAACAGGTTAGACAGAATGAAGCTAATTTCTCTCTTTTCCCACCACTTTATTCTAGCATTTGTTCCTTAAAGTCTATCATGGCACACTGAGCAAATCTCTTCATCCCAAATTAACTGCTAAGCTGTGCGGTGCCTGTGATTTTTAATACATTGCGCCAAGGCTGTGCTGTAGTAACCAGCTAATGACTATGGAAATGTGGAAGAATCTGTCATATGACCAACAGCCACTCTTGTTCACCACATAGAGTTCAGTCATTTACAGGAGCAGTGCCAAAATGAAGGTGTGGTGGAGGCCTGGGACCTAAGAAATATTTTCTTTCTTTGACATGAAACTTTTCCAGAATGCTCTGAGTTTCTCACTTTTAATTCACATGAGCTTTACTTCTCTTCTTCTCTTCCTTATTTTCCCACATCCCAGGCCAAAATTCTGGTTACAAATTTGATTTCTTAAACACAATAGTTTTAATTTTTAAGTAGTAAAATGTAGACATCTGTTTTACACTCCCTCTTTTATTTTTTCCTCTTGCTTTCGAAACATGAATGTTTAAAATTCAGAAAGAAGAGAGAAAATAAACAGGGCACCATATTTCAGAAATTAATGACCATGTATTGTGTAAAATTTCACCTAATATCCCTGAATACTGCATTTCTGATGACATGGCCTATTCTTAAATAACATTTTCAATCTGAGACTGAAGCAAAATTATTCTTGTTTTTAAAATAACTGATTAAAAAAAGCTAAGGTCCAGATGGAAGTAATGCAATTTGCTCCAGATTAAGGTCTGGCTCTAACAGTAGTCCAGCATTGTACATGGAATATCATGTTAATTGGCTCCATACAGTTCTTAAGAGCAGTGACAAATAATATATAGTGCGTGTGTCCTAAAACTACATGCTTCCACTGCACATGTCTTGAGTCTACTCCCAGCCAACAGTTCAGGTGGGGACAATGGATAGAGTTGACATAGTGGTTCACCTTATGGAGATGTTCAGCCTACTGTATGTTGGGATGATTGACATGTTGGAAGCAGAATAAGAAGAACTCCTTGCCATAGACAGTAACTGAAAAATTACATGGGGGCATTAGTAGATATTTCTTGTGATCCCCTCGGGAGTTTTGTGTTTCAGAATCATACAAATTTGTGTATTTGGTCTCTGTCTCCATATATGCATAGAGCACACAGATGAGCTATCAGTGATAAGAGATAAGCCATCCTTACTCTTAATGCTATGTGTAGTGGTGGGTACAGGAGGAAGGTACTGGGCTAACTTAAGGGAACCAAGCAAGACAAAGAATGGCAGAGCAGAAGCAAGAAAGGAGAGAAAAGTAGGAGAAATTAATGTAAAAAAAAAGACAGTATGAGGAAAGGGACAGCAACTCAGTGAGGAAACAAGGGAGGTGAAGACAGAGACAGCAGTAAAATGGTGTTTAAGTAAGGCTGATCTACCAATGGCAGATCTAATATTTGCTGCCACTCTGCAGCAAATGAAAGCACTGCTTTCGTAATAATAAATTAATATGGGGGCCAAATTCTGAAGTCTTTTCTAAGTCCTTACTCAGATGAAGACTTATATGTACATTTGTTAACAAACATATGTAGACATTAGAGTGAAAATAGTAAGACTTGCCCAATACACTAATAAAAATATGAGTCCTACATACAGTATTATACATTTCATGTTAACTTAAATAGCGTTCACCAAGCAAGTAATGACATTGTGCAGCTGTGCATTTTACAAACAAAATATAATAATCTCTTTGAAAAACTGATCTGACGCTGTTGTGTAGCTTGAAAACTTCTCTCTCTCTCTCCAACTGAAAAGTTGGTCCAGTAAAAAATTATCTCACCCACCTTGTCTCTCCCATTTGAAAACGTCAATTACCAAGTCACTTTGCTGGTGACCAGCATATGTGGTATGGCTTGAAACACTACACAAATGGAATGAAAGTAAAATTAATCCTATTGGTGATTGATGTTGTTGCGGTGCAGCTATTGTATTTCCACCGGCTGTGGTTTTCTCATAAGGTATCATAGGCCTTTGAAGTTTACTTTAATGCATTTTTAATATATTAAAGATAAAGAATTTGGGCACCCAATTTCCATCCAGACAAATCCCATAGGTAACTTTTTCAGTCTGAATATTATTAAATGGATTTTTTCCCGATTTTTCGCAAAATAATTTTAAATTGAAATTGGAATAATGATAAGGAGAATTTTCAAAGGGGTAGCTGTATTAGTCTATTGCAGAAAAACAACAGAGTCCTGTGGCACTTTTAAAGACTAACAGATTTATTGAGTGCATGAGCTTTCGTGGGAGAAAGTCCCACTTTGTCAGATGCTTTGAATGTATTCCCCAAAATGTTTGCAAAATCCAATTCCCAATTTGATTCATGCCTCATTTGGTTTTTTTTTCCCCCACTAATGTTCAAGCAACTGGTTCTTTTCATATGCATGTATGTTAAGGTGCTGTTTGTGAAAATTCATGTACAAAAAAGTATTTGTCATTCTTTATTTGTGTGTTCATTATTCATTCTTTGTCACTAGCTATTCTCTTATTTTAAACATTTCTGTCTTCCTGTCGGGTAACAGAAACAGCATCATGTGACTTAGGTGACCAGTTACATAAAGTAGATATTAGTGTGTAATCCACAAATAAGAGAAAGAGAAATTTGTCAAGTATCTTTTATGAACAGTACTGCTAGATCCATTTTTAATCAATACAAATAATGTTATCCTCCTTTTCACCACAACCAGATACTCCAGAAGTTTTATTCCAGTTTTGCAGGCAGGGCATGATCCTGCTGAAATCATCAGCAGACTCACCATTGGATGGGTCACTAACCTGAATGGGAGTTGGTTGAACAGACCATTGGCTATGTCTCCACTTGTAATTTTAAGTCGACTTAACTAAGTCTACTTTAAGTCGACTTAGTTAAGTTGACTTAGTGTGTCCCCACTTAAAAATAAAGTCGACTTAAAGGGGAACTTAAAAAGTCGACCTAGAGCGTCCACACTGGATGCTCTAGGTCGACTTTGTGGGGCTAGGGGGGCCTAGGGCAGGTCCACAGGGGCAGGGGGGCACCCCTTGCCCAATGCCAGGGGGCTTTAGGTACAATGGGGCAAAGGGGGTCAGGGACCCTGGCAGGGCATAGGGGAAGGGTGGGCAGGGCTCTGCCCTGCCAGGTGAGGGGGCATGCCAGGCTACCCCTGTGCCCCCCCAGCAGGGAGGGCATTGGTGTAGCCCTGGGGGAGCCCTAAGTCGACTTAGGGCTACCCCATGGCTACACTGGTTTAAGTCGACTCTAGGGAGTCGACTTAAGCCTTAGGTCTACTCAAAAGCAGGTTTTATAAGGTCAACTTAATTTTCCTTAAGTCAACTTAAGCAAGCTGCTTAAGTCGACTTAAGGAAACTGTAGTGTAGACGCAGCAAGCTTAAGTTGACTTAATTTACCAGTGTAGATGCAGCCATTGAGGTTTACTGCCTAATAGTGATATATCTAGATGTGTATGTCTACTTTCTGGTGACATTCTGAAAACAATTGTTGTAGCTTAAGCAACCATCTAAAAGACTTAGTTTTATGATAAAGAATTAGTAGTCAAAAACATAATTATACGACATTATTACTTAGAGTACATCAACAAAGTACCATCAAAACCACTGTAGCTGCCTTTTTTCACAGTAACTGCAATCTCTTGAAGTTTAAATGAATGATGAAGTAGTTGTCATGAGTGTATAGATTGTTGCCTACTCCACTCATATCTGTGTTGTATTTTGTTAGGGACAGGAGCAATAAAATGCTTTTGATGTATTATTAAAATGGTACAGAGATATTAACAATACTTGACTGAGTTACTGTATTACTTAAGATTTGATTTTGAAAGTAAATTCCAGGCTCCCAGTTGAGAGGTAAACAAAACAGAGCAAGGCATGATTGGAATTAGAAGAGATCAATCTTTTTCTGTGTTTGAGTGATAATGCAATTTGTATCAATACTCTAGTACTATTTCTTCTCTCCTTACACCTATAACTTGCCAATCACCAGGACATGTTTTGCACACCAAATGAAATTTGTGCAAAGAGGTTCATGTTAAACTGTCTAAGTTTGGTTGCATTCATGAAGAGGTTGAGAGAGAAGTTCTTTTGGGCAGTGAAGTTTTACAAGTATATGTTAATGAAAGCCTTGGTGTCTTTTGGAAAATGTCTGCAGAATTTTCAAAATTAGATAAACATTGGCAATGTTTCACACCATCAAAGTTATAGCAAAATTCCAGAGTATTTCACTGTCGTCACGGTTGTCTTCAGCAAATGATTATTTTATAGCTCTATTTACTAAGTTTCTTTCCCATATTTGGGTCAGGATACCCATTCCCCTTAATGAGGAGCCAAAGCTACTATATACCAATGGGAAAATCCACAGCTTGAGTGAATTGTCATAGCTCCATTGATGTCAATGGCTTTCCTCCAAGTTCTCCATGATTCCCTCTTCCCTTTCCCCATTTGCCAACCAACCCCTTTGTGGAAAAGTTCTGGAGAATTTGATAAGATTGAAACTGATTACATTCTATAACTACTGCTCTAATATACTACTTGACCAAACAATAAAATCCTTCCTATATGTTTTTTGAACCCTCCTATCGTATTTTATGTGTGATGACATTCTATATAATTACATTCTATATGATTCTTCAAAAATGTATAGAAAATTATCACTCTTGATTAAATTCCATAAGATATTTCCATAAGGCCCCCTTATATCCTGGAGAGCCCGTCTTTTTGCAGGTGGATTCAAGTTGAATTCTCTATGTTTAACTAAGAAAGGCTTGCATTATGGATATGGCAAAAATGGAGGACAGACACATCACAGCTTTCCTTGGCCTAGGCAATTGGACTCCGAGTCTGTTCTTCCACTTCTTCATTGGGAAGTTCCTTTGAAAATAACATTTTTGTGTCAGTAATTGCTGCTTTTTTAACTTTTGTGTTTTCATAATAAATTAGTGTACAGAAAAACAATTCACTAATGTAAAATGTAAGGGAAAAACAACCCCATAGTTCATGTAGTTTCCAAATAGCCATTGAGAAAAGGATTTTATAGCACCACTCCACACACATCTTACATAATCTCAAAATTGGCTTTAAATATTTATGTATGGCCTATTTAAAACCAATTATTTTCCTCGTGTTCCAGAATCTTTCAAAACAAATGGAACTTAATACCTTTTGGGGAAAATGGCCAGTTTCAGCAAAAATTCAACTATCATAGAATCATAGAATAATAGGGTTGGAAGGGACCTCATGAGGTCATCTAGTCCAACCCCCTGCTAAAAAGCAGGACCACTCCCACTAAATCACCCCAGCCAGGGTTTTGTCTAACCGAGCCTTAAAAATCTCCAAAGATGGAGATTCTACCACCTCCCTAGATAGCCCATTCCAATGCTTCACCACCCTCCTAGTGAGAAAGTTTTTCCTAATATCCAACCTTGACCTCCCCAGCTGTAATTTGAAACCATTGATCCTTGTTCTGTCCTCTGTTACCATCGAGAACAGCCTAGCTCCCTCCTCTTTGGAGCAACTCTTCAAGTAGTTGAAGGTTGCTATCAAATCTCCCCTCAGTCTTCTCTTCTGTAGACTAAATAAGCCTAGTTCCTTCAGACTCTCCTCATAAGTCATGTGCCCCAGCCCCCTAATCATTTTTGTTCCCATCCGCTGGACTCTTTCTAATTTGTCCACATCCTTTCTGTAGTGGGGAGCCCAAAACTGGACACAGTATTCCAGATGCGGCCTGACCAGTGTCGAATAGAGGGGAATTATCACATCCCTCGATCTGCTGGCAATACTCCTACTGATGCAGCCTAATATGCCATTGGCCTTTTTCACAACAAGGGCACACTGTTGGCTCATATTCATCTTCCCGTCCACCATAACCCCCAGGTCCTTTTCTACAGCGCTGCTACTTAGCCGATCGGTCCCCAGCCTGTAGCAGTGCATGGGATTTTTCCGTCCTAAGTGCAGGACTTTCCACTTGTCTTTGTTGAACCTCATGAGGTTTCTTTTGGCCCAGTGTTCCAATATGTCCAAGTCTCCCTGGATCCTGTCCCTGCCCTCCAGAGTATCTACCATTCCCCCCAACTTGGTGTCATCCGCAAACTTGCTAAGCATGCAGTCTATTCCATCATCAAGATCATTAATGAAGATGTTGAATGGAACCAGCCCCAGGACCAACCCCTGGGGCACTCCACTCGTTACCGGTTGCCAACCAGACATCAAGCCATTGATTCCTACCCGCTGAGCCCGTTGATCTAACCAGTTTTCAATCCACCTTATGGTCCACTCGTCCAACCCATACTTCCTTAACTTGCCGATGAGAATGCTGTGGGAAACTGTATCAAAAGCCTTGCTAAAGTCAAGGTATACCACGTCAACGGCTCTTCCCGCATCCACAAATCCAGTCATCTAATCATAGAAGGAAATCAGGTTGGTCAGGCATGATTTGCCCTTGGTGAATCCATGTTGACTGTTCCTGATCACTCTATTTTCCTCCAAGTGTTTCAGGATGGATTCCTTGAGGACCTGCTCCATGATTTTCCCAGGGATTGAGGTGAGGCTGACTGGTCTGTAGTTCCCCGGATCCTCCTTTTTCCCTTTCTTAAAGATAGGTACCATATTTGCCTTTTTCTAATCCTCTGGGACCACCCCCGTTTGCCACGAGTTCTCAAAGATAATGGCCAGTGGCTCTGCAATCACTTCAGCCAACTCCCTCAGCACCCTCGGATGCAGTTCATCCGGCCCCATGGACTTGTGCACATCCAATTTCATTAAGCGTTCCCTAACCTGACTTTCCATCACCGAGGGCCGCTCTTCTCTCCATTCCGCGTTACCCCGTGTAGTAGCCTGGGAGCTGGCCCTCCCTGTGAAGACTGAAGTAAAAAAAGTACTTCAGTCTTTTCTGCATCATCCTCCACGAGGATGCCTGTCCCATTCAGTAAGGGACCTACACCACCTCTGATCCTTTTTATCATCCTGTTGTCATTTAGAGGACAATTGAGCTTGTGGAACAGAGCAAGCACAGGAAGACATTCTGCCAGAATATTTCCCAGAGTTCCTCAGACATGATTGTGGAATAAGCAGGGAGGGTCTGAAATTCTACCCTGTCCTTATATAGCGCGCTGAAAGAGAAGGGCAGGCCCATTCCACAAGCCACTGTGTACCCATGACTAGGCTAGAGAGAATCTAATCCTATACACAGTGGTTTAATGTGTCTGTTCAATATATGGAAATTCTTTCACATCCACTGCTTTTTATCATCAGCACATTTGAAAAAGCAGCTGTGAGGTTATTATCCCATAGTACACTATTAAATCCTTATGGAAGTATTCATTTAGTACCAGCAATCTGGATATTTGATTTTAACTGTTAATTCTTCATCCAATTAATATAGCATATTATTAAACTTCTTTTAAAAACCAGTTATCAAACTCTGCTAACTGGTATTAACACAGATACTTGCCTTTCCAAATTAAAAAAAAAAAAAAAAGAATACAACTATGCTAGCACAATACAAAAATCTACTCAGAAGATCTTAATTTTTCCCCAAGGCAACACCTGTGCTGAAACCTGAAATCTACCATACTCTAGCTGGGGATTCCTCTGTATCCAGGGAACTCCTCATTGCCCATTTAGGGACCATTTACAGCCTTTTGTGACACCAAAGAGGACAGATTTGAGCTGAACCAACAGATAAGTGGAAGAATGAAGTGTACCACTATTGCCTTCAAGTTTTTCATTCCATCATCCTAAGAAGAGTTCCAAGCATAATGGTTGTGTGTGTTCTGCTGCTCAGCTCTTCTGGCTGGAACATAATGACTTGGTGAAGGCAAGGTATGTGAATGTCCTCCTCTAGAGACCACTGTGCAAACTATAAGCGCTGCTGCTGTTAACTAACAGAGATCGTCCTTTATCTCTACACATAGGGGCTTGTGTTTTAGGAGCAGAAGTCCTGAATTCTATTAATCTTATCATTGTTTTTCTTTTCCCTGTTAAAATGATTACCTTGAAATCTGCATGTACATCATGCAGCACAGAGCAGAGCCAATAGGAGCAAGGGTTGTTTTTATTGTTTCGATGAACAAAGGCAGCCCTTTGAGTTGGGCTCAAGTGGCTACAAAAGAACAAAAGCTTTCATCTTAGCATCAAAGGGTATGTCAACACTTGCAATTTAGATTGACTTAAGGACCCTTAAGGTCCATCTACACCAGACTTTCATTAAGTCAATTTAAGAAATTCCTTAAGTCAACTTAATGAAAGCTTAGATTGACCTAATAAGAACCACCCATTACGTCGACCTAATCCTTAAATCAAATCCTTAGGTCGACCTAAGTATGGTGTGGACTGGGATTAACCCTTAAATCAACTTTATTAAGTCGACTTAAGGGCAGTTAAGTTGACTTAATAAAGTGGACTAAGTCGATTTAACATTAAGTTGACTTAGTCCACTTTGTTAAGTCGACTTAATAAAGTCAAATTTAGGTCGCCCTAAAGGCAACCTTATCTTATTAGGTTGACCTAATAAAGTCGACTTAAGTTTTTGTAGTGTAGACATAGCCAAAATGTTTTCACTCCTTTCTCAAGGTATATATAAGTGGGACCGTAAGCCTACTAATACCCAGCTAGCATTCATATTAATTCATGTTGGTGTATATATTGTTAATGTCTATGTATAGAAACTTAGAAGAAATATGTGTCAAAATTAGATGCAAATTATGAGCTATGATTCACTGCAGTATACTTGATAAGAGTTTAAAATGGAATAAATGAGAAAAAAAACATGTTTCCTTTGATTAAAGTGGTTGATTGCAGAACATTTGCGAAATGGAGAATGATCATGCATCTTAAATGCATCCCAGAAGAGGAGAGACAACCCCTTTCTTGGTGCCACTAAGACATTTCTATTTCCAAAACACCCACTCCTGGGGCCTGTTTCTAGACAGAGAAATCTGTCCCAATTTAAACAGACTGTATAAAATGCTTCTGCCTACTACTCTATCAAATGGTATGTTTTTCATTCTCCTAAAAATGTTGCATTGCGCACACATCAGATGAGTAGTTACTGCATCTTCATTGATCTTTCAGACTGTTAAGTTCAAAATTACCCCAAATGAATTATTACATGTTCCCCACCACCCCTTCCAGGAAATCTGCACACATGTTCCTGATGACTGCCCAAAGCTGTCAGTTTGTTCAGTTGCTGAAAGGAGCATGCAGCATTTTCCGGGTTACTGAATGTTTCTATAATTTAAAAATTGTGGCTATTTCTAATGTCTGTAAATAGATATCTGACAGCTGTGTATCCTGGCCCAGAAAAATGTCCATATGCTTGAGCACATTTTCTGATCAATCCACTGGGCCTGAACTTGTTACCGCTGAAGTCAATGACAATTTGCCGTTGACTTCCACCAAAAGCAATCTGAAACTCTTTATCAAAGTTGTATCCTCTCTCAAAGATATGCATTTCTCATTTGTAAAGCACTATGGATGACATAAATCTACGTTGCAGTGCTCAATGTGAAATAAGGATTACCTTCTTTGAACTTCATAGCCAGGCAGTGATCTTAAGTTGTGGAGCAATGATCGGAAACAGTCCACTGGGAAGTTAGGATGAATTCAGACTAATTCTATTCACTGAAATCACAAAGGTGCATATGATATAAATACTGTAGCTCCTGAGCTGGATATATAAATATGTGCCTAGCTTCACCTTCAGATGATAGTCTCATTGATTATTTCGGGTGCCAGGTTGTTCTCTCTTCTTCTGGAGCGGAATGGATTTCAGATCTGGTGGATGTGGTGCAGCACAGACACATGCCTTCATGGCATTGTACATTTTTTTCTTGATGAAGCAAGGATCTGACTCACAGCAGTGCTGTTAAAGAGCTGGCTCCAGGATAACATGGGATGAGGACTGGTCTTGAGTTCCTCTTTTTTATTCTACCACCAACTCCAGTGGCTAGTGTTACATACAACAACAGAGCAGCCAGACTGTGGGACTCAAGAGGTGGGCAAGGTTGGGGGAGGGCAGGAGAATTGTCCACCAGCACAACTGAACTTCTGCAGGTAAATGAATGTCATAAAAACCAACGCTAGAGCTCTAACTCAGCAGACATATTAAGAATGTGCTCAACTGCTCTGCTGAACTAGGGTCAATGTGTAACTGCACATCTGCAGCTCCATTAGAGAGGTTTTCTATGCAAGGACAGGTTGTGTGGTCGTTGGCCACACAGCTCCTACCGAGTTAGTACGAACAATGTAGTACAGTATAAATTGTGTCACATCAACTAGTTGGACTTTCATTTCTGGAAAGTGATGCTTCATTTGGTATCTTGCTGTTTCACTCTCTTACTAGCTGTCTCTAGTCCTTAGGATGCAATTCATCCCTGAGCATGGAACCAGCACAATTCATTCCGCCTCCAGGGATCTTAAGCTAGTACCTTTCCTGAGCAGTAAAAAGGCACTTCAATTAGAGCAAATAAAATATATAGCTTGTGTGTTGTAGAACCCTGCTGCTTTTATCCTCCTGTACTGTAATTCAAACCAGTGAGGTTAACAGTAGCATCTCATTGCCACCATTTGGTATAATGGTTAATATATATTACAGTATTTGTTGGGACTGCAATATTCCTTATGCTATGCATTGATACAAATAAAGAAGTAAATATACTGCCGTTGGTTAGGTGCGGGGGTGGTGCAGTGGCCTACTACACAGTCTCTGATTCTGTGGCTGTAGGTCACATAGAAATGACTGCATTAAGGTGCTGAATTGCATATATTATCAAAATGTATCTCAGCGTTGTGAACAAGGGGCCATACAAAAGGGGATAACCTATTTGACAAAATTCATAGTTCTTCTTGACCTGTGATTGTGCAGCATCCTCCCCTGCAATCACAGTGTTGGGCAGCTGTGGCATTGAGGCCCCAATCTCCAGTGATATTTAAGGAATTGAGTGCCTAAATAACTTTGAGGATCTGGGCCTGAGTATTGCATCACACACAAGCCAAAGCCTAAGTTTGCATTATCATTGTTAGTGCTAGGTTTGTTGTGTGGTTAGACATAAGACTTCATTCTCCTAGGCCAGTGAGCCCATCATCTTTCATAAGCACTAAATTCACTTGTAAAGCAAAAAAAGTTAAGAAAACAGCTCTTCATTCCAAGATCAGTAGAGCCAACAGCTCTTTCTTCACTAATAGTTACATACCGCTAATTGATTGATTTTTTTTTGTCCCCCATTCGTAACTTCATCAATAATGCTCTCTTCATCCCCACTAACATTACTTTAATTATAGGCACTACATATTTACAATGATAAAATATATGTATGTGTAATTAGTGGGGGTGCCAAATATTTATTACTTTTATTGTATGTTTCTACTTGATTTTATAAGTAAAATTAATTTAGCAACATGTTTTAAAAACCTAATTTTATTTCACTTTAATTAAAGAAGTACAGGAATATAGGAAAGTTTATAAAATAATTACTTTTTTTTTCTTAACACCACCTCAAATGTCAATTTAATAAAATTAAACAAAGAGCACCTGAAAACCTGCCTAAAGTACAAAGTCTACATGAGGCAATGGTATACAAGTCTTTTGATCCCAGAATAACTGTTACTTGTCACAGTGTATGTGTGTGGGTGTAAGCTTATATATTGGAGAACACATAATACATAACATAAAATAAATACTATACAAAATATTTCTTTCCTAGCTGCTAAGAGAGCATGGGATTCAGAAATACAAATGGAAGTATATAGGTTAGTTTTCTTGTCTGACAGTCAAAATATTTCATTTCTTTATATTAATATCTGGGAATTTATTACACCACTAAGCTAGGAAAAATTAATAAATGGGATCCATGAAGAGTAAATGCCAGAAAAATAATTACTAGTTTTGGCATGGAAAATACAATTTAATCAACTTTGTTTCTTATTGAAAGCAAATGTTACAGTAAGAAGCCTGAATTGCAACTGGCTAAAAGAGTAGTCACAAAATCAATGGGGAGATACTATAAATAAGGGACAACTGAATATACAAAATTCAGTAAACTTTCTATATGAAAGATAGCTCTATTCACACATTTTAAGAACAACTGGGAGGCAATGGGGATTGAGGAGAGCAGAAGGAAAGAATAGAACTTTCAAGTCCATGATAAGATGTTATTTGCCAAAAGCTACAGTAACTATATTTTCAATTGTTCTTTGTAGCAGTAGGGGGGCGTACGGTAGATTTTTAAAAAATGCCGTCCTCAGACATTTTGATGTCACAACTATTTTCTGCGCAAAGTTCACTGTGTAAAAGTTTGGACTCAAATCTAGGCCTAAACAAAATTCTATTTTGTCTATCTAGAGACATTCTATTTGGAGACAACTTCGAGGATGTAGCTCATATTTTCAACATACCACTTTCTTCTATTTTTTTTTGTAATTACTAAAGTCATTTGCATAGATCTTTGTTCAGAATTTTGTCTCTAAGTCTATGTAAAGCCTTCGGAGTCCATTTGCAAGCTTTGGCAAGATAAGGATGAACCAGAGATTCCACCATTTCATCCTCTTCAAAAGGAATCTTGTTGACCACAGCTGGATTTTGCACACACAGAATATGCTGTTGAATGCAGTTTGCTAATCCTTTTAGCCAGAGTGAAAGGCAAGCCTTCTTTCTTCTAACACTTTTTACTGATTGCTGCATATGCACTAGGTATCTCCCCACATACTGAAGACTGTAAGGTCAGATTTTCAAAGATATTTGGTGTGTGTAAAACTGCAGATAGGCACCTGGAGGGAGTTTCAAAAGTACCTAAGTAGCTCAGTTGCCCAACTCAAATTGAAATCAATGGGATTTAGTTGCCTAATCTGCATAGATACATTTGAAAATCCTACTAGGTTTCTATCTGTATCTTTCACCTAAATACCTTTGAAAATCTGACCCTATAATCCTGGCAGATGTGGTATACATGCAAGTACATTAACTATTACCCAACTGCTAGTGCATACTTGACTGCTATGCTGCCTTCTTCACATGGATGAGGGGAAGAGGCTCTCTGCGCCATCTTCTCCTAATTGTAGACCAGCGTTGTGGGGAACAGCGTCAATATAGTATGGCATGTTCAAGACATAGGAACACAAACCTCTACAATCACTCTTTTTCTTCTATAATTTTGTGCCCAGCATCCTGTATTTATTCTACACCATATGTCACTGCACTTGACACTTAAAATATGGGCCTGAGATGGATTCAAATATTAAACAGAAATCATGTGAAATGTCACCTCCACAGACAAACCCGTAGCACTTGGCCATATGAAATGTGCAGTTTTCCTTAATCACTTGTGGTTGGAATCTGTACCTTAAATTAACTGTGCACCCAACCATATAAGTGAATTTTCTTTTATGAACAGAAGTCTTCAAAATGAACCTGAATCTGAGGAACCCCTTTCCATAAACCTTCCTGCATTTAGCCACAAGCTGCAGCTAATATTCATGCAGCATATGCAATAATGAGAACTCTCTGGATGGATAAAAGCTAAGGATAGAGGATTTATGGCCCATGTTCTTCTTGTCTGACACAAGAATTCATGTGTGTGTGTGTGTTTATGTGTGTGTGCATGTATGTAACTTGTGGTTCAGACAGCCACACTGTTTCTCTTCCAAATACTTTTTTTCCCCCAGTGAGTGAGTAATGTTCAGCACCAAAACACGCAGGAAGAGACAAATGATGCCAAAGTGGCTCTGATAGAGATACAGGCTACTGCTGTGCAATTAGCTGCTGGGCAACTAAGAAAACACGTCACCCGTTTCAATCATCCAATAATAGTTGCCTGAAAAGGCTCCACGGTGTGGACCAGATTTCACTATTGGCAATTAGGAAAGAAAAATAAACCAAGGCAGAAATCCTCTGGCTGTAAAAGAGCTTTGTGCTGAACACACTCTTCAGTCCCTTTCTGAACGAAACCAGGGGGAGTTGCTAACAGCACTGACAGTTTGTGTGAGTGATTTATGAGGCTTTTCTTTTGTGAAAAGCTGGCATCTAGACAAATTGTGTTCCCTCTGCTGTTTGCTTACACCTCTGGTGAATATAAAACCTTCAGAATATTCTATAAAAGGTTCATTATGCCCAGGGACTACTCATTTAAAACCCCATTAGAAACCAAAAAAACTTCATCTTCTTTAGTGTAATAGTATATGGTAGTCCTCCAAAAGAACAGAAAACCAAGAATTCTCAAGGCCCTTATACCTGGTATAGCCTAATATAGCATTCATAGTCCTAGAAACAAAGCAGAAATCTCCATTGTCAAGCACATAATTAATTTAATTAATCCTTTCGGGTGTGGGGGGGCTGCATATATGTTCTTAAAGGTGCATCACTGAAGAGTAAAATGTAACTCTTGATCTGTTTGTGACCGAGGAATCTTTCCAGTAGAAAAAGCTAATCATAATGGCTACCTTTGTGCATATAGCTGAGTTGTTCTGAAATTTTGCTAACAGCAAAATCATGCAATGATGCATAAATTGAAATTTATCTTAGATATTTTAAAATATATTCAGTAACATCTCTCCCAAACCAAAACCAAAACCAAAACCAAAACCAAAACCAAAGCAGATAGATAGATAGATAGATAGATAGATAGATAGATAGATAGATAGGCTATGTCTACACTTGGCCAAATAAGTCGACTTTGCTAAGTCAACTTAACAAAGTCGACTTTAAGGCGACTTTATTAAGTCAACTTAGCATGGCCGCACTATAAAATTAGGTCGACTTAAAGTGGACCTTGCCAAAGCAACTTACAGTGTCCACACTGGATGCCTAAGTCAACTTCTAGGGGCTAGATGGACCTGGGAGTGGTCCATGGTGGCAGGGGGTCACCCCTTTCAAAGTGCCAGGGGGTCAACATTTGCCCCATTGTATCTTGGAACAATGGGGAATGAGCAGGACAGGGACAGGGGCAGGGTATAGGAGCAGGGTGTGGGGTGGGGGCACATCAGGCTCTGGCTGTGCCAGCCACCCTTGCAGGGAGGTCAGTGGGGGAGTCCTGGGGACCCTTTAAGTCAATTTAAAGTCGATTTAGGGCTAATCCGCATCCACACTGGCTAAGTCGACTTAATAAAGTCGACTTAGCCAGTAAAGTCAACTTTAAACTAGGTTTTATAAAGTCAACTTAAAATTTCCTTAAGTCGACTTCAGCGGCAGCTTAAGTTGACTTAAGAAAATTGTAGTGGAGACGCAGAGTAAATTAAGTCGACTTAAGCAGGCTTAAATTGACTTAATTTACAAGTGTAGATGCACCCATAGATAGATAGATGGACGGACGGATGGACAGATAGATTAGATAGATTTATTTTAGAACTTGTCTGATTTGTATGCTACAGTTACATTGAATTCTGATATTATGACAGCTTCACTTTGGTATAATCCATTTATTTCAGCAAAGCAGCAATTCCTAACTTGAACCTGGTTAAGCGAGATTAGAATCAGTCTTTACATTTTTTTGCGGGGGGTGGGGGGGAGTTAAAATTACACAAACCATTAACATAGAAGATCATGTCCACCCAAAGTGTGTAATTAAGTCTCAGTCATTTGAAACACATCAACTGTAGCATCATCTAGGGAATGCATGTTACAGGAGATTTACCGCAAGACATTGTGATAACTTAGAATATCTGCTTTTGACTCCATGTCAGGCAATATGCTGAGAGCTCACAATAAGGTTACTTGGTAACTGTACAACTACTTTATATGACTGACACTATGTAAAACTGTATTTTGTAAGATTTTTAAAAATATTTCTTGAAAACTTCTAAATAAAAGCATTGCTGTATATCTGTGTATGACAGAAAGAATGCAATCCTGCTTTATGATCAGGTATCATGTACTAATAAGCAGTATGCAATCTACACTTAAAAAAATCCTTGCTGTGCAAGAAAAACAGCAGAGGCAGAAGTTACCAGAGCAGCAAATATGCTAATCAAGTATCTTGAGACTGGTCATCATCTGGATGGAAAATGGCGGGGGGAAAGAGCTTAACAAAGCCCTTAAGCATAAGGTTTTTATGCACAAGAAAAAAGTACTCTTCTTTAATTGGCAGATAACTCAGCAAAGGGTTTCCAGATTCTGTTATAATTGTACAATATATTTAACCCAGTAAGAGACGCTCCATATCTGCAGCCTTCACAAAGCTGTTTATCAAGTGACCTGGGTCTCTTTTATTAGGTTAAATATTAATGTACTGTTCTGGCAGAACCTGTCAGGTTGATTTTCTTTCTGGCTGGAATGGCTCTCCAAGAACATCTTGGGACTGAGTCTCCACTGTGCCTTACTTCTGTTCAGGTGCAGAGAAGCAAGGCGGCTGCTGAGAGTTGACTGTGGCACCCCAATCCTTCATCAGCTGGCCTTAACATAAAAACAGCGAGGAGCTGCTCTAATTTATGACACTGATTTTATGGCATTTATTGGGCATCCCACAGTTCTGCTGCACTATATCTACTCCTTGCTAAGGCCAGAGAAAGGAGCCTGGCACAAAGTAAACCTAGGGGATTGGAAAAGCTAGTCCTTTTTGCTTTAATGACCTTAGTTCACTACATGACCAGAATAACTGTTGAAAATCAAATTGTAGTTTCTATTGCAAAACTGAAGCAACTCTACTCATGATCTCCTGCCAGATCACTGGCTTTGACGGCATTCATCCCAAAGCAGAATGAATATGCCTCTGCTGTTTTATAACACTTCTAGTGTTCATCACTTGGCATGAAGTGCATCTGAATTTGCTTCTCAGTGTCCAGTGCACCCTGTAAATTCAGTAATTGTCTCTGGCCCAGGATCTCAAGGCCATACAGACCTGGGGCTTGAAGTACTTGGTGCATAGCGGAGACAAATTGCTACCAATCCACATGGGAACTATGTGACTGAAGGGGTTCCTCAATGGAAGGGCATCTTTAGCTTTTTGAGCAGAAAGCATAGCTGGTAGAGGTGGCCCCCACCCAGTGCCTCCCACCTACCCAGCTCTGACCCACTGATGGAGAAGAGGTTCTGAACTATAGCACTGTTGCACCCCAATTTGGATAGTCTCTTGGCTGGGGCCCCTTGTGTGTCCCAAAACTGGACCCAAAACTGAGCTTTATGTTTTTTCTTTTCATAAGAAACACAAAGAATAACTTTACAGAAACTCCCACAAGTTGAAGTTGAAATGGGTCACTCTCACAGGATGATATCAGATTGGGTCTATTGTTATTGGATGCTCCTATTGATGACACACTGGACGAACGTGGAAGTGAATGAGGCAGTGCTTGTAGCTCCATAATTCATACTGACTACTTTATTAAGGAAATCTAAGCATAATCCATTAATGGGTAATAGCCGGATCATTCAAAAGAAAGTAAGTAGGATCTTGAGCACATCCATCCAGCAAATGGTTTAACACAGCCCTTAGAATAAGGAAAGAACATTCTATTATGGTACCAGTAAACCCCCGATTCTCTAAAGAATCACAA